>ML790655.1:521740-535551 GCA_009831015.1 Picea engelmannii | reverse complement strand
CCCCACTTTCCTTATTTTAGGGTTAACCCACTTCTAATTTCTCCATTAAATTTATTATTGAAATAATTTATTTTGTATTCACTTTGAATTATAATACACTCATTAATTCACTTTATTATTTACCTTTTAAAATCTCTTAAACCCCTTTGACTACTTTGACCTTTTGGGTCTTCTAGATGACATATGAGGGTCCTCCAAATTCGTAAGGCCATAACTCTCAAACCGTGAGGAGTTATGTGACATTCCACATACCACCAGAAATGGAATGACATGTAATATATATATATAGAATAGTATTATCTGAAAATATATCATAACTCATACCATTATCCATCAAACAAAATTGGTTCCATTACCTAAACCTGGGGTCTCCAACTTCTCATGGACATAACTCTCTAACCGTGAGGAGTTATGTGACGTTCCACATACCACCAGAAATGGAATGACAAGCAATATCCATCTAGGATAGTTTACCTGAAAAATTCATTGTCATTCATATCATTATTCCACAATTAAGCATGGGTTCTCTTACTCCGCAAAGCATCTTCTCGTGAGGGATTTCACCATAAGGGGACCACTTTGGAGTTCATCCATATTTACTTCTTATCAACCATGAAAATAAAATAATGAGTCATCTTTAAATCAAACAATATTGGGTCCATTACCCAAACCTTTGTGCTGTGGGGATTTCTTTAAGGGTTGACATCAATGAAAACCAACCTTAATCAACAATCTCCCCCTTTGGCATTGATGGAAACACTCTGATGCAATACTGAAATCATATCACTCATGCTCCCTATGGAACCATGCCTCTATCCTCTGTATCTGATAATTTTCCTCTATCCTCTGCATCTGATAAATATGCTCCCCTTGGAACCAGTCCTCTGTCCTCTTCATCTGATAAATCTTTCCCCCTTTTTCATCAATGGAAAATCTATCTTTCCATCTGGGGATGTTGCCTCTGACTGAATTGTCCGCTTATGGTACTTCCTCGTGTACATATAAGACATATAAAAAAGCATTCAAAAAACATTCATTTTGGAGTAGAAATAACTCCAAGTCTTTGGCGAAGATATTCAAAGGCTTCCTGTGGAAGTGGTTTTGTAAATATGTCTTCCACATGTTCTTTTGTGCCCACATACTCAACTCTGATGTTCTTTTCTGCAACATGTTCCTGTAGAAATTGATACTTGATTGGAATGTGCTTCATCTTGGAGTGCATCACCGGGTTTTTTGAAATACCGATGACACTTGTATTATCACAATATATTGGAATGGGATGATCATACTCAATATGTATATCTGTCAAAGTTTGTTTCATCCAAAGAACCTATGTACAACATATCACAATATATTGGAATGGGATGATAATACTCAAGATGTATATCTGTCAAAGTTTGTTTCATCCAAAGAACCTGTGTATATTGGAATGGGATGATCATACTCAAGATGTATATCTGTCAAAGTTTGTTTCATCCAAAGAACCTGTGTACAACATGTTGTTGCTGCAATATACTCTGCCTCATCTGTAGATAGAGATATTGATGATTGTTTATTTCTTAGCCATGATACCAAACACTCACCTAAGTAGAACTCTGCTCCATTGGTGCTTCGTCGGTCATCAATACAAACTACCCAATCTACATCTGAGGCAATAAGTGATAGATATTTTCCTTTTGGATACCATAATCCAAACTCTTTTGTTCCTTTGAGATATCTGAAAATCCTCTTTACTACTAATACATGTGATTCCTTTGGCGTTGCTTGAAATCATGCCACTTGTCCAAGTTCTTGCATTACATCTGGTCTGGATGCTGTCACATATAGTAGGTTGCCAATCATTGACCTGCATTTCCTCTGATGTGTAGAATTTGAGTCATAATCTTTACTCAACTTACAACTGGTTTGCATGGGAGTGATAACTGGTTTGCAATATTCCATTCCAAACCTCTTTAGAATTTCTCTGATATACTTGGTTTGAGAAATAAAAATTCCTTGGTTGCTTTGATGTATCTAAAGTCCCAGAAAGAAGGATAGTTCTCCAAGTAACGACATTTCAAATTCATTCTACATGTCTTTTGCAAATTTCTGGCTTAACCTATCATCTTCACTACCAAAAATAATATCATCAACATAAAATTCAATTAATAAAATATTACCTTCACTTACCTTGATGTAGAGGTTGTTGTATGCACTTCCTTTTCTGAACCCTGACTACTGCAGATACTTATCCAATTTGGAGTACCATGCTCTGGGATCCTGTTTTAGACCATACAAGGCCTTCTTTAATTTACATACATAGTCTGTGTTCTCTGACAATTGAAATCCTTCTGGTTGTTCAATGTAGACTTCTTCTTCAAGTTCCCCATTCAGAAAATATGATTTTACATCCATCTGATATACTTTAACATTTTTGGAGCATGCATAAGCTAAAAGTAAACGGATTGCTTCCATTTGGGCAACTGGGGAAAATGTATCTTCAAAGTCAATTCCTTCAATTTGTGTATATCCTTTACATACCAATCTAGCTTTGTTCCTTGTAACCTGTCCATCTTCATTCAATTTATTCCTAAAAACCCATTTTGTGTTGATCACATTCTTATTCTTTGGTCTTGGAACCAATTCCCAAGTGTCATTTTTCTCTATTTGATCCAATTCTTCATCCATGGCCGTATTCCAAAATTCATCCTTACTATCTTCTTCAAAATAGTTTGGTTCAATTGTAGATAAGAGTGCTAGGTGTGTTTGTTCTGGTGAACGGATTTTTCTTCTAGTCTCAACTCCTACATCTTTGTTTCCAATAATCTGATCTAAAGGATGATTCTTCTATACTCGTTTTCTAGGTGTCTTTGGAGATACTTTCTGAACTTGATCTTCTACTTCTGTTGGATTCTCTTCATATTCCTCTTACTCTTCTACTTCTTTTTCATCTTCTTCTTTGAAAATTTGTTCCATTGATTTATTTTCTTCTTCCTTTGATTCCGGTTTCCTGTTTCATCAATTGTTACGTTGATTCTTTCCACAAATTTGTTCAATCTTAGATTGTAACACTTGTATTCTTTCCTTGTACTTGAGTAACCAACAAGTATTCCTTTGTCCACACGAGAGTCAAATTTTCCCATTCTGCCATCTTCTCTTTTGATGTAGAATTTGCTTCCAAAAACTCTGAAGCGCTTCACATTTGCTGGTCTTCCTTTCCATAGCTCGTAGGGTGTTTTATCAGTGTTGTTTCTGATCATTACTCTGTTTTGAATGTGAATTTTTGTATGCATTTCCTATGTCCAAAATATATCTGTCAATTTGGAATCCATTAGCATTGTTCGAGCCATTTCTTGTATTGTCCCGTTCTTTCTTTCAACAACTCCATTCCGTTGAGATGTCCTAGCAATGGAGAATTTCCTTTTTATTCCATGACTTATACAGTATTCCATAAATTCATTTGAAGTGAACTCTCCTCCATTATCAAATATCAAACATTTGATTCTTGAATCCATCTCATTTTTAACCATTTCCTTGTAGATCTTGAAGTTTTCAAAAGCTTTTGACTTGTTCTTGAGAAAGCAAATTGCAATCATTCTTGTATAATCCTCAACTAATAACATAAAATATTTTTCACCTTTTAAGCCCTTTGTTGTATTTGGTCCAACTAGATCAATGTGCACAATTTCCAGTGGTCTTGTTGTTGAATATTCCTTTGATTTGAACCTGGTCTTTGTTTGCATTCCTTGTTGACAATGCTTGCATAAAGTGTTGGTTGGTTTCATGATTTGGGGCATTTCTCTGACCGCTTCTCTTTTGCTAATTTTGACAAGGTTATCAAAATGCATGTGACCCATTATTCTATGCCATAGCCAACATTCATGTTCCTTTCCTAGACAACACTTTTCATTTCCATTTTCACTTAACACATATATGTTGTTTGAAGTTCTTGCAGCTGTACCGACCAATTTCCTTGAACCTTCTTTTCTTATCTCACACTTTTTTGAATTGAAAGTAAGTTTATGACCTTGGTCACACATTTGATTCACACTTAGAAGATCATTTTTCATTTCTTCTACCAGTAGAACATTTTGTGCCTTTTCATTCTTGTTCCCAATTTGGGCTGTGCCTTCTCCAATGATTTTGGATGAATTATCATTTCTGAAGGAGATTGATCCATTTTTTTCTTTTCGTAATGTAAGAAATTTGTCTTTATCACCTATCATGTGTTTTGGACATCCACTGTCAACATGCCAACCATGTTCCTTCTGCTTATCTTGTAGAGCGATGATGCATTCTTCATTTTTATACTGATCTTGATTTCTTATCCATGTCGTTTTGTGAGGTTCTTGTATGTGACTATTTGTTAAGGTCCTAACCTGCACATAGGTAGATCAATGTATTCAGATGTAATAGAGGTCAATATTAATAAGGCCTTTCAATAAAATAGAATAAGGTGGATGTAAGAAGACCTAATAGAAGCTTCTGCTTCTAGAAGGATCTTCCACTAGATGCTTCTCTTAATAGACATATTTAGTATAAATAAGGGTAGAGGGTATGAAAACCCTAGCTCAGAGATTATTGTAACAGAGTGTTGCTCGATTGGAGGTTGCCCCCTTGAAGAGGCCTTTGAACATTGCTTTCTGAATCAAAGTGCTATTTCTATTGCCATTGTTATATCATTTCTGTGTATTGTGAAGATTATGCTAGATATTTTACTGTTATTCTGCCATTTCTAGCATTTTATTTATGTTCTGCATATTTTATATATCTGGTATCTTGCAAGTGGTATCAGAGCACTTTCCTTGGCATAAATTGTGGGTATTTGTTTTTCAGGGTAGAGACATATTCCGGCGTCTTTAAGCCACAGAGATCTGTGGTTACGTGCATAAACTCGCGGTTGAGGGATTCATACACGCAGGAAATACAAGTGGTTCTTAAGCGCACAACTGTTGGCCACCCTTGTAACCCATGTTGGTACCCCTTCGAGTGGTAGCGCATCAGACAACACCTATGTATGGATCAACCTAGATTTCCTGAAGCGCTCTTTAGATAAACCTATCGGCCGCCGGACTGCTATAGTGTCACCGAGAACAACACTCGGGAAGATACTCTCTATTACCTGGGTAGTCGGGTAGTACAGCTAAGGGTACGATCTATCCTCCTTAGTTAGTGCCCTGCGATATTGGGTCGAGTACTACTATTGGACCCCGCACATATATCATAGAGCTATAGCACAGGGCAAACCCTTGTATGTAGAACCTTTGAATACCTAACCCTTGGGGAACATAAACAAATTAAACCAACGAGATCTATTTCCGCGCATCTGTGTTTGGGTTGCTAAATAAATACACATTTCTCTCTGGTTCATAATTTGGGGATTTCAGCACTGCAACATTCTTCAAACCAAAGTATAACCCTGCAGCTAAAAAAAATAAAAATAAATAAATAAATAAAATAAAATAAAAAAATTAGACTCATCTCTTCTCCCTTGTCACATTCCTACATATCATTTTTCTACAAAAATTTCTGACCTCGCCCACTCCCTTTTCAGTTCACCCATCCTCATGGCTCATACCCGTAGCCAAGAACTAGAGTCTCGCTTCAACACCTTGCAATCTGGTTTCCTTGAGACCCAACAAGAAGTGCAACAACTTAGTGCTACTATTGCCTCCTGTGATGTATCCATGAATGCCTCCATAAATGTAGTCGTGCAGTCCGCAATGGCGGAAGTCAAACATGAACTGACCACCCAACTTGAATCTGTCTTTGCATCACTCTGCACCAAACTAAAGATCCCTACTGATGACTCTTTTCCTGATGCACATAAAAAGACTGAAGGTGAAACTTCTTCCCATTCCTTTCAACCCCATCACTTTCAACGGAACATACACCTTCCACGAGTGGATGTAACCAAATTTGATGGCTCAGACCCCACTGGTTGGGTCACCCAAATGGAACATTATTTCTCTCTCTACAATAATACAGATGACTTGGCCAAACTCCGGTATGGTGTTCTCCATCTAGATCAAGAATGCTGGAAATGGTGGCAATGGAGAAAAACTTCCCGTCAAGGGTATATTTCTTAGACCCAATTTGTCGCAGAGCTTTATGAACGCTTTGACACTGACACCAACCATTTGGGTTGTTTAACAAAATTGAAGCAATCAGGCACAGTAGAAGACTTCATAGCTGCATTTGAGCGTCTGGCTTTCTGAACAGAAGGCATGACTGATGCTTTCTTTCGAGAGTGTTTTATTAGTGGCCTCAAGGAGGAGATTCGGGCCCATGTCCTCATGGATCGGCCTACGACTTGGGTGGAGGCTACTAAAAAATCTAAAGAAGCACAACAAATTGTTTCCTCTTAAAACCATAAGCCTTCCTTTATCCCTCTCCCTAAACCAGTAAACCCCACTACTCCCTCTGCCCCATTAAAGATTCAAAAATTGACTAGGGATGAAATGGCCGAACAACAACTCAAAGGCCTCTGTTATAATTGTGACGAAAAATATTTCTCAGGCCACAAATGTAAGGAACAAAATCTTTTTATGGCCATCTCTGAGGATGTTCCGGAAGAGGATGATGACACTCCCTTTGTGCCCGAGTCACCAGAAGTCACTGACATAATGCCTCCCTCCGACCCTCCAGAAGTGGAACCAATCATTTCCCTCAATGCTCTCACTGGCTTCTCAGCCCCCCAAACCCTCAAGTTAATTGGTTACATCAAGCACCGAAAGGTCATCATTCTGGTTGATAGTGGCAGCACCCACAATTTTATTCATCGTTGCATTGCCCAAGAAACCCATTGCTACATCCATGCTGTCAACAATTTCCAAATCATGATTTCCAATGGTGGTTCTATGAAATGTGGTGGGCGCTGTGAAAATGTGCGTCTCAAAATCGGTGACTACCACCTAAAATACCATATGTTTGCTATTGAGATGGGTGGTTGCGATATTGTGTTGGGTGCAGACTGACTAAGAACTTTGGGTCCCATTCTCATGGATTTTCAGAATTTAACCATGTAATTCAACCAAGGAGGCCACAAATATAAATTCCAAGGCATCACTGCTGGTTCACCCGAGATTATCAGTTCTCATCGAATGGAAAAGCTCCTAAAAAAAGGTCATTCTGGTGTCATTTCTCAACTCCACGCCATACAATCCACAGAGACACCCCCAGTACCCCAAGACCTCCAAGCCCTCCTTTCTAAACATCAAATGGTATTTTCCACTCCCTGAGGACTCCCTCCTTCCTGAGGGGTTCATGATCATTCCATTCCCCTTGTCCCAGGAAGCCTTCCCCCCAATATCCGTCCATATCGCCACCCCTTTGCACAAAAAAATGAAATTGAAAAAATGGTCCAGGAACTCCTTATTGCCAGTGTCATCCGTCCTATTACAAACCCTTACTCGTCTCCAGTTGTCATGGTACTGAAGAAACAAGGTTCTTGGAGAATGTGTCCTGACTTCCGTGCTCTCAAAAAACTAACCATCAAAGACAAATTTCCCATTCCAATCATTGATGACCTCCTGGATGAATTGAGTGGCACCCAATTCTTTACCAAACTTGATCTTCGCTCGGGCTATCACCAGATACATATGAAAGAGGTTGACATTTCCAAGACTGCCTTTCGCACTCATGAGGGCCACTATGAGTTTTTGGTCATGCCCTTTGGGTTGTGTAATGCCCCCTCCACCTTCTAGAGCCTCATGAACCATGTCTTCCGCCCTTTTCTCCGTCATTTTGTCTTAGTTTTCTTTGATGATATCCTCATCTATAGAAAAAACTGGATAGACCATCTTACTCATGTGGATCAATTTCTCTGCCTACTCTCTCAGCACCAACTTTTCCTGAAACAGTCCAAATGTGATTTTGGTGCCTCAGAAGTAGAATACTTGGGTCATCTGGTGGGAAAGGATGGCATCAGGGTGGACCCGAAAAAGATTGAAGCTATGCAATACTGGCCGCACCCAAAGACTCTCAAAAGCTTGTGTGGATTTTTGGGCCTCACAAGGTATTATCGCAAGTTCATCAAGAACTACAGAAAGATTGCAGCACCTCTCACGACTCTCCTCAAAAAGAACTCTTTCAGTTGGACTCCAGCAACTGCTCAAGCTTTTCAAACCTTGAAGACGACCATGTGCACCACTCCAGTTCTCGCCCTTCCTGACTTCACAAAGACCTTTTTGTTGGAATGTGACGCCTCAGGGAAAGGAATCGACGTTGTCCTTATGCAAGAGGGTCACCCTTTGGCCTTCACTAGCAAGCAACTGTTTGAAAGGAATCTGGGCAAACCCATTTATGAAAAAGAAATGTTGGCGATTCTGCATGCCGTTGAATTATAGCATCCTTATCTCTTGGGGCAACGATTCCAAATTAAGACCGACCATCAAAGCCTCAAGTACTTTCTGGAACAACGCATTTCCTCCCAGGAGCAACAAAAATGGGTCACTAAGCTCTTTGGCTATGATTACGNNNNAAAAGAAAATGTTGTGGTGGATGCACTGTCCCAGAAATATGAAGACGAAGGATCCCTTTTTTATCTTTCCTTCATTGTACCCGATTGGCTCCAAGCTGTGCACCAGGAATGGCTTCAAGACCCCAAAAGTTCGCATCTGATCTAGCAACTGCAGAACAAGGCTCAGGCTTCCCCAGGGTACTTCTAACTCCATAATGAGCTTCGATACAAAGGCTGCTTGTATTTAAGTAAACAATCCAAGCTCAAATCCATGGTACTTTCTGAGCTTCATGCTACACCCACAGCGGGGCACTCAGGGTTCACCAAAACATATGACCGAGTCAAACATTCTTTTTTCTGGGATGGTATGAAACAGGACATCCGTAAGCTTGTGGCTGAATGTGAGGTGTGTCAATGCAACAAGGGAGAAATAGTCAAATCTCCAGGCACCCTCCAACTGCTTCCGATTCCCCCTGCTATTTGGAAGGATATCTCTATGGACTTTATTATAGGCTTACCCAAATTGGGGAATAAATCAGTCATAATGGTGGTGGTGGATCGCCTTTCCAAGTATGCTCCTTTTTGCGCTCTTCACGACCCATTTACTGCATCCAAGGTGGCTCAAATTTTCATGGATCAGGTCTTCAAGCTTCATGCCATGCCAAACTCTATTGTTTCTGATCAAGACCCAACTTTCACAAGAAATTTTTGGCAAGAACTGTTTAAGCTACAAGGCACACAATTGCATCTCAGCTCAGCTTATCATCCCCAGATAGATGATCAAACAGAAGTTGTCGACAAGTGTTTGGAAACATATCTGAGGTGCTTTGCCTCTGAAAAAAAACACCAGTGGGCTCAATGGTTACCCCTCACCGAATGGTGGTACAACACTACATACCATACAACCACTCGCATGACTCCTTTTGAAGCAGTATATTGACAGAAGCCACCTTCAGTTCTCTCATACTTACCGGGTACCTCGAAGGTCCAAGAAGTTGACCAAACACTTACAGTCCAAGAGGATATCCTTCGTACCCTTAAAGAGAACTTGGTCATGGCCCAGAATAGAATGAAGCAGCAAGCAAATCAAGGTCGCTCTGAATGTCAATTTGTAGAAGGGGATTAGGTGTTTCTGCGACTGTAACCATACAAGCAAACTTCCCTCAAGGTAGAGCAATGTCAGAAGCTAGCACCCAAATTTTATGGCCCTTACACAGTTCTCAAGCGTGTGGGACTAGTTGAATATCAGTTAGCTTTGCCTAGTTAGTCGAAGCTACATCCTGTTTTTCATGTTTCATGCTTGAAGAAGGTGATTGGAACCAGGTGCCAAATTCAAACCAACCTTCCAGAGTTAGCTGAAGAAGGATCCATTTGGCTACAACCAGAAGAAGTTTTGGACCATCATGAGCGTCGCCTGCATCAGAGAACCATCAAGGAAGTGCTATTTCAGTGGAAAGATATGACTCCAGCAGATGCCACTTGGGAACCAACTACCATTCTGCAGCAATTTCCACATCTCAAGCCTTGAGGACAAGGTTGTTTTTAAGGGGACGAACATGTTAAGGTCCTAACCCACACATAGGTAGATCAATGTATTCGGATGTAATAAAGGTCAATATTAATAAGGCTTTTCAATAAAATATAATAAGGCGGATGTAAGAAGACGTAATAGAAGCTTTCGCTTCTAGAAGGATCTTCCTCTACATGCTTCTCTTAATAGACATATTTAATATAAATAAGGGTAGAGGGTATGAAAACCCTAACTTGGAGATTATTGTAACAAAGCGCTGCTCGATTGGAGGTTGCCCCCTCAAAGAGGCCTGTGAACATTGCTTTCTAAATCAAAGTGTTATTTCTATTGCCATTGTTATATCATTTCTGTGTATTGTGAAGATTATGCTGGATATTTTACTGTTATTCTGCCATTTCTAACATTTTATTTCTGTTCTACATATTTTATATATCTGGTATCTTGCACTATTGTTATTTTGTTGAGGTTCTTTAGGAGGGACTGCCATTTTGCAATCCTTGGCCATGTTTCCAAAATTGTTACATTTTTAACATTCCACTTCAATGCTCAAAGATTCAAACCTATTGTGACTTCTTCTTTGTGTGTCACTAGGTCTCCTTGAATAATCCCTTTGTGTATAATTCTCAAAGTTGTTACTGTTCCTATTGTTATCTTTGCAATTCACAACTTTATGTCAAAAATTATTACATGCATAACATAAACCAAAAAATGTAGTTCGATACCTGGGATTTGAAGATCTTATGAAAGGAGGTGCTCTTACAAATCCTTCTTCTTCTTGAGGCCCATATTTCTATTTTTTATTCTGAAATCTAAATCTTCTTGGTGGAGGAGTGTCCCTGTAATCTTCCTTGTATATATTCCTATCCTCTTTGATTGTTTCTGCATAGCTCTTTGGATTTGTTTCTTGCTCTGTTGTTTTGGAGCTTGATCCCTTTTTTGTCTGATTGTATCCAAGTCCGAACTTGTCAAGATGAGATTTTTTACTGCTGATAATATCATCTAGAACTTTGGAGCTATTCTACATATTTTTCTTTTGAATATCATTTCTTACTGTGACAACCTCTGTTTCCAAGTTTCCAATGATCCTGTCCTTTTCTTCTAGTTGTTCTTTGAGTTCTTCTTCAATTCTTTTATCTTCTTCTATTTGAACCTTCAATTTTGTGATCATTTGTTCTAGTTCTCGAGTGTCCTTTTTCTTGTCTAGTTCTGCTTGTAGTTTCCTATTTTTCTTCTTTTCTCTTATGATAACTTTTATGGCACACATTAATTATTCTCAATAGTCATCTTTTGCCTCTTCAATTTCTTCTTCGAATTCTTCACATTCTTCTTCAGCTTCTTCATATTCTTCTTTAGAGTCTTCTTTGTCAGAGTCTTTTACTGCCATGGATAGAACTCTTCCTGTCTCATTTTCACTGACTTCATCTTCATCTGATGATGAGATGTCTTCTTTGGTGTATAAGATTTTCTTGAAAATTTTCTTTGTAGTTCTTTTGCCTTTATATGTGTGTTTTCCTTTTGAGTAACCTTCATAATTTCTCTTTTTCTTATGAGGAAATTTGTTAGTAAAATGACCAATACCATCACAATTAAAACAATTTAAAGGGAGTTTACCTCTATACCTACCATTGGTTCCCTTGTTCAGTCTTTTGACGAAGTTGGCCACTTCTTCATCATCTTCGGAGGCATCACTGCTGCTTCTATATTCTTCTTGTTCCTTTTTCTTTTTTCTTTGATCTTTTGGATGCCTTGAAGACTGCTTCTTTTACATCTGGATTTTCCTGCTCAGTTCTCATTTCATATGCTGTGAATATTCCATGCAGTTTGTCCGTCCTTATTGAGTCCAGATCCAATCTTTCTTCTAGTGATGATATCTTAGGGTTGAATCTCATAGGAAGAGATCTTAGTATCTTTTGAACAATTACAAATTCTTCAATTTCTTCTCCCAATCCTATGATTTCATTCACTATTTCATTGACTCATAAAAAGTAGGCTACGATATCTTCATCTTCCTTCATTTTTAGTTGTTAGAACTGACCTCTGTAAGTCTGAAGATTTTCTTCCTTGAATTTTGTATCTCCTTCATAAATATTTTGAAGCTTGTCCCAAATCTCTTTAGCGAATTTACAGTGTGCAACTTTGGTGAATATTGTATCACTGAGACCATTCAAAAGTGCATTTGTGGCTTTGGAATTATTCTCACCGAGTTTTACTGCTTTGTCATTTGTTGGTGGAACTGTTGGTGCTACGTATCCATCTACAATTGATTGCCAAACTTGAAATCCCTGTGCCTGTATATATGTCCTCATCCTTATGCTCCAAAAAGCATACTTTTGTAGTCATCCATATGAGTTGGTAGTCTCCATGATCTACCTTTTAATGGTAAAACTGATTTCTGAAGGAACTTGCTCTGATACCATTTGTTGGATTACTGAGAGGAAGGGTGAATTGATCGGAAAATTTTACACATCATACTCACTAGTACATGTGACCAAATTTTCGACAGTTTTTCATTGATATTTCCACACTTATCCATCGCAATTTCCACGAAAGCCAAGTTTTTTTTTTATCAGAATAATTTCGTCGCTCTATCGATGATCCAGGTGTGTGTGGAAACATCGAAGAAATTATCTCTCTACGTGCCACCATCTTAAAGTTAGGTTAACCCTTTGCATCATTTCAATTATGATGAAATCTCGTCGCAAGTACAACGAACAACCGTGGCAATTATGACGAAATTTCATCACAATTGCGACGAAAATTTATGACAAGTCAAAAACTTACGACGCAGATGTTGTATGTGCGATGAAAACCCATGGCAAATTGCGACGAATACCCATGGAAATAGTGATGATATTAATTCATCAAGACCAAATTTATGATGAAGATGTTGTATGTGCGACGAAAACCTGTGGCAACTTCCGACGAAAGTTTGTCGCTATTGCCACGATGGTCAAAATGCAATTTTTTTCTGACGAACTATCGTCGATATTGCGACAATGGCATTAAGTAATATGGCATTACCATATTACATTGTAATATGGCATTGCCATATTACATTGTAATATGGCATTTCCATATTACATTGTAATATGGCATTTCCATATTACATTGTAATATGGCAATGCCATATTACAATGTAATATGGCAATGCCATATTACAATGTAATATGGTATTACCATATTACATTGTAATATGGTAATGCCATATTACATTGTAATATGGTATTACCATACATTGTAATATGGTAATGCCATATTACAATGTAATATGGGATTACCATATTACATTGTAATATGGTAATGCCATATTAACCCACAATCAATTGCAAGCCAACATGAAGAAATATGAGCTTGGAAAACAATTATTGTTTTGTATGGATTTTGTAGTTAGAGGATGTGAATTTTGTATTGACCTAAGAAATATAAAATTCGTTGTAAATTGGTTGATCCAAGAGAATTTAATTGAATCAAGGTAATTCATGGGGTTAGAAATTTATTTAGGAATGAAATGTCTCTTCAATGCACATTAGAAAAGACAAGTATAACCTTAATTCATTGCAATTGAAAACCAAGTAACTGAAGCTTTGACATGAAAGAATTTTAATTCATCAATATTAAATCTAATGAAACTTGCAATTTCACTTGAAATCAAAGAAAATTTCGCATGATACATAATGGTGAAACCTTTGATACAAAGAAGGAGTTGGATAACATAACACTTGAAACTTTTGTTGGTGCAATCATAATATACCCCAAATAAGATAAGAAATTGTACATCATAGTTTAGGCATTGAAGTATGATAAATATGATAAATATATACATTCATTTAGGCATTGAAG
>ML790655.1:507092-518433 GCA_009831015.1 Picea engelmannii | reverse complement strand
TTCAATTTTGAGAAGATAATATATAAGTATAAGTCAGGAAATAAATATCTACAATCACAGTAAATATTTCTAATTCTGAAGCATACATACCGGAATGGGTACTCTACTCTACACTATCACTGGACATGTGGACCCTTGTATGACGCAGTGTTTGTTGAATACCGCTTGATTCACTACTGCGGTAGCACTGTTGCTTGAAAACAAACATAAATACTTAGTTAAGTGTGATATAATAAAATATGAAAAGACTTTACAAGCATGCTACTGTGGTTTCCTTATTCATTTGATTTACTTGCGTGGCTGGGGAGATAGGAGTCTAGCCCAAGATTTTTCTATATTCAATGACACTTTTAAAACCATTCTTGTAACCAAGCTTCAGGTCCTCCTCGGTGGCAGCAATGTCAAACATATTTAACTAAAATGCATAACACCATTAAAAATACCAATAACAAAAACATATATTTGTTCGCTACTATTAAATAAATATTAACCACAGTTAATCATTTAAATCTTACTATTCGGGCTTTGAGTTTTCCATAGCCACCTTGGCCTAGTTTATGTTGGCCATGTTTTTCCACTCTAGCCTTTATTGCTTTGGATGTGTCTGGTAGCCTACATATGGAATTTTTGAAAAAAATTAGATATCGGAATTGTTACTTAAAACAGGAAAGAAAAACATAAATGCTCATATTTTACTGATAATATGACATGTGTTGTACTTTTCTTGACCATCTCGTGGTTTTCATCCTTGTTTTTTAAACAAGTTCTCCTTTGCATCCTCTATTAGCACCTTCCACTCTTTCTCAGAAACCATGGGAGGGCGCTTGTGCTTTAGGTCTATTTGCAATTTATCCCTATACTGGGCCCTGGTGTATTTTAAATTCTCGTCGGCTAACTTTGTAACCACTTTCTTGTTGAAAGTTTTGCTGAACAAATTCACCATGTGATCTATTAAATCATCTTTCTTTTTTCTATCTTGAACATTCCACCATGTGCGAATGGTGGGGCCATATAGCTACAATGCTTTGTCATGTAAGTTTCTATAGAAAACACAGTTTCTTGCAGTAATGTGTTATCCATTAATCAATTAATAATATCAACAAATGTCCATTTCAATTTCATTAAAAAAATGAATCAATTAATGGGACAATTACAATCTTCTGAATCTTTATCGGAACACATGCGTCATCCACCAGAAAGGTGACATCTAGTGATCTGGTACTTTTAATTTGTTCTGCTCCATGTAGAATAGTATCCTATGCACATACAATATGTTCCTCCCCGGAGTCATCATGTGGAGTCCCAAGCTCCGACTCATCATGCTCCGACATGTCATGCCATTCAAAATCACCCTGCTCATCAATGGATTCGAGGGGAACCTCAAGAGGCTCGAAAAGCCTCACTTGCACTATGCTATCTCGACCTTTTTTTTGCATTGGACACTCACTGCTACCTATAGCAGTTGCAGGATCTATAGGTTCCCCACAGATAGGGTTTAAAAAATCCTACAAACAAAAAACTTTTCTTTATCAGATCATATACAAAATATAAAACTAAAAAATGGATATGAAATTGTCATAGCTAATAATAATATGTAAATATGCCACTTACCCCATAATTAGTTATTGTAGTTTGTAGCTCTACAATTCTTGCCCTGTCCTCCTGTGTCAGGGGTCTTTTGCTAATCAAACCTATATATTCCATGTTAGCCTTCTTCAAGGCCTTCGTTACAGTTGTCATTGGGTTTGTTGAATAATATATTTCGTCCTCATCAATATCCTCTATGGGAGCTTGGACCAATGTTTACACAATAAATCAATCAACAAAAGTTATGAAATTCACCTCTAACATTAAAAAAATGAAATATTGCAGTAATATAAAAAAAACAATAACAAAATTTCAGAAATTTAGATGTTGTAGTCATAAGTTGTTACTGTGTTTAACATTTACTTGGTGAGGCACTGCGAGTGCCTTTCCACAGTCACCCTGGAGAGATGTAACGAGTGAAAATCGGACACGTTCACCTTGGACAGAATTTGACACAATAAATCAATCAATAAAAGTTATGAAATTCACCTGTAACATTTAAAAAATGAAATATTGGAGTAATATCAGAAAAAAAATAATGAAATTTCATAAATTTAGTTGTTGTAGTCATAAGTTGTTACTATATTTAGCATTTACCTGGTGAGGCACTGCGGGTGGCTTTCCACAGTCACCCTGGAGAGATGTAATGGGTGAAACTCAGACACATTCACCCTGGACAAAAGCTGACACAATAAATCAATCAACAAAAGTTATGAAATTCACCTGTAACATTTAAAACATGAAATATTGGAATAATATATAAAAAAAAATAATGAAATTTCAGAAATTTAGTTGTTGTAGTCATAAGTTGTTGCTGTATTTAACATTTACCTGGTGAGGCACTGTGGGTGCCTTTCCATGGTCACCTTGGAGAGATGTAACGGGTGAAAATCGGACATGTTCACCCTGGACAAAAGTTGACACAATAAATCAATCAACAAAAGTTATGAAATTCACCTGTAACATTAAAAAAATGAAATATTGGAGTAATATCAGAAAAAAATAATGAAATTTCATAAATTTAGTTGTTATAGTCATAAGTTTTTACTGTATTTAACATTTACCTGGTGAGGCACCACGGGTGCCTTGCCACAATTAACCTGGAGAGATGTATGGGGTGATTTTCTACCACGATCACCCTAGATAGATGTTGACATAATAAATCAATCAATAAAAGTTAGAAAATTCACCTGTAACATTAAGAAAATGAAATATTGTAGTAATAACAGAAAAAAAAAATGAAATTTATGAAATTTAGTTGTTGTAGTCATAATTTTTTACTGTATTTAACATTTACCTACTAAGGTGAAGTGGGTGCCTTTCCACGGTCACCCTCTCCATCTATTCAATTTAAGTTGTAATCGATCAACAACTCTTCACCTAGAACTATTGTTTTTGTTGCACATACAAATATACGATTTCCTTCGCATGCCTCAAATATGCAATTCGGTTTCTTAGTTGTTACCACTAGTCATGTACTATTTATAAAGCCTGTAATGTTTCCAGTAGCTTTTGGCCTTCCATCAATATACATAGTTTACCCTTTATTTTGATTTTTATCTAGTAGTTGTATATAATTTGTGGCAACTTCGTATCTCCTCATACTTTGTGTATATCATACCAACATCAACCAATGATTGTATTTGTATAATGGTCTGACATACTCCATCAATTCAGTTACAATGCCATAGCTGACCTTTATGCCATCCGTGGAAAATAACCCCAATCCATGTAAGGACGAAGGAGCAATGCGATACATCCTCCCACCGATGAAGAAATCTGTGTCCACTCCAGGTAGCTCCTTAGGTGACCATCGTTGCACTAGATGTTTATACCTCAAGGGCAACTCAATGTCACCTATTCTCTTAGCATCATAATTACACGAACCTCTATTGGCAATAAAAAAATTTCATGCAAGTACAAAATCTTTTCCTTACCTTTTCCAACCTAGTTGATCTAGAACCGGTAGATCTAGTACAACACATCTCACTTTCAACCTCTCTTACTATTCTTGATCATCAATTGAGGAATATAGATCCGATTGATACCTATTTGGTGGTACCTACACTCGTTAAAACAAGAAGATAAGTTATCATGCCAATATACGTTTTTGGTACCAACACAGTTGCATATAGTTGCATTTAGTTGCATAAAGTTGAAATTGCCACACCGATCCATCATATAGTTGCATAAAGTTGAAATTGCCACACCTAGTTTCATATAGTTACATATAGTTTCATAAGTTGCATATAGTCACATATAGTCACATAAGTTGCAATATAGTTGCATAAGTTGCAATAAAGTTGTGTAAAGTTGCATAAGTTGCAATATAGTTGCATATAGTTGCATACAAAATTGTTGCAATATAGTTGCATATAGTTGCATATAGTTGCATAAGTTGCATATAGTTGCATATAGTTGCATATGTGGCCCATTATCCTTGTTTCAAAATGCTCAGGGGGCTTATGTTCAAAGTATTGTTATTAGATGAAGTTTAAAAAGTGGTAGGATGGATTGAAGTTCAAAAAAGTGTCAATGGCCTAAAGTTTTAAAATTGCTCGATGAGCAATGTTTCAGAATGGCTCAAGGGACTTAAATTCAAAAACAGATCGATATTCCAAAATGCCATGAAGTTTAGAAGTGGGACAAAGTTGGAGAAATGCTTAAAATTTGTAATGGCCCAAAGTTCAAGGATGGGTTGAAGTTAAATTTGGCCCTAATGTTCAAACATGGCCCAAATGGAGTTAATTTCAAAGTATGGATGTTGGGAAAAGTTTAAAAAGTGGCCAATGACCAATGAAATACATGGAAATAGTCCCGATGGCCAAAATTTTGAACAATGGTTGAAGTCTCAAAAGGGGTGGAAGTTTCAAATCAACTTAGTCTTTGAAAAGGGGCCAAAATTCAAAATTAACCGAAAGTTCGCAAGAGGGGCACCTGTTGGGCTCTAAATATGTCATTAAAACAACTTCTATGCATCAGCCAAAGGTAGGTGTTGGCACACGCATTATACTTGTTGCCTACATAGGTTCTTACCTTCCGTTTTCAATACCCAACCTCCAGGGATGCAACACCTATAAAGGAACAACAATCGTAAAGGGAACGACAGTTGCTCCGTTCAAATGAACAACACCAATACTCAAAGGAACAACAATCACGCAAAAGGAACAACAACTGTTCCTTTCAAATGAACAACAACTACACTCAAAGGAACAACAGTTGCATGAAGGGAACGACAATTGTTCCTTTCAACTGAACAACAACTACACTCAAGGGAACAACATTTGTTACATTGGGCTGAACTAATGTTGAATTAATTGCATTGTAGTATTTTCCCAACTATTTAATTTGTCAACCTGAGGAAGTCTTTTATTTCAAAGTTACCATGCACAATATATGCAAGCAACAAATTCAAAATAACACTATTATCTATTTAATAAAATAAAACACATAACTTAAAATCAATCAAATCCTCTCTTGCTTGAAAATACACTCAGCTAAAATAAAATCACTACCATACTCTTACATAAATTAAAGGAGTATTAACAAAATGAAGTAACAACAACATGAATTGAATCTTACTATAACAATAATCTAATAAACAACACACAACTATAAACAATGATCAACTAATCATAAACCAAGATAAATTAAGACAATGAAAAGAAAAATACAAGTAAATGAATAAGAACAATGCATACCAATTTGAGGGGGCCCTGCCTCACCTAGCATGCGTGGCCAAAAGACTTAAAAGATTAAGAGAAAGTTGCACATAATCGTAGATCCATCAACTCCTTTGTATTATTGAAGAAAACTCAGAAATTACATAAGTTCAGCTCTTTATTACAAATAAATTATATATAATTTCATGAATGCCCCTCTCCTGATTGAAGAGGTCTTATTTATACAAATCAAATCCCCAAATCCCTAGGTTGCTCAAACAAATTGCTAAGTTTAGACAACCGGCCACAACTGTAAATTTGGAAAAATACCCTTTTAAAGAACCAACGATTTCTCTGAAACCATAGCTCCAATTGGAAAATGGCCACACATGAACTCAATTGGGCCCATTTTGAACAAAACCCATGTCTCAGATTTTATATATTCATCCTCAGATGCTCACAATATTCCACACAAATTCATCTCTCCTTATCTGCCACGTTTTTCACTGAAAACGGTTAACCACGAGCTGGAACTCACATGTGTAATTTGGAGTTTGTAACCTTAACTAATGCAACTATTGCTACATAAAATCACTCATAAAACCATCATCAGAAAAATCATGCATAATAGTTTTTAATTCATTAAAAATGAAGGAAGAATAATCATTATTAACCACTAAAGCATAACATGAATAATATGTCATTTTATGAGTAGTTGTAGCAAATGTATGGAAAATGGAATGATAAATGAACAATAATAGGATGAATAAGGGATGGAATGGATGTATTTATATGATGAGAATATGGACAAATATGTGACCCAACAACACCCAACCAAGAAAACTGAAGAGCCAACGATACAGGTGTGGTGGAAGAAAAACTCGGGGTTTCTCGAATGCAAGGCAAAATTGGGGTTTCCAGAGGCAATGCAAGGCAAGTTGGAAAGAGGGTTGCACAAAGGCAATCCGAGTTGGCAAGAGGAGTTCCCAACCAACAAAACTGAAAGAGCCAATGACATAGGTGTGGTGGGAAAAAAAACTTGGAGTTTCCAGAGGCAATGCAAGGCAAGTTCGCAAGAGAAACGCCCAACCAACAAAACCGAAAGAGACAGCCACACAAGTGTGGTGGGAAAAAAAACATTGCGTTTCCCGAATGCAATACAAACTTGGGGTTTCCAGAGGAAATGCAAGGGAAGTTGGCAAGAGGGGCGTCCAAAGTCAAGCCGAGTTGGCAAGAGGAGAACCCAACCAACATAACCAAAATAGCCAGCGACACAGGTGTGGTGGGAAAAAAACTTGGGGTTTCCAAAGGTGATGCAAGGAAATATGGGTGCCTGAATGCAAGAGGAGCGCCCAACCAACAAAACCAAAAGAGACAACGACCAATGAAATGACCAATGCAAGGAAAAATTGTGGTTTCCAGAGGCAATGCAAGGCAAGTTGGAAAGAGGGGTTCCCAAAGGCAAGACGAGTTGGCAAGAGGAGTGCCCAACCAATAAAACCAAAAGAGCCAGCGACACAGGTGTGGTGGGAAAAAAAACTTGGGGTTTCCAGAGGCAATGCAAGGCAAGTTTGCAAGAGAAACACCCAACCAGCAAGGTTGAGCATTCACAGATAAGAATATCATTAACGACCAATACGAAAAAAAAATCTAGTTCTCCTAATTTTCGTCCACTGGTGATGGAAGATGGTCTGCAGTGTTGAATTGCACCAACAAAACCACAAAAATACATGAGTTGTTTAACTTCTAGGTGATGTAACTTTCAACGACAAACTCAAAATGGGACGAGAGTATAGGCATTGGAAATCTATTTTATAGGAGAAAATAAAAATATTCATAATTGGGAAATGTATTTGTTTTTAGTAATCTTGAAACAATTACATAACAGAGCCTTCGAGCTTGATTTAACAAGGCAAATTGTTCATGTGGGTGAACCCTAAAGTATCTTAACTTGCAGAAATATGTCTATGATGAAGAATGAGCATACTAGATGCAAAAATTATAAGGTGTGATTGCTTATCTTCTATGATGATTCTTTCATTATGATGTGGAGGCATGATTGGCTCAATAAGAGCATGGTAGTTTAAGGTGTTTGTCAACTATTAAGTTAAATGTTCGATTGAGGATGGATAGGTATACTTGGCATATTTTAATTGATGGTAAGTCATGACAAGGGAAAGGGACTGAGGTTGTTGGTGCCCTTAGTAGAAAATGCATTCAATGCATTTTTCTCCAACTAATTCATAGGAAGAATATTTGCAATTTGGAATCTTTCTTCTTTAGCTAATTCATTGAACACCATAGAAGACTTCCTCAAATTAATATCCATACTTGTAACTTTACAATAGATTCCCAAAATCTCCTTAATGCTTATAATTTGCCTTAAATATCCATGTCTGAAAGTCATTATGTCATATACAAAGAGTAGATGTGAAATGACTAATGAATTATAATTTTTTATTCCCTTTACTAATCTTGTTCTCCTAGCATCTTTGATCACAGTACTTAATCATTTGTCTACTAATAAAAAGATAAAAGAATATAAAGGGCATTTTTGTCATAGGCCTCAATATGAATTTCAAAAACTAGAGGGAGAACCATTTATAAGAACTGTAAAGGAAGTTGATGAAAGACACCCTATAATCCATTCTATTGTATGTAGATTCATTCTAAGATGGAGCAATAACAATCTAAGGCATAACTAGTTCACTTTTTCATATTTAGAGCCAACATTTCTTTTAGAAAGGAAGACAAAAATTCTACAGTTTTAGAGCCAACACACACAAATTCTTGGAGAAGAAAGACATATGGTTTGTAAATATTTGTTTTGGACTATATTCAATGGTTATTAACTTACACTACTCCCATGGGGATTTTTTATTCTCATGGCACAATCAAGGGGAAAGAAGTTAAGAGATAGGAGAAAGAGGTCAAACCATTTCCTCCGACCGTGTGCCCTCCTCTAGTGAAAAACCATGTGCCCTCCTCCTCTGCAAATCGTGTGCCCTCCTCCTCTGCAAATCGTGTGCCCCAGCCTCTGCAAATCATGTGCCCTCCTCCTCTGCAAATTGTGTGTTGTCCTCCTTCTCCCATCCTCCTCTCCAAACCGTGCTCCAAATCCGTCGTGGTGGTAGCTTGCAACCTACGTGCGAGTGATATAGTGGCTGGAATGTGGTGGTGAGTGCATGGATTGTGGTGGTAGCTTGCAGCCTATGCGCAAGTGTTATAGGCTGTGTTTTGAAATGTTTTATGTTGTTTTATTTTGGTTTTTATTTATTTTGTTTTTATTTTTGTTTTTTTATATTATATATATAATATACATTCTATATTATATATATAATATATATTTATTTTGGTTTTTATTTATTTTGTTTTTATTTTTGTTTTTTTATATTATATATATAATATACATTCTATATTATATATTCTATATTATATATATAATATATAATATACAACCCAACATTGATATACAACCCAAACATGAAGTCATGAGACCTACCTGGGTTGTGGATTTGAACCTGGGTTAGGAGTTGGCGTTTTAGAGGTTATGGGTTAATGGGTTAGTGATTTGGAGTCTAGTAGGAGTTAGTGGGTTAGTTTTCAAGAATTAGTGTGTTAGGGGTTGCGAGCTAGTGGGTTAGTATTTTTAGCCTATATAATGGGTTTGTGTGTTCAACGTTAGGGGTTATTGGTTTACAGGGTTAGCGATTACTAGGTTAGATGTTAGTCAATTAATTGTCATTAGGAGTTAGTAGGTTATATGTTAGTCAATTAGTTCTCAATGGGGGTTAACGAACAAGTGACCATTAGTGGTTTGGTTTTAGGGGTTATGGATTGATCTCTTGGTGGTTTAGGGATCATTAGGGGATATAAATTTAATTGTTTGGTGTGTTATGGATATTGGTTAAATCTCAATTAATCATTTAATAGGTTAGTAAGGAAAAATTTATTGTGTTAGTGCTTAGTGGGTTAGGATTTAGTGTCTTAGTTGTCATCCGGTTAGTGGTTAGTGGGATAATTTCCATCCATGGTTAATGGGTTAGGGTTATTTGTTAGTGGGTTAGTATCTTTAGGGTTAGTGAGTTAGGTATTAGGGGGTTAGTGCATTAGGGGATCAAGGATTATTGGGTTATGGGTTAGTGGATAATGTGTTGGGGATTAGAAGTCAAAGAGTCACATGTTAGTGTGTTAGGGATTAGGAGTTATTGGTTATGGGTATAATTAGGTTAATGGTTAGTGGGTTAGACATTAGAGTGTTTTTTTTAGAACTAGAGGAATTTGTAATTTCCTTGGATAATTACCTAGGCGAGACACAAGTTAAAATCTAGCTAGCTTCCACTATAACCCCTAGATTAGTCCCAACAACTTGCGATTCAATGCCTATCAATTAACTTATGACATAAAAAGAGTCAAGAATTTCGAAGACACATGTGCAAGGGGGTCCCACTCCTGGGGGGCGTCTACCCTTCTAGCCTTATCACAACAAGCCAAAATATCATTGTGGATTTGAACCTGGGTGAGGAGAGTGAGAGAAAAAAATTGATATACAACCCAAACATGAAGTCATGAAACCTACTTAAGGGATAATGCCCACATTATAGGGGATCATTATGTTGGACCTATATATAACAATTCCATAGATGAATTTCCTTGTAATATTTCCTTGTAAAATTTGTATAAGATATTTGGAGAAAGATAATTTTGAGAATGATAATGATGAATTGATGATGGACATAACTACATCATTGGTATGATTAGGCACAGTCACGTAGATCTCCTCTTGGTTTTGAGAATAGTTCATTCTCTACTAAATAGGGGCAACCACGTGAAGGTGGAAGCTCTATTATGCCCCCCCCACACATCACTCTCAATTTCCCCATATTACCTAATTTTAAATTATAAATAACATGTATCATATACTATATTATACAATATAAAAAAATATAAAGATCATATAAAATATATAAACACATACCTCTTCTTTTCAACATGAATTAAAATTAGTCATCTTTTTCTTCATCTAGTTCAACATCTATATCAGGATCTGGTCCATAATCGATATTGGTGAAAGGCTCATTCCTATCAACATCATCATCAATATCATTTTTTCTACTATAGTTATCGATATCGTCAATGAGATCGTCGTCTCCTACATTTGGATGATCAACCTCTTCAAATTCTTCATCTGACACATCGACTACATGAGCCACCTGCTCCTGATATTCATAATCATGATCTTCTTCCTTTTTATTATATTCATCCTCAACTACATGATTGTACTTTACTGGTCTTCCTCTTGGATCATATCAAACAATGTATGACCAACCTACTTTACTAGGTATCTCTGAGTAAAATACTTGCTCACATTGACTTGGAAGAACATAAGGCTCTGTACTCGGTTCAAATGCCCTTATATTAACTATGGTAAATCCATTATCATGCTCAATGACAGTTCTTTCAGGATCACGTTCATGCATCCGTAGCCTGTTCCATTTAACCTCAAACAAAACTATTTTAAAGGAATTAAAATCACACTCAATTATATCCTCCAAATGGCCATATTACCTATTCTCAGTTTATTCTGGATTTCTGTCACTTCTAGAGGAAATGTTGGTGGCCTTAAACACTGTAGTTATCCCACAATCTGAGGTTTTCATCTTATCATCCAACATTTTGATACGAAATTTACGACCATTACACCACATAGCCTTGTGATGTTTCAATTGCAACATGGACAAGAAGTAAAAAATAAATTGCGAATTAATAATCCTCATATAGGACTTAGTAAATATATATTCCAATAATTAAACAAGCCAAAATACATTGAAAAATTGGGAAAAAACTAGTAAAATATGGGTAACAAATTTAACTTGCCCGTTTATCTTTTAAACCAAAGGCTAAATCAACTTCCCTTGATGTAAGATCAGTAAATTGATCTCGATGAAAATGCATTGTTTTAATCATCTTACTCACCCCTTCCCATGATAACCTACCGAAATATTCTTCAGTATATTCTATCCAATGCTCCATCCAATCAAGGTTGTTTGCAATGTATAAATGTAAAGCATCCCACTCTCGAGCAACTATAT
>ML790655.1:407247-497190 GCA_009831015.1 Picea engelmannii | reverse complement strand
CATTTTCCTGTATGCGATGTCGAGATCAATGTATTTTTTATATGTCCATCACCCATTATCACCCTGTATGCGATTATCTCCTAGGTCCATCACCCATTATTCCAATTTCTCCAATCTCATATGCTTGGTTATATTGACAAATTTTGCATTTTTAAGTTGGTTTCTGATCTTTTAATTTATAACTTGTAGCTTATTTATTCCGAGTTTAGCTATCATCACATCTCTATTCAATATTTCTCCATTTTGTCTATGCAGATCCTTTTTATCCAATGGATGAACATGTTTATATAGAATGAGATTAGATAAGGATAACAATATTTTCACTTATCCAACTTTACTCTGTAATTGTTCAAAATAATACAATCATAAGTTTTAGCTGAGGAGTCAAATGTATAACCAGTGCTTTGTAACTCAAGGATTTTAAGATTTCAAAGGTAGTTATTGAGGTTAGAATAGATTTATTCCTAAGGGGACTAATTCAATTGAGTATTATAATAAAGATGCTCATTGGTATTCGTTCTTAGCCTCATGGTGTTGCTACATTTCCAAAAAGTGTCCATAGCCTATGGTCTAGTCACCCCGACATCACAAGACTTGCTTCACTTCTAGCAAGCATCCATAGAACCAGTGAAGATACTTGCATTTCCCACTTAAATTTTCTTTCACCATCTCTTTTAATTTCTTTGACAATTTACAGGAGATGGGGCTAATAAATATGTTTTTCACATCTAAGGGATGATGTATGTTGATCAAGGATGGGTTAGAAATACCTGGGTGATAAAATATACTCATAAATGTTTTCATCCCCTCATTCCTAACTCTATCTTTCCAAAATATACCATTTTAGTAACATGTATTGAGTAAAACAACCAATTATAAGTTTGACACTTAAGCCTCTACCTATAAAGAATTACCCAAACCATATTTTTTCAAATTTTGATGAGAAAATAAGTTAAAATGTTCTCTTTCTGACATGTCAAATTCTTCATTAGTTGTTGAGGAAATCTTTTCTATTAAAATTCTGAAGTTTGAGAAGACAAGGAATTATTTGTTTTAAAGAGAAGGTTTATCAAGTGATGTAATCTTCTATAATAAATATAAAAAAGGGGTGAACAAACTATCTAATAAATAACACTCTACTTCTGTTTATTTAGGTCATCCTTAGTGATTGATGAATCCTCATAAATCAAATTTCAAACAAAAACTTATTTCAAACTATTTATTTGGAAATCCTTCTAAAAAATATAAAAGAAAAGAATTTAAAATAAACATTAAAGAAAATTGATTATATACATTGAATGGAACATAAAAACTTTAGAATTGAATGAAATGTTTCAAGTGTTAGAATATTCGATGTGCTCGTTTTACGATAGAAAATATCACTATTCTCATCCAACCATAGGCATGCATCCACCCCCAATCAATATATAAAATGATTCCAAAAGAAACACTAGAACCGATACATAACCAAGAGAGCGCATATTTCTCCAAAGATAGATCACCAAATAGAAAGTTCCAAAGCCACAGAAAAAGACCAATACTCAGCTGCAACAGTTGCAGTTGCAACAACTGCATTTGCATTTTCACTTACCAAGAATACGACCAAGAAATATCACCAAGAACACCACCAAGAGATACTAGAAGTTAGGGTGCACATCTTAGGCTATATGGCGCTAGAGAGAGAGACAAAGCAACACTCAAGAGTATCCACCTTCCTATATTAAAACTACAACTCCAAACTTGCACTATCCTTGACTGAGAGAGTGAGTAAAGTGATTGTGTACAAATGAGATAGATCATCTCTTATTTATAGTGGTTCTTGTCACTTGTCTTGGACAACTTGTCTTTTTAGAATCTAATACTTTAATATTAATTATTTTACTAAGACAACTTGTCTTCTAGGGTTTCTACACATATGTTTAGGATTTATCTTTCTTTTGTAATATTATATTCTATCCAAAGGTTATACAAGGAGGTTAATACCTCCTTCATCTACCATAATATCAACACTCCCCCTCATGAGGGAGGTATTAATTGTAATTATCACATAGTATGGGAAGGGCTCACATAGTATTGCAGACCATCATATAGGGAGCATCATCATATCCACATAGGCTATATTATGAGCATCATCATTACTATCCATCTAGCTAAAAATCACCTCCAACACTACTGGTTGGAACACAAGCCTAGGAAACACCTTCAACACTACTAGGAATATCCATGGAAATCTAGTAGTAGTACACAATTAATACAATCTCATCCAATAGATCACAACAATGTCGATCCATATTAGTACAAAACTGTTGTCTAGTGGTACACAACCACTCTTAGTAGCACAAAACTACTAACCAGTGACACACAATCACCATCAATGGATCAAATTCAGCAAAGTATCATACAACTATTGTCTAGAGTCATATAGTCTTCACATCAATCAAATCATATAATTTGATATCATCTTGAATCAATAATTTCATCAACTACATCACCTCTAAGCCATACTAGCATGATGTGGATGCATCATATCTAAGTTTTGTTGACGTGATATGGAGTATCATATAAATAATCTCTAAGTCATACTAGCATGACATATCTATCATGATGTTAATGCATCATATCTAAGTTGTATGTCATATCTAAGCTATAATTGCATGATGTGGATCAATGCCTCTCTATGTCACCTCTAAGTTGTATGATCATCTCTAAGTTGTACTAGCATGGGCATATCTAGCATGATGCCAATGCATCATATCTAAGTTGTACTAGCATGATCATATCTAGCATGAAACAAGCCATCTACATTACCTCTAATTTGTATGGTCATCTCTAAGTTGTACTAGCATGAACACACCTAGCATGATGTCAATACATCATATATAAGATGTATGTACATCTCTAAGTTGTACTAGCATGCCAATATCTAGCATGATGTGACTCATAAGAATCATCTCTAAGATGTAATAGCATGAACATATATAACATGATGTCAATACATCATAGCTAAGTTGTATGTCCACCTCTGAGATGCATTAACACGATGCACCTCATGCCACTATATCATCCACAACTCCAACCATACGTATCATATATAAGCTATATTAGCATGATGAAAGCATCATATTTAAGATGTATTACCATCTCTAAGTTGTACTAGCATGATACATATCTGCAGCTCAATGACAATCCATAATTCCACATATCAACACTCCCTTCCAACTGAGGAAGTAATCTTCTCCCTCTTAACCAAGGGAGCAATATCCATAAGTCCCAACTTGTCCCTCAAGTATGAATTTTTTTTTTGGACATAGGCTTCATCAAAATATTAGTTGTCTTCTCATTAGTGGATATATACTAGAGAGTCACTCCTCCCCTCTGGACTTTATCACAGAGAAAGTAGTACTTGATCTCAATGTGCTTCAACCTATCATGGAACATCGGGTTCTCTAAGAGCTTCACATAGCTTTGATTATCACAATATATCACAATCGAATCTAATAGTTGATCAAATAGTATAGAAACCAACTTACGGAGCCATAATGCTTCCATACAAGCATCAAAAGTTGCAATATATTCTGCTTCTATAGTGCTGAGTGTAACATACTTCTGTTTTCTACTAGCCTATGATATCATAGAAGATCCTCATCTCTAAGCCGTATTACCAACTCTAAGTTGTACTAGCATGATACAAATCTGCATCTCACTGACAATCCATGATGCCACATATCAACACTCCCTCCCAACCAAGGAAGTCATATTCTCCCTCTCAACCAAGGGAGAAATCTCCATAAGTCAAATCTTGTCCCTCAAGTATGCAAACTTTATCTTGGAAATAGGCTTTGTTAAAGTATTAGTTTTCTTCTCATTAGTGGAGATATACTAGAGAGTCACTCCTCCCCTCTATACTTTATCACGAAGAAAGTAGTACTTGATATCAATGTTCTTCAACCGGTCATGGAACAATGGGTTATCTAAGAGCTTCACAAAGCTTTGATTATCACAATATATCACAATTGAATCCATCAATTGATAAAAGAGTACATAAACCAACTTACGGAGCCATATTGCTTCTGTACAAGCATCACAAGGTGCAATATATTCTTCTTCTACAGTGTTGAGTGAAACATACTTTTGTTTCCTGCTAGCCTATGATATCATATCATATATCATATACCAACTGAAAGATACTCCAAAAGTACTCTTTCTGTCATATGCACTCCCTGAACAATATGAATCAGTGAATCCATGCAGTTGTATATCATTGTTTAAGGCATATCTCAAACCATAGTTTAGCGTCCCACAAAGATATCCCAAAATATTCTTTGTAGCTATCCAATACTCATGTCTTGGTTCCACCTAGAACTAGCTCAACATGTTCACAATAAAGAAAATTCCCAACTTGGTATTTACCAAATACATCAATGAGATAATCAACTACTGGTATAGGGACAAGTCTACTGGATCATAATCAAAGTCTCTCAACTTCCTCAGATTTGTTACCATGGGATTTTCCATGGATTTTCAATCTATCATCCCAAACTTATGAAGGATCTTTACAACATACTTCCCTTGCCCCAAGAATATTTCACCATGCTTCTACCATACTTCTAGTCCCAAATAATAATGCACGAGACCAAGATCCTTCGTATCGAATTTAGAGGCTAGCTCCCTTTTACACTGAATAATGAGAGGCTCTACACTAATCTATTGGAGCTTGCTTGAGTCCATAAAAGACCTTATTTAATTTGTATACATGGGTTTCTCTCAGGTGTACCTCAAAACCTCGAGGTTTCTCTATGTATACTTCTTCCTCAATTACTCCAGTGAGAAAAACAGTCTTTACATCCATCTGATATAAAATCCAACCCATGGATGCCACAAGATATATGATGGATAGAGAAAACGTGTCATCATATTATTCTCCCTCCTGCTAGGATAACCTTCTAGTCATGAACCTTTCCTTGTATTTATCGATACTTTATAGACTTTCCTTCATTTATAGGCACAATTTCCTTTACATAATGATGGATTCATATTCTTCCATCGTATCTTCTATTGTCCCTTGGATATGAAAGGAATCAAAGATTAAATAAGAAAGGTGAAGTGCGGACTGCGTGGAAGATACATAAACCAAGGAAGGGTCGAAGTGGGAGAGGAAGCAAAGAAGAAGGAGAGAAGGAAGGAAAATCTAGTCGTTGGAAGAGAAGATCGAGGAATATAAAGAAGTAAGGAAAATGGATTGTGGACAACTCAACAAGTGGAAGAAGACATCAACAAGTGCTTTGGATCACCTCATGGAAAAGAAGGAAAGACATGTTGGCGAAGTCCTTAAAGCATCGGTCACGTTGACCTAGGGTTTTGGACCTAGGATTTTGGATATAGGGTTTTGACACCTATAATTTGTTATGTAATGTATAAATAAAGGTCTAGAAGACCTGGGAGGGTTAGTTCGAGGTTGGTCCATTGATACTATGGTTTTTTTTGTTCAGTGCTGAGAATCGTTGTAGAGAATAGTGTTGGGACTGTATTGTAAGATCTTCAGCTGGGTGCGAAGATCAACCCTACAATTGGGTGCGCAGGTAGGGAGGAGAGAAAGAGAGAGAGATCTGCAAGCTAAGTGTGCAGATAGAACAATACATTTTCACATAATATATCAAGAAACACAGTTCTATGGACCTAGCCCTAGGGAGAGGGTGAACCACATATATCTTGTTGTTCTTTGTGGTTGATGTTGTGTTATTTTCCATTTGGTATATTGATTATTGCATTTTTGTGTTAGATCTGAGATATAACTTGTGAGTTAGGCTTAAGTGAGATAAAGAATAACTAGATTGCTTTGTGTTGTGGTCCTGGATCCACTTTGCATTTCCTCTAGTTGTAGACACCTATGTCCTGCAACCCCCTATTACTACTTCGGGTGAGACTGCATCTACTTCGCAGGTGTTGCTGAAAGGGACAGTAGTTAGGGTTTGTTGGTGCACTGTAAGAGTTGAACCTTAGGTCTGCTCCTATGCCAATAAATGGTTTTGTTGCTGGGACCAAGATATTTTTGAGGGAATGTCAAGGTGGTTCCCATCGAACACATAAATTTAGAAGTGGATAGAAGAACAAGAGTGGGACTTCGCTAAATCCCAGAAAAAGAATCCTAGAATTATTACAGAAGAATATCTAGGACATATGGAATATATGTCATCACCGACATACATAAGATTTTGTTTGGAGGAATTCATAAGGAGTTATACGAGTGGTTAGCCAGACTAGTAGATACCCAGTTTGAGATTAGATCTAGACCACCTGTGGTTTGGATAACAACTCTGATCAAGAAGGTAAATAGAGTTGATAATGTTGTTTCCAAGGTCGTGGATATCTGGTTTGATAGCATTATTGGAGGGTACATTACTGAGTTTTCCATGGACATAATTGAATCGTATAGTCAAGCTGAGAGGTACTTCTTTAAGGGACCTAGAGGAAATTTCCTACACTTTTTAAAGCTGAGGATTAAGATGTTATTGCATGAGAAGAATATCCTGAAGATACAGTGAAGCTAATGTTCAAGAATTCATATAACAACAGTGATACAAAGGCTGGATACGGGCACAGTGGGAGACCATTCAAAGAGGTTCCTCTTGTGAACATATTTAAGAAGAACTACAGAGACGAAGGATTCTATAGTTTAGAAGAAACAGATCTAACAGACGAAGAGCATTCAAAATCTACAAGAACAGAGGAAGTACAAACCAAAGAACTTCGTCGAGGAGAACCAGAAACATTAGGCACTGCGCCTACTATCAAAGTAAGTAATATCACTCTTCCTGTTGTTCTAGAAGCATTAATTAACCAGAGTAATCAGAGAAATCAGAGTACTCTTACAAGTAGTTTAATACATACTCAGTCAAGAAGCCAAAGAATATCTATGGCAAATGAAATGAGTTTACCAATATTTAGAGGAGATGGATCTGAAGATCCTGATCAACACTGGTTCTTATGTGAAGCTATATGGAGTATCAAGCAATCCACTGACAAAGCTGTTAAGAGGAATCAATTTAGTACTACCTTGAGGGATCGTGCTTCGAATTGGTATATGAAGTTTGTTTCAGGGCCTGGACAACCTAAATTGCTGAATACTATCAAGACTACATTGATTGAAGAATTCAAGAAACCTAAGTTGGATTCGCAGTTCATTACATAGATGAAAGAAATCAAGAAGAAGGTCATTGAACCTATTTGGTAGTTTTATCATAGGTTTAATACTCTGACAGGTCGATTGAGTTTTCAGATTCTAGACGAACAGAACAAAGAATGGGTCATTGATTCTCTCTTGCCACATATCAGAGTCCCTCTAAGGCAACATAAAGTCGCTTCATAGGCTGAAGCATTGGATATCTCTATGAAACTAGAAGCAACCCCTGTGGGAGAATCCAACCTAGGTATGAGTCAAATCTTGAATCAGTTAACCAGATTCTCTTTACAGGTTGAATATATGAAGAAAGACAAAGAAAAAGAGTAAAGAGAAGATATCTGGTGTATCGGATGTAAATCAGAGGGCCATGACAAGGAGCATTGTCTCGTATTTCATGAATACTTGGCCTCTGGAGCACCTAGTTTTTTTGAAGGATACTATTGTACCCTAGTGCGAGGTATGTAGAACTAGACATCACCCTGGTGAATGTTATTATATGAAAAAATATGTCCAGACACCTACCAATATTTATTTTACATTCTGCAAGTCTATGTGACATGATGAGAAGGATTGTAGGGATTATGATCTCATGCATGAAAGATCAAAGGACACATATAGAATTCAAGGAGAAACACAACAAGAAGGAAATAATGCACAGTTCAACTCCCCAGGAAGAGGAAACTTCAACCCTCATGGTGGATTTAGAGGATGAGGAGGAGGAGGAGGTATGGGTTGAGGTAAAGGACATATCATCTGTTATAACTGTGCACATATAGGACACTTGGAAATGGATTGTCAGAACCCTTGTACCACTTGAAACTATTGTAACTCGTTTGATCATGTCATCAAAGATTTTCCAGTATTGTTGGCCAAAATCCAAGAGAGGCAAGGAGGAAACCAAAAAGTATAGTTAATATCAACAGAACCTTGTGGTGAGGACCCCGGAGTTGTTGTTATTACTAGAGGAGGCGCTATTACAGGAGAAGACAAAGTGACTCCAAGAAAGACTGCAGGAGGATTAGGAATCAGAAAATCTGTAGAGAAGGCACAGTTGTTTGACCCAAGGAGAGAGAGGCATACTTTTGAGGAAGTAAGGAAAGAATTTGTAGAAGGACAAGATTCTTCATCTAAGGCACAACTAGAAGTAAGGGAATGTGGAATGCCACTAGCATTTGATCAGTCTTCTAGGCAAGGAAAAGAGGTAAGCAAGATTATGGAATTCTTATGTACTTGCATTAATTTTATTAAGGATTAAAGAGTTGTACAAGAGCTCCAATATTTGATCAAACAATATGTGATAGGAAGGGTAGATCCTTTTTTTAATAAATCAGTACATCAGGTATCTAGAAAGAGAAGGACAAACAAGGAATTACACCTTAGTGCTCAGATTGGAGACTATGATGTGGACTATGTGGTCCTCGACTTGGGGTCAGAATTCAATGTGATGACGAAGCAAACTTGGTAACTAATGGGAAAACCTAGAATGATTTACTCTCCTACCAGGATCAGGATGGCCAATGAGCAGGCCGTGAAACCCTTTGGAAGACTAGAGCATGTTCCTATAGACATTGATGGGATAAGGACATTTGCATATTTTGAAGTGATTGAAATTGTTGATGACAACTTCCCTTATCCCGCATTGTCAGGAATTGATTGAGCTTTTAACAATTCGAGTGTGGTTGACCTAAAGAAGATAATAATGACCTTTGAGGGTAATGGAATTAAAGTCATTGAACCTCTAGACCCATATGAAGGTCACATATATACAAAACCTATTAGGGAATAAGACCACACATATGAGCTAGAGAACATCTACATGCTAACAAGAAGAAAACATGATTACATTAATCCTACAGTAGGCATAAATCTCAGCTAGTGAAGTGAAAGTGCATGTTCATCAGATTTAGAAGAGGCATTAGAAAATTGGCAGAATAGGATGTATGAAGTCTCCACACGATGATGTGCCATATTGACCAGAGAAGTTCACTAGATTGGCACCGAAGTAAGTAATCTTCCAAAAATTGATGGTTTGAATTACTTAGAGACATTTCTAGCCAAATTTGAGAAAATTGTACTAGTACAATAGAGGATGTTGGCACTAGATGAGGCATTGAAAGCCACACTAGCTAGATGGTGGGGAGAACATAAGAGGAATATCATATAATGGACACAGTGTCGCACCTTATTGATAGTGTACTTTTCAGACCAAGATGAAGGTTGCGAAGTTCGTTACACAGGTGAGAGTTGTCCTAAGGACCATATGCGAAGTTATGAGGAGTCTTGGAGAAAAATTCCTAAAGAACAATGGGTGCATAAGTTCATTGACACCTTAGATACTACGCCTATCAACTAGTATCTGCATGAAGAACTGTGCCTCATCACTATAGACTGGTATGGAATGACTCAGAACTTTATAGCTACCTTTTTATTTGAAATTCAGTACCCAACAATATATCAGACTTTACAAACCATGAGAAAAAAGGTCTTTCAGGAGGCACCTAACCTCCCTTTTACCCAAGAAGGATATGAATGGACCGCGCCTCTTCAACAGTTATAGGATTGCTAAAATATTAATGATAATGAGGATGATGACCCTAGAGATGTAAACATTGTAGAAACTGAAGGTCATAGAAACATAGAAGGACCAGGGATTGAACTACCTTTTATTGAACATCCCATTAAAATTAAGAAAGTTAATATTGGAACAAAACAAGCATATAAAATAGAAAATGTGGGAGACTATTGGGATGATTCTACTATCAACAAGATTACAGAACTATTGCATGAATATCAAGACTTTTTTCCAACCAAGTTCACATACATGAAGGGAATTAAAGGGTCCATGGGAGAAATGAAGATCCCCTTGAGACCAGATGCAAGACCTATCAAGAAGACACCTTATAAAATGAATCCCAAATATAAGAAAAAATTTAGGATTGAATTGGACAAAATGCTAGAAGCATGAATCATAGAGCCTATTGAAGAATCTGAGTGGATTATCCCTATGGTGTTCTAAGATAGGAAGACAAGAGAAATCCGAATTTGTGTAGATTTAAGGAAACTGAATGATGCATGCCTACATGAACCCTTCCCTAAACCCTTTATTGATGAAGTTCTAGATAATGTAGGAGGACATGCGATCTACTCATTCACAGATGGATTCTCAGGTTATCATCAAATCAGAATTTCTAAGGAAGATCGACATAAGACCACATTTGCAACAGAATGGGGTTCATTTTAGTACATTGTGATGCCTTTTGGCTTGAAAAATGCACCATCCATATTTCTGAAGGTGGTGGTCGAAGCATTTAAGGACTTTCTACACAAATTCCTATAAGCTTACTTTGATGATTGGGTTGTCTTTAGCTTACTAAAAGACCATATTAAATGTTTTATTGATGTTAGATAAGTGTAGAAAATGTTAGATTGCCATGAACTTAAAAAAATGAATTTTATTTTTACCCTTTGGAGTGCTTCTAGGGCATATTGTGTGTAAGCAGGGATTGTTGGTAGATCCTTCCAAGGTTTCCATCATTGTTGATCTACCTCCCCCTACTTTAGTCAGATAGTTGTGCACTGCATTGGGGCACACTGGATACTACAAAAAGTTCATTAAGGGTTATGCACAGATAACAACACCTATGGAGAAGCTATTAAATAAAGACAACAATTTCCAATGGACAGAAGAATGCCAACAGAGACTCGACACACTAAAACAAAAAATGGTCACTGTGCCACTCTTGGTTTTTCTATATTGGAGTAAGGAGTTCAATGTTCATGTCGATGCCTCGTCCATTGCATTAGGAGCATTTTTATCACATACAGGTGCAAGAGACATTGATCACCCTGTAGCCTTTCCTAGCTGGAAGCTTTCTACAGCTAAGAGGAACTACACTACGATTGAAAGAGAAGGCTTGGCTATGGTCTATACGCTATAGAAATTTAGACACTATTTGCTGGGAGGACATTTTAAGATGTTCACTGACCACTCTACATTGAAATACTTAGTCAACAAGCCAGTGTTGGGGGGGTATAATATGTAGATGGCTACTACTATTCGAGGAGTATGATTTTGAAATTATGGTTAAGCTAGGAAGAATGAATAAAGGGCCTTCCCACTTATCTAGGGTGGAACATGGAGAGGAACCTACTAGTCTGGAGGATACAATTCCAGATGCACAGTTGCTAGCCATCAAGAAAGTTGATGATCACTTCGCCGAGATAGTTTAGGTCCTGTCCATAGGAATGAAACCTCATGAATACACAATCATTCAGAAGAAACAATTGGTAGTCCGCACATCCGACTTTCAAATTATATCTGGACAATTGTATAAGATGGGACTCGATGAGATATTGAGGAGATGTGTTATGGAGGTAGAAAAACCATTGATTATGGAAGAAGTGCATGAAGGCATTGTGAGAGGACATTATGTAGGGAAAGAAACAACACATAAGGTTCTCAGAGCTAGCCTCTGGTGGCTTACTTTACATAAGGATGCTAAGGAATACTACAGAGCCTATGATGTATGTCAAAGAGTAGGAAATCCTTCTCATAGAGATAAGATTCCTTTGGCATCACAATTAACATTAAAAGTATTCGAGAAATGGGACATTTACTTTGTGGGACCTATTAACCCACCAGGAAGGTGCACATGAGATAGATATATTATCACCGCGACAGAGTATTTGACCAGATGGGTAGAAGCAAGAGCAGTTAAGTATTGTAGTGCAACTACAACTACATAGTTAATTTTTGAGGATATAATAACAAGGGTTGGATGCTCGAAGATCCTCATGAGTGATCAAGGCATACATTTCATTAAAAAAACTATTGAAGCCTTGACCCAAGAATTTGATCTTCACCATCATAAGAGTACTCCATACCATCCACAGGCGAATGGTACAGTCAAAGATTTCAATAAGACCTTGGAGACAGTGTTGACTAAGATTTGTAGTGTTAACAAAGATGACTGGGATTTAAGAATTCCAACAGTATTATGGACCTACAGAACTACTTGCAAAAAGTTAACAACATAGACCCCATTTAAGTTGGTATATGGCTTGGAAGTAGTGGTACCTATGGAATACTTGTTTCCTAGTTTAAGAATCACAACATTTACAGGTATGGATGACCCAAGCATTGTTCAAGACAAGTTTGCACAGTTATTGCAACTAGAAGAAGACATGTTTATTATAGGATTTCATCAGCAGGTACAGAAAGAAAGAGAAAAGGATTATCATGACAAACACATTAGGAGAAAAGAATTTAAGCAGGGAGATTTGGTATTTTTATATGACATCAAGTTCATGATGCATCTAGGGAAGTTGAGGACACATTGGCTTGGGCCATTTGAGGTTTCCTATGTCACAGAAGGAGGAGCTGCGCAGTTGAAGACCCTTAATGGAGAATGGAAAGAAGGTTTGATAAATGGGAGTCAGTTGAAATTGTATTATGACAACTAGTTGTCTTGCAGATCTCAGTAAAAGTACAAGGAAGAAGTGTCTAGGTATCAGGTGTAGTTGAAACTGGGTACTAGACACAAAAAATACATTCTTCACAAGGAAGGGAGAGACTGAGCAGAAAGCACAAGCTACAACGCACAGTTTGAAGTCAAAGTAAAACAAAAGGTTTAGTCTTGCAATGACTCAGGACGAGTCAGATGTGAGTGTTGGTGTCCTATTGGCCCTTGGATATGTAAGGAAGAAAATATTAAAGAAGAAAGGAGAAGTATGAACTGCATGGAAGATACATAAACCGAGGAAGGGTCGAAATGGGAAAGGAAGTAGAAAAGAAGGAGAGAAGAAAGGAAAAGTTATTCGTTGGAAGAGAAGATTGAGGAAGATAAAGAAGTAAGGAAAATGGATCATAGAAAACTTAGCAAGCAGAAGAAGACATCAACGAGTTCTTTGGATCACCTCGCAGAAAAGAAGGAAATACAGGCTAGAAAATCCCTGAAACAACGGGTCAAGTTGACCTAGGGTTTTGGACCTAGAGTTTTGGATTGAGGGTTTTGACACTTAGACTTTGTTATGTAATGTATAAATAAAGGTCTAGAAGACCTGGGAGGGTTAGTTAGAGGTTGGTTTGTTGATACTATGGTTGTTGTTGTTCAGTGTTGAGAATCGTTGTAGAGAACAGTGTTGGGACTGTATTGTAAGATCTTCAGCTGGCTACAAAGATCAACCCTACAGCTGGGTGCACAGGGAGAGACGAGAGAAAGAGAGGGAGATTTGTAAGCTAAGTGTGTAGATAGAACTATATGTTTTCACATAATATATCAAGAAACACAGTTCTGTGTACGTAGCCCTAGGAAGAGGGTGAACCACGCATATATTTTTGTTCTTTGTGGTTGATGTTGTTTTATTTTCCATCTGTTATATTGAGTATTTCATTGTTGTGTGTTGTGGTCCTAAATCCACTTTTCATTTCCTCTGGTTGTAGACACATGTGTCCTGCAACCCCCTATTGCTACTTCAGGTGAGACTGCATATTCTTCCCAGATGTTTCCGAAAGGGCCAATAGTTAGGGTTTGTTGGTGCACTGTAAGCGTTGAACCATGGGTCTTCCCCTGTGACAACAACTTCCTTCCATTCTTTCTTATTGACTTCTTCCTCAAAGGAGGAGGGTTCTTAAAAAAAATTTCAATCGACCGGTTCTTCCATTTTACCACACCATTCTGTTGAGGATGTTGATTAATTGGGTTGGTTTTCATTGATGTCAAACCTTGAAAAAAGTTTGGTAGCAGATTTCGGTAGAAAAAATGTTTGGGTAATGGACCCAAGTTTGTTTGATGTATAATGGTATGCGTTTTGATATATTTGCAAGTAATACTATTCTAGATGGATAGTACATGTGATGCCATTTCCAATGGTTATATGTGGAGTGTCACATAAATCCTCACAGTTTGAGAGTTATGGCCTTACGAAGTTGAAGGACCCTCATATGATTGGGTTGAAACCCCAAAAGGTCAAAGAAGTCAAAGTGTTTGCAAAGAAGAAATTATTTAAATAATAAAGTGAAGTAACAAAGTAAAAAAGGATTATTTAAATAATAAAGTGAAGTGACAAAGTCAAAGAGGATTATTTAAATAATAAAGTGAAGTGAAAAAATCAAAGAGGATTATTTAAATAATAAATTGAAGTGATAAAGTCAAGGAGGATTATTTAAATAATAAAGTAAATAGAGAGCTTTATAATTATGGAAAATGGTTATAAGACAGTTTACCCTAAAATGAGGAAAATGGGTTAAGTGGTCAAGTGGCTATTGGATACATGGACAAGTGGAAAATTGGGCAAAGTTAGACATAGGTGACTATGTGGACAAAGTGACCTAGAAGATGCTTCTAAGGAAGCTACTTGGAGAGTATAAATAAGAGGCAAGTCTCTCTCATTTTAATCAGACTTGAGCATATTCAATATCTATAGGTGACTAAGGTAACCAAAGGATATCTAAGCCAAATTTCATAGGGAAGGTGTTTCAGGATTAATCCGTGAGTGCGGACACAAACCGATCTCCCTAGATCCACCTGGATCTAGAACAAAATAGGACAGAATGATACTCTTTCCCTAGAATTTAACTATTGAATGAACTAGGAGGCAAGACTCATGAACATACCGTATGATCGCTTCCTTGGGTCTTTGTTGTACCAATTTCGCTCCAATGCTCTTGCGCAGTCCAGACCAAGATAGCTCAAACCAATTGGAGTGAAAACAACTCAATATATTCAATAGTTAATCTATACATATGATCAAGGAGTTATGTAATAAAGTGCAATCAACTTTATGGGAAAGGGACACATTATTGTATTGTATTAATAGAAAGTGAAACTTACAACCTGAGCCTTGATGTTTGAAAGCCTCCTTTCAATGGCTCCTAGCTCTGACACACACACTTGCTCATGCATGAAGAAAATCAACCACTTTTGATGACCTTGCTGGTGTCTCTAGCTACTGTAGCATCAGTCCTTCATACAATCTTCCACTAATTCTCCAATCAATCTCTTGCTATTTTGCTTCTAACCTTTTCCATGAACCTTCCCCTCAATATATAGGAGAGAATAGATTAGTTACTTGGATAGGAATGATCCCAAGATATCAGGAAAACCAATATTTGACAACCATTCGAACGCCAACTCATCCTTCTAGAAGATTCCCTTCTAGAAGGTTCGAGAATTTATCTTTTTCCTTCCTTTAGAAGATGTTCGCACCCTGATAGTTAGGTACAGTGTGAACTACTCGCACTCCATCTTAATGCATCCTGCGAGAATCATGCATTCTCGTAGGCAAATATATAGGTAGCCTGCGAACCTCCCTTAAAAATATGATTTCTAGAAAGAGACAAAGGTAAATTTTCTCAGGAAAGTGTTCTAGTGAAGAGCCTGATTTCTCCATCATCATTACATCATCATGATGACCAAAATTGTGGATAACAAAAGGTTAAGTAAAGACGGCTGGAATTCAAAGGAGAATAAATTCTTTTGATGATGCTTTCTAAGGTATGTTATTTACAGGTCATCTCATCATTTTCACAATAACGTTTTTTCTAGAATGATTCAGACCGTGACATTGGGAAGACATTGAGGAAACATATCCAAGTATATTTGGTATGAATTTCATCTTGTGAGTCGGTGTATTTTTGGAGTTACACGTCGTGGAAAATAGGGTTTGTGGTCAGTCCTGAAACTAGTCTAAAACAGGTGTTTTGGGTAAAAATGCCATAAATTATTCATAATAGATCCAAATTCAGTAAGACCAAATGTGTTGGTTAGACTATATTCTATAGTGTTTTTTTTACAATTTTCATATCAATACAATAAATATTCCATGCAAGGCACGCTCTACAAGTTCACTCTCTAGAATAAGCTAGAATTCAACAAGGTATTCCATTTTTTCTATAACGCCTTTTCTGAGAGGTTCCAAGTAGTGACACCTGGAGGAATTGCATAAAACACATTGAATAAAATTGTGTACTATTTTCATATCTTTATTCATTATAGGTACATAGTTATGATTATTTTAAGTTAGGGTTGTTCACTAATCAAAGACTAGTCATGTGAGACTAAAGTAAAGTTTGATGAAAATGCTAGTCTCTTATTGTTAAAGTTAAGCAAGGTTTGTAGGTATGAAATCATATACACCAGGTCTATGATAGAGTTAAAAATCAGATTTGGATGTTGAAATTGATGAGGGATTTTGGTTGAGGTTGAGGTACAGGTTATTGCATGGTTGATGATCTTGTTTACGGTATAGGTTGATTACAGGTTGAGGTACAAGTTGATTCATGGTTAATGCATGGTTTAGGTTATTGGTACAGGTTGTTTGGTGCAGGTTTATTGGTACAGGTTTACAATAGTATATCTCATAGTGATAGTGTGACAGTGGTTCCACCATTCTACTTATACGTCAAGGCGGTTGGATGGGGCAAGGACATGTGGTTGTAGCCAAAGAATATAGGGGGTTGTAGCCTCCTTATGGTTGTAGCCAAAGAATTGGGGAGTTGGAGCTTCACTTAGGTTGTAGCCTGAGAAACTAGGGGGTTGGAGCCTCCTTCCAGTTGTAGTTGGAAAACAAAGGAAGTTGGTGCTTCCAATGAATGTAATTCTTCAATACATATAAGAAAAATCATTCTATAGTTTTCTCCCACTTTGGGTTTCCACGTGAAAACACTGGTGTACTGTGTATGTGTATGATTGTTCATTTGTTCATTGTTTATTTACTCTACAAATATTGGATGATAATGCTACATAGATATAACACTTGCATTATATGGTTAAAAAGGATTAGATTTATATATTAATGATTCACCCCCCCTCTCAGTAATCCAACAATTGGTATTAGAGAACCAACATTTATACAAATGTAATACCATGGTTTGATGGACATAAGTATGCATTTTGGAGAATAAGAATGAAGACATATGTATGGGCACAAGGATTTGAAATTTGGTAATCAATTGTAGATGGATACACAACACCAAAAGTTCCACCAAAAAATGACAAAGCAGTGAAACTCAGTCAGAATAATTCCAAAGCCACAAATGCACTTCTGAATGGTCTTGGAGAATCAATATTCACTAAAGTTTCACATTGTAAATACGGTAAAGAGATTTGGGACAAACTTTGAAATATTTATGAAGAAGATTCAAAAGTCAAAGAAACAAAGCTTCAAACTTATAGAGGTTAGTTCAAACAAATAAAGATGAAGGAATATGAGAATATTGTAGCTTACCTTTTACAAGTCGATGAAACAATAAATGAAATCTTGGGATTGGGAGAAGAAATCAAAGAATCTGTAATTGTTCAAAAGGTACTAGGATCTCTTCCTATGAGATTTGACCCTAAGATATCAATACTAGAAGAAAGAGAAGATCTAAACTCAATAAGCATGGACGAATTACATGGAATCTTCACAGCATATGAAATGAGAACTGAACAGGAAAATCAAGATATAAGAGAAGCATCCTTCAAAGCATCAAAAATGTCAAATCAAAAGGGAAAGAAAAACTAAGAACATAACAACAATAGTGACATCTTGGAAGATGATGAATAGGCAACCAACTTTGTCAGAAGATTGAACAAGGGAACCAACGACATGTATAGAGGTAAGATTCCTTTGTTTTGTTTTAATTGTGATGGTATTGATGATTTTTATAACAAATGTCCTCCTAAGAAAAAGAGAAATGATGAAGGTTACTCAAATAGAAAACAAATATATAAAGGAAAAAGAACCACAAAGAAAGTTTTCAAGAAAATAGTATGCACCAAAGAAGACATCTCATCATCAGATGGAGATGAAGATGAAGTCAGTGACAGTGAGACATAAAGATTTCTATTTATGGCAGTAGAAGACTCTGATAAAGAAGACTCTGAAGAAGAATATGAAGATTCCGAAGAAGAATATGAAGAGGCAGAAGTTGACTACCGAGAATAATTGTTGTGTGCCATAGAAGTTATCAGAAGACAAAACAAGAAAAATAAGAAACTACAAGAGAAACTAGACAAGAAAGAAGACACTCGGGAACTAGAGTAAATGATCACAAATTGGAAGGTTCAAATTGAATAAGATAAAAGAATTGAAGAATCACTCAAAGAACAACTAGAAGGAAGATACAAGATCATTGGAAATTTGGAAGCAAAAATTGTCACATTAAGAAAGGATCTTCAAAATAAAAATATGCAGAACAACTCAAACGTTTTGAATGACATTATCAACAGTGAAAAACATCATCATGACAAGTCTGGAATTGGATACAATCAGACAAAAAAGGGATCAATATCCAAAACAAAAGAACAAGAAACATATCCAAAAATCTATGTAGAAACAATCAAAGGGAATAGGAAGGTCTACAAACAAAATTACAGGGACACTCCTTAACCGAGAAGATTCAAATTTCAGAATCAACGACCGACAGAAACATATATAACTCAGGAAGAAGAAGGATTCATAAGAGTACCTCCTTTCAAAAGATATTCAACTCCCAGGTATCAAAATATATTTTTTGGTTTATATTATGCATGTAATAATTTTGGACATAAAGCTATGAATGCAAAGCTAACAATAGGAACATAAACAACTTTGAAATTCATACACAAAAGGGTTATCCAAGAAGGCCTAGTGAAACATAGAGAAGAAGTTAGAACAGGTTTGAATCTTTGCGCACTGAAGTGGAATGCTACAAATGTAACAAATTTGGACACATGACCAAAGATTGCAGAATGACAGTCCCTCATAGAGAACCACAATAGTCACAGACACAAACTTCATAAAGGACATGGATAAGGAAGAAGAATCAATATAGCAATGAAGAATGCACACTCTCTCTACAAGATAAGAAGAATAAATGTGGTTGGTATGTTGACAGTGGCTGTTCAAAACACATCACAGGTGATATAGACATGTTTCTTACATTAAGAAAGGAAATTGATGGATAAGTCTCCTTTGGAAATGATGATTCAGATAAAATCATTGGAAAAGGCACAGTCAGAATTGGGAACAAGAATACCAAGGTAGAAAATGTTCTACTAGTAGAAGATATGAAACATAATATTCTAAGTGTGAGTCAAATGTGTGACCAAGTTCATAAAGTTACTTTCGATTCACAAAAGTGAGACATAAGAAAAGAAGGTTCAGGAAAATCGATTGCAACAACTCCGATAACTTCAAGCAACATATATGTATTAAGTGAAATTGGAAATGAAAAGTGTTTCCTAGGAAAGGAAGATGAAAGTTGGCTATGGAACAGAAGAATGGGTCACATACATTTTTATAACCTTGTCAAAGTCAACAAAAAGGAAGCAGTTAGAGAAATTCCCCAGATCATGAAACCAACCAACACTTTATGCAAGCATTGCCAACAAGGAAAGAAAACAAAGACCAAGTTTAAATCAAAAGTATATTCAACGACAAGACCACTAGAAATTGTGCATATTGATCTAGTTGTGCCAACTACAACAAAGGGTTTAAAAGGTGAGAAATACTTTATCTTATTAGTTGATGATTATACAAGAATGACTGCAGCTTTCTTTCTCAGGAATAAGTCAAAAGCTTTTGAAAACTTCAAGCCCTACAAGGAAATGGTTGAAAATGAAATGGATTCAAAAATAAAATGTTTGAGATATGATAATGGAGGAGATTTCACTTCAAAGGAATTTATGGACTACTGCAGCAGGCATGGAATAAAAGGAAATTAGTTGTTTCTAGGACACCTCAACATAATGGATTTGTTGAAAGAAAGAACAAGGCAATACAGGAAATGGATCGAAGAATTCTAATGGATTCCAAATTGACATATATGTTTTGGACAAAGGAAATTCATATAACATTTCACATTCAAAACATAGTAGTGCTTAGAAAAAACATTGATAAAACTCCCTACAAGTTATGGAAAGGAAGACCAACAAATGTGAAGCACTTCAAAGTTTTTGGAAGAAAATGCTACATCAAAAGAGAAGACGAAAAAATGGGAAAGTTTGACTCTCGTGTGGACAAAGGCATACTTGTTGGTTACTCAAGTACAAAGAAAGCATACAAGTGTTACAACATGATATTAAACAAAGTTGTGGGAAGCATCAATGTAACAATTGATGAAATAGGTAGACAAGAATTAAAGGAAGAAGAAAATGAGTCAATGGAACACCTTTACAAAGAAGAAGTAGAAGATGAAAAATAAGTAGAAGGGGAAGATGAATAGGATCCGAAAAAAGTAGAAGATGAAGTTTAGCAAGTGTCTCTAAAGACACCTAGAAGATGAGTACAGAAGAATCATCTTTCAGATCATATTATCGTAAACAAATATACAGGAGTTGAGACTAGAAGAAGAATCCATTCACCGGAACAAACTCACATAGAACTCTCATCTACGATTGAACCAACCTTTTTGAAGAGGTCAGCAAGGATGAATTTTGGAATAAGTCCATGGATGAAGAATTAGATCAAATAGAGAAAAATGACACTTGGTAATTGGTTCCAAGACCAAAGGATAAGAATGTGATCAAAACAAGGAGGGTATACATGAATAAATTGAATGAATATGGACATGTTACAAGGAAAAAAGCTATATTGATATATAAAGGATATGCATAGGTTGAAGGAATTGAATTTGAAGAGACATTTTCCCCAGTAGCCAGAATGGAATCAATCCGATTGATTTTAGCTTATGCATGCTCCAAAAATATTAACGTGTATCAGATGGACATAAAATCATCTTTTTTGAATGGGCAACTTGAAGAAGTATACATTGAAAAACCAGAAGGATTTAAGTGGTCAGAGAATGCAGATTATGTGTGTAAATTAAAGAAGGCCTTGTATGGTCTAAAATAGGCTCCTAGAGCATGGTACTCTAGGCTGGATAAATATCTACATAAGGCAGGGTTCAAAAAAGGAAGTGAAGACAACAACCTCTACATCAAGGTAACCCAAGATAGTATTTTATTAATTGAAGTTTATGTTGATGATATTATTTTTGGAAGTATTGATGACATGTTAAGCCAGAAATTTGCAAAGGACATGCATAATGAATTTGAAATGTCATTACTTGGGGAACTATCCTTCTTTTTGGGTCTTTAGATATGTTAAAGCAACCAAGGAATTTTTATTTCTCAAACCAAGTATATCATAGAAATGCTAAAGAGGTTCGGAATGGAAGATTGTAAACTAGTTATCACTCCCATGAAAACCAGTTGCAAGTTGAGAAAAGATGATGATTCAAAGTCTACAGATAAGAGGAAATACAGGTCAATGATTGGTAGACTACTATATGTGAAATCATCCAGAACAAATGTAATGCAAGCAGTTGGACATGTGGCACGATTTCAAGCAACACCAAAGGAATCACATGTATTAGAAGTGAAGAGGATTTTCAGATATCTCAAAGGAACAAAAGAGTTAGGATTATGGTATCCAAAAGGAAAGGATCTATCACTTATTGCCTAAATAGATGCATATTGGGAAGGTTGGATTGATGACGGATGAAGCACCAATGGAGAAACATTCTACTTGGGTGAGTGTTTAGTATCATGGCTAAGAAAGAAACAATCATCAATATATTTATCTACAACCAAGGAAGAGTATATTGCAGCTGCAACATGTTGTACATAGGTTCTATGGATGAAACAAACCCTGAAATATATACAGGTTGAGTATGATGAACCCATTCCAATCTATTGTGATAATACAAGCACCATCAATATCTCAAAGAAACTGGTGATGCACTCCAAGACGAAGCACATTCCAATCAAGTATCACTTTCTACAGGAACAAGTTGCAGAAAAGAACATCAGAGTTGAATATGTGGGCACAAAAGAACAAGTGGCAGACATCTTTACAAAACTGCTTCCATGAGAAGCCTTTGAGTATCTTCTCCAGAGAATCAAAGTTATTTCTACTCCAAAATTAATTCTTATCTTATATGTCTTATATGTACACGAGGAAGCACCATAAAGAGGACAGTTCAGGTTGCGAGATCATATGAGTCAGTTAGGGGGAGAAGATCTGAATGGAAAGATACCTTTTCCATTGATGATAGGGAGATAATTATCAGATGCAAATGACAGAGGCATGGTTCCAAGGGGAGCATTGATAACAAAGATGTAGGCAGGGTTCCAGGGGGTGATATGATTTTAGTATTGCATCAGAGTGTTGCCATCAATTCCAAAGGAAAATATTGTTGATTAATTGGGTTGGTTGTCATTGATGTCCTCCCTTGAAGAAAGTCCGGTAGCGAATTCCAGTAGCACAAAGGTTTGGGTAATGGACCTAAGTTTGTTTGATGTATAATGGTATGAGTTTTGATATATTTGCAGGTAAGAATATTCTAGATGGATATTACATGTCATGCCATTTACAGTGGTATGTGGAACTTCACATAACTCCTCACGGTTTGAGAGTTATGGCCTTATGAAGTTGAAGGACACTCATATGATTGACTTGAAACCCCAAAATGCCAAAGAAGTCAAAGTGCTTGCAAAGAAGAAATTATTTAAATAATAAAGTGAAGTGACAAAGTCAAAGAGGATTATTTAAATAATAAAGTGAAGTGACAAAGTCAAAGAGGATTATTTAAATAATAAAATGAAGTGAAAAAATCAAAGAGGATTATTTAAATAATAAAGTGAAGTGACAAAGTCAATGAGGATTATTTAAATAATAAAGTAAATAGAGAAATTTCTAATTATGGAAAGTGGTTATAAGAAGGTTGACCCTAAAATGAGGAAAATGGGTTAAGTGGTAAAGTGGATATTGGATACATGGACAAGTGGAAAATTGGGCAAATTTGGACATAGGTGACTATGTGGACAATGTGGCTATGTGGACAAAGTGACCTAGAAGATGCTTCTAAGGAAGCTACTTGGAGATTATAAATAAGAGGCAAGGCTTGCTCATTTTAATGACACTTGAGCAAATTGAATATCTATAGGTTACTGAGGTAACCAAAGGATATCTAAGCTGAATTTCAGAGGGAAGGTGAAGTAAAGAAGGAAAAAATTCAAAGGAGGATAAATTCTTTTGATGATGCTTTCTAAGGTATGTTATTTACAGGTCATCTCACCATTTTTCCAATAACTTTTTTTCTAGAATGATTTAGACTGTGAAATTTGGAGGCCATTAAGGAAACATATCCAAGTATCTGTGGTATGAATCTAAGCTTATGGGTCGTTGTATTTTTGGAGTTACACTCTGTGGAAAATAGGGTTTGTGGCTAGTCCTGAAACTAGTCTAAAGCAGGTGTGTCAGGTAAAAACATCATAACTTATTCATAACAGATCCAAATTCAGTAAGATAAAATGTGTTGGTTAGAGTACAGTATGTAGTATGTTTTGTAGAATTTTCAAATCCATACAACAAATATTCCATGTGGGACATGATCTACAAGTTTTCTATCTAGAATAAGCCATAATTCAACAAGGTATGCTATTTTTTCTATAACTCCTTTTCTGAGAGGTTCCAAGTAGTGCACCTGGAGGAATTGCATAAAACACACTGAAGAACATTGTGTATTATTTCAAATCTTTATTCATTACATGTACATAGTTATGATTATTTCATGTTAGGGTTGATTACTAATCCAAGACTAGTCAAGTGAGACTAAAGTAAAGTTTGATGAAAATGCTAGTCTCTTGTTGTTAAAGTTAAGGAAGGTTTGCAGGTACATGATCATATACACGAGGTCTATTACAGAGTTACAAATTATATTTGGATGATGAAATTGTTGAGGGATTTTGGTTGAGGTTGAGGTACAGGTTGGTCCATGGTTTATGCACTTATTTATGGTACAGGTTGATTAGGTTGAGGTACATGTTGATGCATGGTTGATGTATGTTTCAGGTTATTGGTATAGGTTTTTTGGTGCAGGTTGATTGGTACAGGTTTACAATAGTATATCTCATAGTGATAGTGTGACAGTGGTTCCATCTTTCTACTTATACGTTAGGGTAGATGGACGGGGCCAGGACAAGTGGTTGTAGCCACCTTCCGGTTGTAGTCGGAGAACATTGGGGGTTGTATCCTCCTTCTCGTTGTAGCCTGAGAATTGGGGAGTTGGAGCTTCTCTTAGGTTGTAGCCTAAGAAACTATGGGGTTGGAGCCTCCTTCCAGTTGCAGCTAGAAAACAAAGGAATTTGGTGCTTCCAATGAATGTAATTCTTCAAGACATATAAGAAAAAACATTATGTGGTTTTCTCATGTTTTGGGTTTCCACATAAAAAAACTGGTGTACTGTGTATGTGTATGATTGTTCATTTGTTCATTGTTTATTTACTATGCAAATATTGGATGATAATGCTATATTGATATAAAACTTGCATTATATGGTTAAAAAGGAATAGATTGCTCTATAAATGATTCACCCCCCCTCTCAGTAATCCAACAAAGGATTATGTGGAACAATTAGCTCCCTCCTAGTCCCAGTTGATTTACAAAAGGAAACGAGCTCCTCACCACTTGATGGAGTCATCTGCTCCATGTTTGCAACTGTCACTCTATATCCTTCTTAGAGCTATCTCCCCTGACCTTATCAAAACAAGAACAACAAGAGAAAAATTATTTCCAATAGCATTTTTATAATAACATATCTATAGTCATCATAGTTTTACCAAGGTGACCTACCCGGAAGAAAAACAAGAGATATCTCCTAGAAGAGAAGTTAGTTCATTTTTCAAAATAATTGCAAAACGCATATATATCAATAGTACTTACATGTAACCAAGTATACCTAGCTGTAATATAACCTTTCAAATATTGTTGTCACAAATATAGAAACTATCAAACTTGATATATGCAAATCTTAACAATTTGATCAATCAAACCTAGAACCTAGAGACTCAATTATTTGTTCCTCTGTATGTACTGAATCCAAGATCATTTATTGGACAAGGTCTCTTGTACATTCCCTGCAACACACACTCATGCTTTTGTTGGATGTTATAACATGAAAATCATATACAAGTGCATACCTCTGAAATTTGCAGCATTGTTCAAATTGTCTTCTAATCTGAAACTATACACCATCTTGACAAGAAGAGGTTAGGAAATGAATTAAAAAGGTTCAATGATTAGAACAAGCTAGAAACCCTTAAATTTCAACTTTGACCACAAAATCAATTTTGACCAAAAGTCAATCTTTGACTTTGACTAGTCAACCTTTGACATTGAATTTGACCATTCAACCTTTGTCTTTAACTTTGACCAGTCAACCTTTGACTTTGAATTTGACCAAAAACACAAACTTGACATTTTTTCTTGCTGAGAGTACCAATAGGTGCGCTAGGATAAGGCACACTAGAATGTCCAAGAATTATGCCAAACTTCTCATTTGAAGTGCCTAGAAGGATAGGTTAGGGTTTGTTGCAGCTGCACAATCGAAAACCCTAGATACAACTGCAATCGGTGCCACAACGAGCTTGAAAAATAACTGCCAAGATACCTTCGAGTGGTTAGACTATCCTAAAGGTGATTTGGGCCCATAACCTGTTAGAATATTCGATGTTCTCATTTTACCATAAACAATATGACTATTGTGACCCAACCATAGGGACGCAACCACCCCTGAGCACCATAACCTTTTCTATATAGAATGATTTCGAAAGTAGCACTAGAACGAATAGATAACCAAGAGAGTGTATCTTTCTCCAAAGATATCTCACCAAACAAAAATTCCCAAAGCCATAGAACAAGAACAATACTTAGTTGCAACAATTGTAGCCGTTGCAACAGCTGTAGTTGTAGTTTCACTTACCAAGAATACCACCAAGAAATATCACCAAGAACACTGCCAAGAGATATTAGAATGTAGGGTGCACATCTTAGGCTAGATGGAACTAGAGAGAGACCAAGAAACACCCCATAGTATCCACCTTCCTATCTTGTAGTTGCATCTCCAAACTTGCACTCTCCTTGAATGAGAGAGTGAGTGAAGTGAGTGTGTACAAATGAGCTATATCATCTCTTATTTATAGTGGTTCTTTTCACTTGTCTGGGTCGACTTATCCTTTTAGAATATAATACTTTAATATTAATTCTTTTACTGATCTGACTTGTCTTCTAGGGTTTCTACACATCTTTTTAGGGTTTCTCTTTCTTCCAGAATATTCTATTCTAGCCAAAGGTTATACATGGAGGTTAATACCTCTTCCATCTACCATGATATCAACATCAAGAACCGCCCATTCACAGGAAATTCCAACAAATATCCTTCCATATTGTGAAGGGATAATGAGTTGTTTCCTTCAACTACAGTAATATTGAAAGGTCCAAGCCACAAATGATCAAACTTTCCATGCTTGTGAGGATATTTACTCATGCTATCCCATTTCAAGATTAGGTCTTCGTGAATGAAATTTCTTTGTTTTCCTCTCCAATAAAAAATGGATTTCATTTTTTCTTGATATTCTTGAAATATTTCATTTAGTTTCTCTCTATTTTATTGGAATTCAATTAGTTGGTTCATTCTCCTTGTAATGTCATTAGGCTATTCTTCATTATCCTACAGTAATTTCATCACAAGCAAAGTAATATTAATAGGAAGTACAACATCAATACCATAAATTAATTGGAAAGGAGAGATACATGTGGATATTTTGTTATTGATTCTGTTGGCCCATAGTGCAAATTTTAAGTGAGAATGCCAAGCCCTTTTGTTATCAGTTAACACTTTATTTATGACTCTCATCAAACTCTTGTTCAATGAATTTTCTAATCCATTATATTTTTGACAAAAAAATATCAGTAAAAGGGATTTAAAAGCTTGCACATTGTCATTTATGATTTTCCCGGGACATCCAAACCTAGAAAGGATATTTTCTTCAAGAAATTTGATTACAACTGCATCAATAGAAAATTTAGTAGGAATTGCTTCCACCCATTTGGAAAAATAATTTGTTTCAGTTAACATCCATTTATGTTGTGCACTAGAAGTAGGATGAATCTCATCTATGAATTCTAAGCCCCATTGTTGTAAAGGAGATTCAACTTTTATTGGCACCAATGTCAAGGAAGGAATATTTTGTTTACCTGCAAAAATATAACATTATCTACAAGAACTTACCTTGGCATTCACCTATGAAAACCATTTTAGCCAATAATATCCTACTCTTAGGATTTTGTATGTTGTATCCCTCCAAGGATGGTTTCCTCCACATATTCCTTTGTGAAATTCGTCTACGATACCTCCTGTTGGAGCTGCATTTTTCAACTAGTTTTAATGTAATTCTTAAAATCAAAAGTTGGCCTTTAAATTGTCTTTTACTTCATGACCTTTACCCACTGAAAATATTAGTAGTCCTGATATGCAGAGTGGCGATGGTCGTTGTACTCCTAAACCATTACCTTTTAACCATTGAGCCATCTTTTTCACTTTTCTATACCTCGGGATATCACGTTTTGGGAGTTACAAGTCACAATGTTTCCAAGCCCTGATATGCGAAGTCGCGAAATGACCTTGAAAGCTTACCCAGGTTAGCACCGAGAGTAAAGTTCCTTAAACCTTAGTTAAGTGTTTTCAGGATTTCGTGTCTCAGAGTTTTCCCTCCCCAAAATTCTTACCATCATAACTCTGATAGACGAAAGCGCGAGGCATTTGCACAACTTACCCAGGTTAGTGTCAGGGGTGAATAGTTTTAACCATAGTTAAACTATGTCAGGATTTCACGACTCAACATACACTCTTCTAACGAACTCTACCCTCGTATCCCCGAGTCACAAAGTCATGATATTAATTAAACATGATTAATTAAACACTTAATCTGGATTAAGTTTTTTCTTAACTAGATCGCGTCATTGCGATCTCCAGTTTTAGTGACTCGAAAGGTAGGAGTGAAATCTCCCGATATGGCGAACACCGAAAGGGTGATTAAATTTTAAAGAAAATCAAATTTAAGAACCTAAACCAGATTAATAAGTGTTTTAATACAAATATTAATATGCATAGTCTACGAGGTAAATTTAAATGTTTCTTACACCAAATTGTGTCATGACCCATTGAAATTTATGGCATTAATTGGAAATAAGGTGAAATGACAGGTAAGGATATGGTTTTTATTGCTAAATCTTTCTCTAAAAATGATTTGACTGTTCTGTTCATAAGGACGTCGAGGTTTTAAATGGCCGAGATATAGATATTTTTCTCTCATTGTTTCAAAGCTCATTTCTATTTTGTGCAGAGAAGCTTTTCTCATCAAGCTGATTTCTGTATGTATACATATTTTTACTACAAGAGAGCTAAGTCAGAGTCCTCTATCATGGCCCCACAAAAAGAGTCCAAGGAAATTGTTGAGAGTTCATGGAAAGGCTCATATAATGTTTCTGATACTTCACCACGAAGTATTGATTCTATCAGAACCTGTTCATACGTCTCTGAGGTTATACAGTCTGAATTAGTGAACTGTTCAGACAATTCTAGTGATAATGAGAAGGACGACTTGGCCACCAAATACAAGATCGTTGTTCAAGTAGAGATGCATAAGGTAGCAGCTAGGCCACGACTCCTTCCCTACTATGATATGATCCGATGGGCGCTAGATCACGTGGATATCTCGACCAGAACTATTATCAGCGAGAAGAAGGTGACCATTGGGACCTTTAGACCAAAACATTTGTAGGTGATGTACCAATTGTCACCCACACCAAAATTCTCACACAATGACGAGTTTATGGAAAATTTTAAGCGGAAGGAATGCGAGCAATACGATAGAAACTTGTCTAATTTGATCAAGGATTGGGTCTTGCACCCCACAAAGTTTAGGGAAAATGGAAGTGGAGTTTATTCAATCTCTTCTTTGCAACCACAATTCAAATACATAGCAATGATGACCTGTAGATTATATGGGAGGGAGGACACCACACGTTTCTTTCTCCCTTGGGTGCCTCTGATTCATACAGTCACTGAAGGGTGTTCTTTTGACTGGGCCAAACTGTTGTCAGATAGTCTAACCAGTCGAATTATAGAATATCAGACGCAGAGGGAAAATGGGAAGGTTGATTCATTTTTTATGTCCGCATACATCATGGACACCGTTTGTTTCATGACGCCTTTTCCCCTAATGAGCTGGAGCTGGAATCCATCTGATGCTAAGCCTATCCATGTCTTCCATTCAAAACTTTAGGAGGATAAGGCCACACACTTCATATACGATATTTTCAATTGGGTAATGGTGTTGATGCATGTCATCATCTTCGGTAATCCACTGCCTAGGATTTCAGATAGCATTGCGGCCAACTTGAGGAGCCTGGCCGACTGGTACATAGAGGCAAAATTTTTATATATCAGGGTTTTCGGCGCCTCTGTTCCTCCATATGCTCTACCATTATTTATACTAGATAGGATGTTTTGTCACGAAATCGCTAGGCAAACCGTGATTGGTGGCATAAGAAAAGAGCTTGAAGGATTTTCGAAAAAGGTATGGCCACCCTTCCCCATTCATTTGAATACCTATTCTTTATTAGATTTTATACATGCAAAGGCTGAGGCAGCAGCCTTGGAAGATATTAAATTCGTCCACATTGAGTTCAAGAAACACAACCCACACAGGGTCGTGAGTAATCACATGGCTAGTTGAGGCCTTAAAAGATATGAACAGGAGAATTCACCTCATGATGATATTTTCTGAGGCACGAGATCCTATGCAAATGTCTAGAGTCATATACAAGCCCTGTTTCCCAAAGAGATGGACAATTTTTTCAAATTCTAGGAACACCGGCAGAGCTACCTTCCTCCAGTCTTACAGGGTAAGAACCCGACAACCCCATATGTACAACAAAAGGAATCCAAGGGATCCAAAGATTCAACACCTAACCAAGAAGAACACCAGGAAAAGAAGTATCCAACTGGGGCCCCGAAACAGGAAGCTGAGACCCCCAACCCTACAAGCAAGCCAACCTTGGTTGTTACTCTGGTAAAATCATCCAAGCAAATCGACAATCCCATCGTTTTTGTTACTCCTCTACAATACACAAATGGGGTCTTAGACGTTGGATGCATTTTTAGCAAAGAAATATTGCCCATAACTATGGAAGAGTTTCCTCTAAATGAATTTTCTTCGATAAGAAGAGAAAGGTCATTGTAAAGCAAGAGCTTTATCAAGAAGCAGGCAAGGTAGCCAAGAAATTTAAAATCTTAGCCGATGGAAAGGACATGAAGAAGCAAGAATTTGCAACTCAGATAGTAGGGAGATTGGGGGATTTTGCTATATCCAACCAATATTCTGTCAAGTCCCTAAAAGATCAGTTGAAGAGAAAAAACCACTTAATCAAAACTTTGGACGCTAAACTGGCTACAGCAGAGGCAACTGCCAAAGATTAGGCAAATTTAGGTATAGAGCAAGCGAGAGCAGTTGATCAAAAGGAAATCGAGCGGCTCAAAACTAATCTTGAACAAACACAGCAGGTGGCCTAGACCATCCAATCACAGATAAGCCAGGAAGAAGAATTGGTGGAGTAGTTATAGGCCAAATTAAATCTCCCTGAAAGCCAGGTGATAGATATTGGGATATTTCAATCTGAAGCCATAGAAATCCGAAAAAGAGTATCAGTAACTCTGCAAGATTTACTTGCTAAGGTGGAAACTATTCAAAACAATTGCCAACTCATTGATCAAGTACTAGAAAACATCTCTTTCATAGAAAAAGAAGCTGGGGCGGCTCGGGTCGCTTTCCAAGAGGCTGTTATAGCCACTAAAAAAAGGGAAACAGGCAGTAGTTTCAGGTTTTCCATCTCAGAGCATACCCGAGATAACATCTTGTTGAAAGAGTGGGAGCGTAACATATCAGAAGGTAGACAACAAGCGAAAGAGGTAAGAAAATATTGTCAGGAAACTTTCGGCTTTGTAGATGGGAGTTTGTTGGGTCTCGATAGTGAAAGAAGTACTGAGACACTGGGCCAGATCAATATAACTAAACATTTGCACAATATCAAGGAGAATGAGGAAAGAAGGTTGGATGAAATATCATAGACAACCTAGACAGATAAAGTTCAAGTAGACAGATGGCTAATAAAACCAAGTGTACTTTTATGTTCTATTAGTGTTGAAGACTAACAGGTAGAAAGAAAGTTGCCACAATTAGTGAAGGATTGTTACACTTTTGAGGCAAATAATCAAGAAGAACCTTCCAGGGTGATAGCCCAGTTAGTGGAGAAGTGCACACAACAGGCGAAGGGGCAGTCTTTGGGTACCAAATAATGACATGTGTCTTCCTATTCTATTTTTAGAACCCAAAGTTTAAATAAAGGAAGGTGATCCATCCGCCCAAAAGAGGACAAAGGCAAAGAATTGGAATGCATAAATTTCCTTTTTGTAACCAAAACACCGTTGTGACGATTGAGATCCTAACATATAAAAGTTGTATAAATATGTAATTAGAAGAAAGAAAAAAAGGGCTGGACCTTTTTGGTCGATTGTAATAGACACTATCCCCTTTTTAGAGTTAATACAAAGCAATCCGAAGACTCCTAATTCCATCAAGACTGTGTTATGAGTTTGTTTCCTCTGTGATTTCATATTCAATTTCATTTTGCTTATATATGTTTGATGAATGTTTCATTGCAATTTAGTAAAACTTCTACTGTGGTGATCAATTTTTAGTCATCTATGTCATTTACAATTTTTCCTCTGTATCGGCTATTAGTAGGTACAAGACCTGTGAACCCTTTAGATTGTCATATTTTATGCTTTGTCAGATTTCTTCTTATCTTATTTTCTTCCTCTGTTTACAGGGTGAGATTCTCCCTTGATAGGAGCCTCTTGTTATAGATAGCTTAATGTTTTTCTCACATTTCACACACCATTTATTTTAAATATAACTCAGTTATGGGAAAAGGCCTTTGTCTTTCACTTTATCTTTAATTTTGGATTCAAAAGTTCTCTTTTATAAGATCAAATTGATACAGCATCAAAAACCTTGAACTCTTCCTAAATTTTCTTGTTCCTCTATGACTGTCCCCGTTGTAAGACATCCTAATATTGAACCCAGCTTATTGGACCAAACCTATATCGCTTTAAACCTTTTTGATACCATACTTAAAACAACCACCACCCGGGTAGAACTTGAACATTCATGGGTCGCGATTGAACGGGATATAAACATCCAGGAACAGTTGGAAGCGAGACAACGACAACCTGGAAACCAACCTTAGCTTCCTTTCCCGAAGGTTGACTCTTCTCTGTTTTTATCCTTTACTCACTTTCAGATGCCTAGACACTATAATTTCTAAGCCTTAAGTACAAGCTCTGGAACAACATCTTTTTGGCACTGCTGCCGAGGATGAAGTTACGAAACCTTTTCCTTGGGAAGAATGACATTTTTTGCAAGTTTTTCCCTTTGATAGTGAACAAAGAGTGAACACCTTCTAAAGGATTTTATTATATTTTACTTGGTGACTCGACATTTAAATAAGTTGGCATCCGATCGAAGGAATACCAGACAAAACCTGGAGGGCAAATAGACCACGCCCGTTTTCGATCCCGAAAAATTACTAAAAACTAGAGGTTCCCTTAAGCCAAATACTGAAATTTACCAGCTTAAGTACCCACAACCCAATACCAAGAGTTTCATTGAACCTTCAACTTCGCACAATCCCCTCCCTGAAACCATCAACCCAATTCTAACTCTCTCTGAGGTTAAAAGTGAAATACGTCCGACAACCTCTGGTGTACACAAAGGTAAAAACCCCGCAGTGAATTTATCAGAGATCGATATCTCACCGACTCTTTAGTTAGACTTCCCAACCTCACCAAGTCTCGAAGAATATCCCATATATTCAAATTCTACACCAGCGGGTTCCCCTAATTACATCTCTTGCAAATATGAGGAGCCAATTCCTCGTATTTCTTTCCACCCATCTTCGCTTTTCTCGTCTCTCGAAGAGGCTAGAAATTTTTTTTTAGTCTTCTAGAACCCTCTTTATAACAAACCTTTTCCCTATTTGGTAGTACCGATGGCAGCTACCAGAGGAGGAGGTGGAGTGGCTCTAGGAGGAGGAGTGGGGGGCCAAGGGCCTCCCCCGCCTCCCATGGTTTTCGCTAAAGTAGATGCGAGATATGCACCTTTGGCCCTGCCTATCCCTCTCCATGACCTTCCTGAAAATTACATAAAAAACTTACTTAAATTTACAGGGTAAGGGGACTTGACTGCCACTGAACATATAAAATTATTTGATCAGTTCACCGATATCCTAGGCCTTGAACATGAAGACATATATTCGAGACTGTTTGTTCAGAATTTCGAAGGAAAGGCATGAACCTGGTTTCAAAGTCTACCCGCAGGATCAATATTATCCTATGATGCCCTAGAAGACGCTTTCCTTAGACAATGGGGAGAAAGGAAAGACCATTTATATTATTTGATAGAGTTTGGCTCTTTAAAGAAAAAGACTTCGGAAACCGTTATGGAATTCATTCAAATATTTAACAAATTATATAATAAGATCCCGATTGAAGTTAAACCATCCCAACCAGCAGCCAAGGTAACCTTTGCGGGAGATTTCGAACCCAATTTTGCACTTCTTTTGAGAGAAAGGAGGGGGGATACCCTAACCTGAATGCAAGATGATTTCATAGAAATCGAATCTAATATGATGGCTTCTGGAAAATTGAAAACCAAGGTAGAAATGGGAAACCTAGAAAACAAATGTTTTAGGGAACAAGCAGGACCCTCAGGGTCAAATAGATCCACATATGACAAAATGGATGATATGGCTAGGATAATTAAGGAGTTATCGAATAATATTTCCAGAATGGAGATAGATCAATCTAAAGACGATCCTTTCGTTAAGAGGGAATTCAGAAGAAACCCCAATCCTCAAAATCAACAAAGGTAGATTAAAAATGAAGATCAGAAAATTAAAACCCCTTTAAAAAATGAAAATTTTATAGGAGGAAATGACGTGCAAGATTTCGAAGATTTGGAAGAAGATGTGACAAATTTGGGTGATGACTATATACAACCTTACTCAACTAAAGAAGATTATGATAAGTCCTTGAACACTCAACAACCGTCAAATAAAGAGGAGGACATAAAAAACATTGATTTCGTTGTATGTCAAGAAACGACTGATTCTATAATGGTTGAAGTCCAACCGAGGTATAACCTGAGGTCTAAAAACAAACCTGCGTTGACTCTTCAACCCAAAAAAATTCTCCTTGGGGGTGAAATATACGATCCTGCCTCGAAAGATACCGATACATCTAATAGAAAAATGATAGGGGTAGACTCGCTAAATCCCAAAGTAAAAGAGGTTGAGACCCAAACAAAGGAAACCAAGATGGCTGAAACACATATACCAGTAGATAAACTCATGGGTGATAAATCAGCACAAACAAATAAATTAGAAAAGAAGGAGTCTGGGGTTTCAACCAAAGAAATGGACAAAGGTGGTGGAGGGTTCAACCTTGAAAATGAGATAAATAAGATAAAAATATCAATCCCTCTGGTGGAATTAGTGAAGAATCCTGTATATCGAAAGAAAATGACCAAAGCGATAGATTTTTCGAAGCTAGAAAGTCACTCTGATGTGATAAACCTGGAAGATGATAATACCAATATCACTTTTGGTCCACATTTCAAGGGTGTCAGAGACACTATCACTCCCTTCTATATCACCTTGAATGTGCATGATCGACTTCTACATAACTGTATGTTAGACTTCGGGGCCTCACATAATGCGATGCCCAAAACTATTATGGATAGAGTAGGCCTCGAGATCACCAGGCCTTATGGGGTTCTCTACTCTTTCGATTCCAGAAGAGTTAAGTGCCTAGGTATGATAAAATATTTAGTAGTCACTCTTGCACAAGTCCCAGTGAAAAGCGCCTTGATGGATGTAGTTATTGTTGATATACCCCCAAAGTATGGCTTAGTGATATCTAGGTCATGGGGAGCCAAACTTGGTGGGTCTATTCAACTAGACATGACCTACACCACAATTCCTATTTTTGGTGGACAACTTACTCAGTTATACAGGGAAACGAGGCTAGCCTACACAGTGAGTGACCCTCAGAATCCTAACAATTTTCCTGTTTATATTGCTGATCAAGATCTAGGAAATTGTATTCTATCTTTTGATGATGATGTAAATAGCCATGCAGAAGATAAATTCTTAGAAAATAATGAATCAGGAGAGACATATGAAAAATGTATAGTACTAGGATTTGGAAAATGTTTTTTAATGGTGCCCTGTCATGTGAAGGAGCGGGTGCAGGAGTACTTTTTGTGGCACCTAAAAACAATTTTGTTATCCATTTCTCTTAGAGGCTTAAATGGGACATATATTACACCAATAACGTCTGTGAGTATGAAGCCTTAGTCTTAGGGTTGGAAGCTGTCAGGAAGTTGAACATAAAGAACCTAGAATTTTACGGAGAGGCAGAGTTGATAGTGAAGCAGATAAATCGGGACTACTAGGCCAAGCACCCAATATTGAGATCTTACAGGAATTGCGTCTGGGACCTTATGGAAAATTTATTTTCATCATTAAAGGTACATTTCATCCCCTGGGCTGAAAACCAGCAAGCTGATTCACTAGCCAAAGCGGCTTCAACTTTCGTACCTCCCACCGCTTTCAAATTAAAGTACCACATAGAGGTAAGGCACAGACCATCCATACCGAACAATATACAACACTAGAAGGTTTTTGAGGATGACGAACAGATCAGAAAGTTCCTGGAAATGGTAGGCGATTTCTCTGAAACCCACATTGACCAAGAGGACCAAAATGATCATACTTGGATTATGAAAGAGGGGGAGGAGCCTCAGGAGTTCCGAGAAAAAATTGCTAACCATCGCATGTTAGTTTTAAAGAATAATCATATTCCAAATGGACTAATCCCCCTGGAGAGACTTTTCGGTCAGAATGACATACCCTTAAAATCCACTCTGCAACCCCAACTAGAAGAGGTTGAAGACTATGACGTAGGGACCAAAGAGGAGCCTAGGATGGTTAAAATATCAAAGTACCTTCCCCCTGAGGTAAAAAGCAAGTATAAAGACTTACTCGCATGGTATAAAGACATTTTTTCTTAGTTTTATGAAGAACTAAGAACCTACGACACCGCTGTGATCGAACATAAGATACCCCTGAAGCTTGGTGTCAAAACCTTTAGACAAAAGCTTAGACAAATCAACCCTATCTTATTACTTGTAGTCGAAAGGGAAGTTAAAAATCTCTTAGACACGAAAATAATAGTACCACTGAGATACTCTAATTGGGTAGAAAACCTAGTCCTGGTTAGAAAGAAGAATGAGGAGATTAAATTGTGTGTCAATTTTAGAAATCTAAATAAGTCATCCCTCAAAGACAACTACCCTCTACCCAAAATGGATCACGTATTAGAAAAGGTAGTCGGGAAAAATAGGATGTTGATGATCGACGGGTTCTCTGGGTACAACCAAATTTTCGTAAATGAACATGATAAAGAAAAAACTGCTTTCACTACCCCTTTGGGTACATTCATGTATGATAGTATGCCTTTCGGTCTAATGAATGCAGGCACCACCTTCCAACGTGCTATGGATATTTCTTTCATCAATGAAAGAGACAAGTTTGTGGTTATCTATCTCGATGATCTCACCATTTTTTCTAAATATAACGAAGATCATTTAATACATCTCAAGCAGACTTTTGAAAAATGCTGCAGGTTTGGTCTGTCTTTAAATCCCAAAAAGTCTCACTTTTCCATGCAAGAAGGTAAACTCCTGGGCCTTATTGTGTCTCGAGACGGAATTAAAATTGATCCTAGCAGGGTTGAAGCTATAGACACAATAAATATTCCTAGAAATGTAAAGGAAATTTAATCATTCTTAGGAAAGATAAATTTTTTGAGGAGGTTTATCCCAAACTTTGCTGAAATTGTGAAATTGATCACAGATATGTTAAAGAAAAACAACGAAGTGAAATGGACAGCAGAGGCTAAAGAATCATTTGCACGCGTCAAGAAGGTTATAAGGGAGGCATTTGTACTAGCAGGCCCTGACTATCCAAAGGATTTTCTTATTTTCTCGTTCGCCTCCAAACATATAATTTCCATGGTACTCCTCCAGAAAAATGAAGAAGGTTTCGAACAACCAATAGCCTTTTTTAGAAAAATTCTCAGAGACGCGGAACTCAAATATGATATAATGGAAAAATAAGCATATGCTATGGTGAAGACATTAAAGGCTTTCAGAACTTATGTGTTGCATTCCAAGATAATCGCGTACATAACCACTAGCTCTGTAAAAGACATTTTGGTTCAGTCCGATAGTGATGGAAAAAGGGGACAATGGCTCGCTAAAATTCAAGAATTTGATCTGGAGATAAAACCGATGAGACTAGTAAAGGGTCAAGGTTTGGATAAAATTTTAGTTGAATCAAATTTCATAGCCATCGGTATAAATGTCCTACAGATAAGTGAAGAGGATGTGGACCTGAACGAGCTCTATGAGCAAACAAGTGCAATCAGAATCGAAGAAAAGTTTGTTACATCTGATTGGTACGAAAACATAGTATCCTACCCGCTGACATTGAAATGCCCGAGTGAATTATCCCCATCCAAATCCAGGATGCTAAAACTGCATGTGGTCAAGTACTATATATTAGAAAGTCAATTGTACTAGAAGGATCCACTTGGTTTCCTGTTGGCTTGTCTAGTTGAATCAGAAACAGAGAAGGTCATAAGCGAATTTCACGAAGGGGTGTGCGGGGGACATCATGCTTTGAGGGCGGCAACTTATAAGATCCTAAGGGCAGGGTATTATTGGCCAAAACTTCTCTCAGATGTCAATACCAAAGTCAGAACCTGCAACCCTTGCCAATTGTTCGCAGACAAGCATAAACTCCCAGCGTTACCATTAGTCCCGGTCAAAACAGAGGCTCCTTTTCAGCAGTGGAGACTAGATTTTATAGGCGAAATTAACCTCCATTCTAGCGCTCAACAAAAATGGATCCTAACTACCACAGATTACTTCACTAAATGGGTGGAGGCTATTCCAACTGAAAGGGAAACAAATTTGGTGGTAATAGATTTCCTAGAAGAAAAAAATTTGTCTATATTCGGTTGCCCCTGAAAGATAGTCACAGATAACGCCCAGTCTTTTAAATCTATGGCTATGAACAGTTTTTGCGAAAAATACAATATCGTGCTCGGCCATTCCACGACATATTAGCCCCAAGGAAATGGACTGGCCGAGTCTTCAAACAAGAATCTGATCAATGTAATTAAGAAAGTGTTGAACGATAACAAAAAATCTTGGCATGTACATTTGAAATATGCTTTATGGGAAAATTGGATAGGCACAAAAAAATCTATTGGCACTTCTCCTTTCCAAATGGTGTATGGGATTGATGTGGTATTACCCATAAACCTAGCGCTTCTCGTAATGAAACTGTGGCAAGATGAGAAAGAAGAACCAAATCATGTCACAAGAAGGATAAACCAGTTGATCGAAGTACAACATCACAAGGTCAAAGTGGATGAAAGGTTACAAAAATACCAAGATGACATGAAAACGTTATTCGACCGTAAGGCAAAAGACAAAGAGTTTCACCCTAGAGATTTGGTCTTGAAATGGGATGCTAGAAAGGAATATCCGGAAAAACATGGTAAATGCGATCATATATGGTATGGACCATTCAAAGTCCCAGCTCTCGAAGGAAAAAACTTCGTTTCTATTAGAAAATCTGGATGGTAAAATCTTCAATGCCCCTGTCAACGGGCGTTATTTAAAACACTATATGCAATAATTGGTTCCCAAAAATTTCCATTGTACATACCAGTTTGTATTTTCTTTCTATTTCATAATTTCTTTTGGGTAATTTTACTTTCACCTTTAATTAATTAGGTCAGTGATTTTTGTAGAAGTAGAGATATGAAATTTTCAATACATTCAGCTCTTTTAAAAAGGCACTCTTCTTGTTTATAGGATTTCGGCTTGAAACCTAAATGAGAGTAAGGAGCAAACAAAAATCCATATATCAGAGACTAAATTTGCCAAAAACAGGTGATAGAAAAGGTTTTCGGTTATTTTAAAATGCTAAGGCAAAGGTGCGAATTCCTGAGAATTTTATTTTTTTTAAAAATGAAGGTCTCCAAAGCGTCGTAATGGTACATTAAATATAATGTTTTCGCTTGAATATTATTAAAAAGAAAAACTACTTTATCTGGGTCCTAAGAATCTAACTTAAAATAAATATAGAAGGTAGTTAAAATAAGCAGAGAAAGTAAATCATCTCCGGAAAAAGGGTTTCAAGAGCTAGTTTTAAGTTTTGACCCCTATTTCTCAATTTATAGATCTCTATCCATCACCTTTCTTTCTGTCTTCAGATTTACCTTCTTAAGAAGCCAAGAATCTTTTCGGGTTTGCATACATGGGGAGAAGAGATTACGTTTTAACTTTGAAAGCTATAAAGTAGATTTTGGAAAGTATGTTGGTCTTCACTACTCCTCAGTCTCTTACTAAACAAAGTTATTCATAGGTTGATCCTAACTATTCTAGGTTTTTTAACAGTTTCGAAGGATTGAGGCTTGTTTGAAGGAAGACCCCTAAAATTAATCTTTCCCCTTTTCCCTGTGGGCTAAGGTGTTGTGAAAGTTAAGGGAAGGTTGGTACCGAGTAATCAAAGTAAGTTGACAGACCTCCACTGCAAAATATTACACATATATCACCCCTCATACAAACTGATTGCCCCCACTTCGTGTTCTAAAAAGTAAATTTTAAGATAGATGGTGAAAGGAAATTTAGAAATGATTACCCCCATCTAGTCCAAAGAGATGATGAATAGAAATTCAGAAATGATTTCCCTCGTCTCAACATTTAAATGCATAAATATATTTCAAAGTGGTGAAAGGAAATTTAGTAAAAAGGGCCAGATAACTTCACCGGGGTACTGAACAGGCTCGTTGGAAGTGAAGTAATATTTGAGATATCTTTAAGGCTATTATACATGAATCTCACTCTACTCTGGTAATCAATTTTCTCGAAACCGGATCTACATCCTAAGTTTAGACAGGGCTCCGCGATTAAAAACATGTAATAAACTTTGTTTGATGCAAGCGAAAAGCCACAAGATCTGTTAGATTTCCTAGGACTATTTTGATTGTCTTAAGGCAGAGCTGAATTCAGTAAAGAGAAAGAGAAAGTCATGAAAGGGACTATAGTTGAGTTTGAAACGTATTTGAGTAGTGGAAATCTTTTTAGAAGTAAAAGACGAAATCTCCTCTTCCCTCTGTATCCCCTTTCCTTAAGAAAGTTTTGCGGAAGTAAAACCAATAACTCCATTTACCCAATACAGGCACGTGATCTAATGTTCTTCCCATCTTGCAGGGAGATGGGATCCCTAGGGAGCCTATGTTGGAGCCGCCTTTTTCAACTAGTTTAAATGTAATTCTTAAAATCAAAAGTTGGCCTTTAAGTTGTCTTTTACTTCATGACCTTTACCCACTGAAAATCTCAGTATTCCTGATATGAAAAGTTGTGATGGTCGTTGTACTCCTAAGCCATTACCTTTTAACCATTGAGCGATATTTTTCACTTTTCTATACCTCAGGATATCGCATTTTGGGAGTTACAAGTCACAATGTTTCCAAGCCCCGATACGCGAAGTCGCGAAACGACCTTGAAATCTTACCCAGGTTAGCGCCGAGAGTAAAGTTCCTTAAACCTTAGTTAAGTGTTGTCAGGATTTTGTGTCTCAACGTTCGCCCTCCCCAAAAGTCTTACCGTCATAACTCCGATAGGCAAAAGCGCAAGGCATTTGCACAAGTTACCCGGGTTAGTGTCGGGGGTGAATAGTTTTAACCATAGTTAAACTATGTCAGGATTTCGCGACTCGGCATATGCTCTTCCAAGGAACTCTACCCTAGTATCCCTGAGTCGCGAAGTAGCGATATTAATTAAACATGATTAATTAAACACTTAATCCGAATTAAGTTTTTTCTTAACTAGATCGCATCATCGCGATCTCGGGTTTTAGGGACTCAAAAGGTAGGAGTGAAATCTCCCGATATGATGAACACCAAAAGGGTGATTAAAGTTTAAAGAAAATCCAATTTAAGAACCTAAACCAGATTAATCAGTGTTTTAATACAAATATTAATATGCACAGTCTATGGGGTAAATTTAAATGTTTCTTGCGCCAACTTGTGTCATGGCCCGTTGAAATTTATGGCATTAATTGGAAATAAGGTCAAAAGACTGGTAAGGATATGGTTTTTATTGCTAAATCTTTCTTTAAAAATGATTTGACCGTTCTGTTTATAAGGACGTCAAGGTTTTAAATGACCGAGATATAGATATTTGTCTCTCAATGTTTCAAAGCTCATTTCTATTTTGCGTAGAGAATCTTTTCTCATCAACCTAATTTTTGTATGTATACATATTTTTACTACAGGAGAGCTAAGTCAGAGTCCTCTATCATGACCCCATGAAAAGCATCCAAGGCAATTGCTGAGAGTTCAGGGCAAGTCTCAGATAATGTTTCTGATACTTCACCTCAAAGTATTGATTCTATCAGAACCTAGTCATACATCTCCGAGGTTCCGTAGTCCGAATTAGTGAACTATTCAGATGATTCCAATGATAATGAGAAGGACGACTTGGACACCAAATACAAGATCGTTGTTCAAGTAGATATGCATAAGGTAGCAGCTAGGCCATGACTCCTTCCCTACTATGATATGATCCAATGGGAGCTAGATCACGTGGATATCTTGACCAGAACTATTATCAGCGAGAAGAAGGTGACCATTGGGACCTTTAGACCAGAACATTTGCAGGTGATGTACCAATTGTCACCCACACCAAACTTCTCACAGAATGCCGAGTTTCTGGAAAATTTTAAGTGGAAGGAATGCAAGCAATACGACAGAAACTTGTCTGATTTTATCAAGGATTGGGTCTTGCACCCCGCAAAGTTCAGGGCAGACAGAAATGGAGTTTATTCAATCTCTTCTTTGGAACCACAATTCAAATACATAACAATGATGAACTGTAGATTGTATGGGAGGGAGGACACCACACATTTCTTTCTCCCTCGGGTGCCTCTGATTCATACAGTCACTGAAGGTTGTTCTTTTGAATGGGCCAAACTGTTGTTAGACAGTCTAACTAGTCAGATTACAAAATATCGGACACAGAGGGAAAATGGGAAGGCAACTTCATTTTTTATGTCCGCATACATCATGGACGTCGTTTGTTTCATGATGCCTTTTCCCCTAATGAGCTGGAGTTGGACTCTATCTGATGCTAAGTCTATCCATGTCTACCATTCAAAACTTTGGGAGGATAAGGCCGCAGACTTCATATACAAGATTTTCAATTGGGTAATGGTGTCAATGCATGTCGTCATCTTCAGTAATACACCACCCAGGATTTAAGATAGCATCGCGGCCAACTTGAGCGGTGTGGCCGACTCGTACGTAGAGGCAGAATTTTCCTATATCAGGGTTTTCGGCGCCTCTGTTCCTCCATATTCTCTACCATTATTTATACCAGATAGGCTGGTTTGTCATGAAATCGCTAGGCAAACCGTGATTGGTGGCATAAGCAAAGAGCTTGAAGGATTTTTGAAAAAGGTATGGCCACCCTTCCCCATTCATTTGAATACCTATTATTTATTATATTTTGGAGATGCAAAGGCCAAGGAAAAAACCTTGGAAGATATTAAATTCGTCCACATTAAGTTCAATAAACACGACCCACACAGGGTCATGAGTAATCACATGGCTAGTTGTGGCCTTAAAAGATATGAACACGAGAATTCACCTCATGATGATATTTCCTGAGGTGCGAGATCCTATGCAGAGGTATTGAGTTGAATACAAGACCTGTCGCCCGAAGAGATGGCCGATTTTTTCAAATTCTAGGAACACCGGTGGAGTTGCCTTCCTCTAGTCTTACAAGGTAAGAACCCGGCGACCCCATATCTACAACAAACAGAAGCCAAGGGCTCCAAATATTCAGCACCTGACCAAGAAGAAAACCAGGAAAAGAAGAAGCCAACTGGGGCCCCGAAACAAGAAGCTGAGACCCCCAACCCTATAAGAAAGCCAACCTCGGTTGTTACTCTAGGAAAATCATCTAAGCAAATTGACAATCCCATCATTTTTGTTACTCCCCTACAATCCACAAATGGGGTCCCAGACGTTGGATGGATTTTCGGTGAAGAACTATCGCCCATAACTATGGAAGAGTTGCCTCTGAACGAATTTTTCTTCGATAAGAAGAGAAAGGCCATTGTAAATCAAGATCTTTATCAAGAAGCAGGCAAGGTAGCCAAGAAATTTGAAATCTTAGCCGATGGAAAGGACATGAAGAAGCAATAATTTGTAGCTCAGATAGCAGGGAGATTGGGGGCTTTTGCTACAACCAACCAATATTCTGTCGAGTCCCTAAAAGATTAGTTGAAGTGAAAAAATTGCTTAATCAAAACTTTGGAGGCTAAACTGGCTACAGCAGAGGCAGCTATCAGAGATCAGGTGAATTTAGGTATAAAGCAAGCTAGAGTAGCTGATCAAAAGGAAATCAAGAGGCTCAAAACCAATCTCGGACCATGCATGATTTTAAGGGATAAATTTCGCTCATGGGCTAATTTTCCATGGTTTTTCCAAAAACGAGATTCGCTATTTTAAAAACGATTCGCCCAAATTCTATAGCATAAAATTATTTTACCTTAAAAATCGCCAAAATTTCATAAAACCTATATAAAATCTTTAGAAATTTGAATATTTTTGCAAAAATATCGCCAAACATTTATAGTTGGCATATAAAGGATTAGTAAGATTCGCCAAGGTTTTTGCATTCTAAAATAAATTTCCATCCTTAAAATCGTCCCTGTCTCGAAGAATCACAACAGGTGGCCCAGACCAGCCAATCACAGATAAGCCATCAAGAAGAATTTGTAGAGCAGATATAGGCCAAATTAAATCTTGTCGAAAGCCAGGTGATAGATATCAGGATATTTCAATCCCAAGCCATAGAAATCTGAAAAAGAGTATCGACAGCTTAGCAAGATTTACTTGCTAAGGTGGAAAATATTCAAAACAATTGCCAACTCATTGATCAAGTACTGGAAAACATCTCTTTCATAGAAAAAGAAGCTGGGGCGGCTTGGGTTGCTTTCCAAGAGGCTGTTATAGCCACTACAAAAAGGGAAACAGACAGTAGTTTCAAGTTTTCCATCTCAGAGAAGACTCGAGGTAACATCTTGTTGAAATAATGGGAGCATAACATATCAGAAGGCAAACAACAAGCTAAAGAGGTAAGATAATATTATGAAGAAACTTTCAGCTTCGTAGATGGGAGTTCATTGGGTCTCGATAGTGAAAGCAGTACTGAGACACTGGGCTAGATCAATATAACTAAACACTTGCTCAATATCAAGGAGAATGAGGAAAGAGATTTCACTGAAATATCATAGACAACCCAGACAGATATAGTTCAAGTAGACAGATGGCTAATAAAACCAAGTGTACTTTTATGTTCTATTAGCACTGAAGACCGATAGGTAGAAAGAAAGTTTCCACAATTAGTGAAGGATTGTTACACTTTTGAGGCAAATAATCAAGAAGAACCTTCAAGGGTGATAACCCAGTTGGTGCAGAAGTGCATCACTTGCACACAGTAGGCGAAGGGGTAGTCTTCGGGTACCAAATAATGACATGTGTCTGCCTGCTCTATTTTTAGAACCCGAAGTTTAAAGAAAGGAAGGTGATCCATCCGCCTGAAAGAGGACAAAGGCAAAGAATTGGAATGCATAAATTTCCTTTTTGTAACCAAAAAACCATTGTGACGATTGAAATCCTAGCATACAAAATTTGTATAAATATGTAATTAGAAGAAAGAAAAAAAGGGATGGACCTTTTTGGTCGATTGTAATAGAGACTATCTCCTTTTTAGAGTTAATACAAAGCAATCCAAAGACTCCTAATTCCATCAAGACTGTGTTATGAGTTTGTTTCCTCTGTGATTTCATATTCAATTTCATTTCGCTTATATATGTCTGATGAATGTTTCATTGCAATTTAGTAAAACTTTTACTGTGGTGATCAATTTTTAGTCATCTATATCGTTTACATTTTTTCCTCTGTATCAGCTATTAGCAGGTACAAGACCTATGAACCCTTTAGATTGTCATATTTTATGCTTCGTCATATTTCTTCTTATCTTATTTTCTTCCTTTGTTTAAAAGGTGAGATTATCCCTTGATAGGAGCCTCGTGTTATAGACAACTTAATGCTTTTCTCACATTTCACACACCATCTATTTTAAATATAACTCAGTTAGGGGAAAAGGCGTTTGGTTTTCACTTTATCTTTAATTATGGATTCAAAAGTTCTTTTTTATAAGATCAAATTGATACAACATCAAAAACCCCGAACTCTTCCTAAATTTTCCTGTTCCTCTATGACTGTCCCCATTGTAAGACAACTTAATATTGAACCCAGCTTATCAGACCAAACCCATATCACTTTAAACCTTTTCAATACCATACTTAAAACAACCACCACCCAGGTAGAACTTGAATGTTCATGGGCCGATATTGAATGGGATATAAACATCCAGGAACAGTTGGAAGCGAGACAATGACAACCTGGAAATCAACCTTAGATTTCTTTCCCGAAGGTTGACTCTTCTCTCTTTTTATCCTTTACTCAGTTTTGAATGCCTAGACACTGTACTTTCTAAGCCTTAAGTACAGACTCTGGAACAACACCTCCGATCAATTCTTCAAGAATACAATATTACAAGATTCCCAAAGAGTCTTTGCAATGAAAGTTTTCATCTATTATGCAATACCTGATTTCTTGAATTTTAAGTGATCTAGCTTTAGTTTGACTAAAATTAGGTGGGAATTCAAGAGTTTTCAAATAAAACATATTGTCTGTGTACCAAGGAAATGAAGAAAACTTATCCTAGACCTTTATTAGGGACTATTACAAATCTATTTCATCAAATTCTACTGAAGGTTGTTCTAATATTTATGCAACTTGATTTATAGTGAGGACCCTACAATTTGATTAAGCTAGAAGCTTTTCCAAACATTGACCCTTAATAAAAAAAAAATGTTTTATTTCAAGGTCATACTCATGAATTGTTTCTATCCATTTTCTTCTTTTTCCATCAGTATTAGGTTGATTTGGGATCTCCTTCATTGTGCTACTCGGTACATATGCAACTACTTTGGAATGAAGAACACAAAATATAAAATCTTTTAGACCTTTAACCACTACATAATCTTTTTTTTCCATGATGTTATATTTAAACTCAAAATCTCTTAGACATTTTCTAAAGAATGCAATTGGTTGTTCTTGATCATCTTCATTTTTTTGTAAAATCACTGCAACAATTGTGCTGTCAGAAGAAAAATAAAAGATAAGGAATTATTTTTAGTAGTCTAGGCTTATCAGCACTGGTTCTTCTCCCAAGGATTTATTGATATGATCAAAAAAATGTCTTGTCTCTGAATACCATTTAACTTCATTATGATTTTTAAGCATGTATGTCAGGTCCTTTACCACTTAAACCAAATTTGGAATGAACCTTCTCAAAACAATTATCTTTCCAAGAAAACACTGAATCTCTTTCTTGTTTCTCAACAAAATTATGACCTTGATTTATTTGATGTGGTGAGGTCTATCTTTACACCTTCCTTTGAAACTATGTGTCCAAGTGATTTTCCTTCCTGCATAAAAAAATGAGATTTCTTAGGATTAAGTAAAAAAACATATTTTTGGCATTTAATAAAAGTTTGTCTAAGATTTTTTAAATGATCATTAAAACATCTTTAAAACGTTTCTCCAGAGGAACTAATCCCTTTGGAATTTGATTTATTTTTAACACCATCATTTTATGGTTAGCAATTATATCCTGTAGTTTAGGATCTAGATAATTACTTTGATTACTTTGTTCATTATCTTTGACATCTCCCTAATCAATATGAGCTGCAAAAAACTCATCAACCATTTCCAAAAACGTTTTTATATGTTGATCATATTTGAATACTTTCCAATGTTCAACATTATGGGGGATTGAAGGTTTGTATCTCATTTCGAATTCATATTTTCGATATGGGACTTCAGGGGGGGATGAAAGTGCTTGATGCTACTAGCAATGAATTATCTTGGAATTGCATGAATATTGAAAGATACAAATAAGTTCTCAATTAGGTCCGAAACAAAATTTATATAGGATCTCATCCTAGGGGTGTTTGGCTTGATATTTTCCTTATTTTCTTAACAATCAATTTTGCATCACCATAGATAATGAGATTTACAATTTTCATTTTTATTGCAATTTCTAATCCTAATACTAAGGCTTCATATTCACAAACATTGTTTATAGAATATGTTTCAAACTACAATCTAAAAGAAAACAAAAATAATTTGCTAGAAGGTGAAATCAAAAGTGTACCTTCTCCAACACCCTCCGAGAAGGAAAACATATTTTCCACATTCCATCTTCAGGCTCTTTATTTTCACATAAAGGAGTATTTACAATTTTTGTACAAAGTCATTTTTCACTATTTATAGATAAAATGAAACAACACAAGTGTTGATCTTTTGAATAAAAAGGATGATTATTGGGATGATTAGGATCACTGACTATGTAAGAAAGTTTTTTTTCCCTATACAGTCTTTTGGTTTCTCCACCAAAAAATGGAATTGTGGTATATGTCATGTCCATTTGTAATGAGCCACCTAATTTAATTTCCCAAGATCTAGATAAAAGAATCCCATAGTCCACAGGATCATATGTTACAACTATATCCATTAAAATAATTTTAACTGGAATTTGGGCGAAGAGTACTACAAGATCTTTGATCATCCCTCGGCATATAACTTTACTTGTTTCAAAGGAATAAAGAGCATGATATCGTCTTGTGATTTGTAAACCCAGTTTCTCCATGACTATTTTAATAGGCATTAGATTGTGATAAGAACATGAATCCAACATTCAATTGTGTAAAACATGTTCATGAACAGTCAAAGAAATGCAGAATGGTTCCATTGACTTCCCTCTTTATTCAATATGAGGACCATACATCACAGTAGAACTTTTATTTTGTATATTTAATGTATCAAGTTGGGTTGTTGCAATAGAATAATCAATCATTTTCATCACTTGTTTTCAATAAACATGATTTTTTGCAATTTATAGCAAAGGAATAGAAATTCTGATATTCTTTAATTCATTTTCTAGATCAAAAGAACTACTTATTTTCGCGTTTTCTTTATGTTTTGCATCTGTTTTCTTAGCTTCCTATTTATTATATTTTTTATTTGAAGCTCAGATTTCCTTTCCTTTATCTTTATTTTGTATTTTGTCTAGCTGAACTTGATTATTTTTTTTGGTTGTATTTACATTTGTCCTTGGTCTAAGGTCATATTTTCTATGCATTTCATCTTGTAAGGAATTTGAGAAAATCCTATATTGAGATGATGATGAATCTGATTTATCATTGTTATCATCTTCATTAAAATATGAATTGAAGCTCAAGGATTTTATAATACTCTTCTTGAGTTACATGTACATTAGAAATATCACCTTCCATAATATTCATTTCCTAATCAACATCTTCAAATTATTATTCCACCAGATTATCAACCAAGTTTTTATTTTTTATAGGACCTTGTATTGGTTGACCCTCATTTCTTCTTTCTCTTTGCAAAACTTGGGGAGGATTGAAGGGTCTTGTAAACTAATTTAGATTTATATTATCATGTATTATCCTCTTAGTTTCTATTATAGCCAGTTTTTTTGATAAATTCTTAATGATTATAGTCATTTCTTTAATTTTATCTTCTTGACTTTTATTAGTATTGGATGTACCAACTTGTTCATTTTTTTTCTTCTCTCTTGATCTCCCGAGTCACTTATAACCCTAGCCATTCTTGAAGAAATCATATTATATTCAATATATACTGCATCATATTACATATCCATCAAGGTAGTGGTTATTCTCTCCCTAAGAAATAAGGAAAATTCTGGATTAAATAAATCAACAAATGTAACTTTTGCAACTGGTTGTGATGGGTTGACATTTGTAAGGATATTATTATAAATTTTGTTAAATCCTCTGATAAAATTTGGGACAAATTCATTTTGTTTCTTTTTAAAACTCCCAAACTTAGTCAAGAAGTATAGATGATCCTTCTTTTCACCCTATTTCCTAAGGAAAGCGGATTCAAGTGCATCCCAAGAATCAATGTGTTGAAATTACTAAGACAACTGAGAGGGGGGGGTGAATTAGTTGTCTCTGTGCTTAAACAATATTATGTCTATTAAAACATTTTTTCATTCTTCTCCAAGTGGCCATCAAGATTATACAATATACGAACAACATCAATAATAAACATCAATCACACATATGATATACAAAGAGACATATTTTCATGAGGAAACCCATAAAGGGATAAAACCTCTTCTTCTTCGAATGATAGGAAATATTTTATGTTCTGTACATCATATATCTTTGAGCACCAAGTCAAAATGAGACTACCACCTCTGTTTTACAAGCTACAACTTGCTCAGAGCACCAACTCTCTAGTTTCTCTAGCACCCACTAGAAGGAAGCACCAACTCCCTAAGTGTTCCAGCACCAACTGGATGGAAGCACCTACTTCCACTTATACAAGTACCAACTTGCATACAGAAAACTCTGTGTTTTCCCTAGAACCACCCCACCACCCTGTTTTCTAGCCACAACTTCCGATATTCAAACACCAACTTGAATAACAGAGGACTACAATCCTCCCTAGCACCTCCCTACCTCCCTAATTATAAATAAATGATTTAATAACCATCAAAACAGATATATTAATTCTTACCACTTCTTCTCTATTCTGCAATTCTTTTGTTCTGTTCACACTTGGCTTGACTTGCTGTCTCTTTCTATCTATTCCTCTCATTATCTTTGGTATGAGTACATTTTGTTCTTTGCACCTTTTATGTTATGTTCATATTCTATTTCTCATCTCTGAGTTTGATCTCACACTATGCATACTATGATTTTCCTTTCTCTCAGTTCAAATCATTTTTCTGGTGAGAACATCCAACCTCACATGGTCATAGCATTTTTCTTTTATGCTATACCCCCAGATCAGTTACACCTCAAATCTCCTAGAAAATGCATCAACTAATGAATCGCCAAATGTCCAAGAACTATGATTCAATTTACTAATTGAATCGTAACTGAACAATTAACCATAAAGTGAAACAATAACCCTTCGATCAAATTCTTGATTAATCAACACTGTTGGATTACATCTGCAGGTCCTCACGTTTATCCCATATGCCCATTGGTTGTGCCCAAATGCTAAACATAAAGTGATTTCATGATTTTTCATTTCGGATGATTGATTATAAATCACCATGATTATCCCAACACACTATCTCCGAAGTGGATCTTAGTTGCTAGCTCCTTCCCTTCTCGTGACCACCGACGGTGACTAAGCGCTTATTCAGAAAGCACTTCACGACTCGTGACCTCGGGAATATTTTGATGAGACATATCGACTCTCCCATGTCATGATCTCTAAAATGGAGCTCAGTTGGGCTAGCACCTTCCTCTCATATGACCACCTGTTATGACCAAGCGCTTATCCAGAAGGCGCTTCACAACTCGCAACTTCAGGGATCTTGGTATGAGGTGTCTCAACTCTCCCAAGTCGCGATCTATGAAATGGAGCTTAGCTAGAATAGCTCCTTAATCCAGCCTTCGACGATGTGACCTTGGTTATGACCACAGGACAAACATTCAAGTGCTTCACTTGCTAGATCAATGGTCCAGAACTTTTCTTCGATCTGACGACTCAGATCTCATCGTGACTTCGCATATCGTGAGTTTCTATGTCATGCTTCTTTGACTCCTCCAACTCGTGAGTCAGTGAAATGTTGATCGCTCGCCATGTGTTCTTTGGCTCCAATGGCTAGGATCGTTTTGCAACCTCACATATCGTGAGTTCACATATCACGCTCCTTTGACTCCTCCAATGTGCAAGTTAGTGAAATTCCAATCGCTCACGATGTGTCCTCTAGCTCCAACGGCCAGGATCATTTTGCAACCTCACATATCATGAAGTTAGAGGATATTACTCGACCTTATCCTCTTTGCAGTTATACAAGATCTGATGGCTATTGGTCCTCGACGATCATATCCAACGTCTAAGATTTGTTCTCCTCTTTTGTGCACTCCTCATGTCTAAATTAAGATCTGACAACCATTGGGAAATTGGGATGGGTGATCCAATGATCACTGTTTCTCCTCCTCCTAAGCTTACGCATCTTTCCATCTTGTAATAATTTCAAAGTTTCAAGTAATCCCTCGACCTTTTTTTTGTTTTCCATCATCGTTGCGCTACTGATATTTCCATCATTGACAAACAAGCATACTCTTGTCATCCTGATTTTTCCATCAATGAAAAACAAACATACTCTGCCTTATGTCTGTAAACATGCCAACACAATAGAATTAGGAGGTGCTCCCTTAAACCAACTTCTTACCTCACCTTAAAAAATTTGAAAAAATATCCTCATATATATGTCTTCATGTTCAATATAGTGGTTACTTATAAAGCAATCAAAGGATGATAGATGTTAAAATTTGTAACCTCATCTTCCCCATTAAATCTAGGTAACAGATTTAGATAATTGTCTGGAAAATTATGCAAATTCCTAGGAAGATTCAAAGGGCCATATCTAGTAGTTTCTTTATTAAAAACCATTTGTGGGGGTGGTGGTTGTTGATGTATATTTCTTGCCATTACTAGATGGTCAATTAACAACTATGAATTCTCAGGAGTAAGTGGGTTGAAAAATACTTTAAATTATTCTTCTTCTTTAGGAACTTCAAGACGAATCCTTGGAGAAATCACAAGGGAGTGTTTTGGATAAATTATAGGAGAAGGAATTTGAGATACTACAGGATAATATTTGAGAGAAATCATAATGTAATGCTTAGGAAAAAATTATTGAATTAGTTACAGTGAGTGATAATGGAATTTTTAGAGAACTTGGGAAAGGCTCTTTGGGAGATAATCTAAGAGAAATTTTAGGAGGACTATTGATATGCTATTTTGGCAAGTCTCTCAAAGAAATGGAAGTTTTTCCTTTTGATATGGGATATGAATAAGAAGATGGTTTAGCAGTAGAATGTATAGCATAAGGATTTGTAGGTATTTTCCTAGGATTTCTATTAGATAATAGTTTCTTTGGATCTATTACCGGTGAAATTTTCTTTGGGTTTGAGTTAGCCCTAGTGTTGTTCTTTCTTGATGCCAGGATTGAAGATGTGGATTTTCTAGGTGAAACATTTTATCCTTCTTGACTCTTTTTCTCCAACAAGGAGTAGGTTTTTCTATCATTCTACCTAGGGAAAATAAAATCTCTTTAATTCACTCCCTGGAAACAATGCCAAAATAATGTTGTAACCCTTGAGATGTTTCTATATAGGAAACTATGCCAAGGCATACATTTAAATTTTTTTGACTTTTTCTTTAAGTTTATTTTCCTAAAACATGGTGTTTTACTAATTCAATTCATTCCCTAAATAGTAATCTTCAATGTTTTAAAAATCTGATTTTGAGGGTATCATTTCAATGTTCCAAAAAATTAAATCTATTAAGAGATGAAAGAATAATTAACAAAATGATAGTACAATAATGTATCTCTTAATAAGTATCATTTTTCTTCTCAATTAGAAGGAATTATGCAGAATATGTATCCGAACTAAGAATATAAATTAAATAGAAAGGAACAATTCATTTCTATTCAAAAGATACAATAAATTAAGCACATGTTCTGTCAATACTCACAGAATGTCAAAGAAATATGTAACTTTAATGATCTCTTTTGCAGTTGCAATAGTAGTAATCGTACTAAATTATCAAAATTTTAGTAACAGATACCTCCAAGAATGAATTTATTAAAATGGAAACAACATAAGAGAGAGCTATCACATGAGATGAAACACATAAATTTTGTATCACTCAAAGCCTGCCAAAATTTTATCAAAGATCTATCTTTCTTGGGCCAAAAAGATCCTTTTACATTGAATTTTCTTAGACATTTATAAAAATTAGGTCATAACAAAAATGGTTATTTGATCTTATTTATCATATTTTTATATACAAAGAGATCTTTGACTTTGTAAAAATAGAAAAACATGGAAGATATTATTTGATATCCCTAATTTTATTCAATTGACTTGATGACTCATTCAGTCAACAGTTCTAAGTATCACTTGTTGGACAATTGAATGAATTTATTTGCATGTATACGATGTCTATCTCGATGTATTTTTCATATGTAGGAGGACTTGCAAATAAATTTTTTATTTACCATAGAGGATAGGAGTCATCTATGAGTACATCTACAATAGTTTTTCCCCTCAAATTGACAATTATTCCTTGGACCTTTTCCTCACTTTCTCTTACTATAAATAAATTGTTCTTGTATCCTTCAAATTATGGAAGCTTCCCTTTATCATTCCAAGCTGAATGCAGTCCAATCTTTACTAATTTTTCATATTTTTTCATAAATGACTCAATGTTTCTTTTCACTATCATTCATTTGTTTTGAGCTTTTTGATGTAAATTTATTTTGGTAAAAATCTTTTCATATTCCATCACCATTATAATTTTGTCCCTGAAACCTTTACTTTTCAATACTTTACTACTATTGGAATTTAGAAAATTATAACTTTGGTAGCAACCTGAGGTATGGTTCCCAATTCTAGAAATGATTTCTTTATAGTATCATCTGCTTCATATATCAATTGGATCTTATCATTGATTATTTTGAAGTAATTCCAAATTTTGCCAACTTCATCAATAATTTCATCACAAATAATGTGTCTAGCTCCTATCAAATAAGGTTTGCTAGACAACATATTTTTTATTTGCTCCATATTCGTTAGCATCTTGGATTTCATTTTTTGGTATTCTCTAATAACTTTATCCTTATCCTTGATTTCTTCATTCTATGTTGCAATTGTTTTCTTTAACTTTTCAATCTCATATCCCTTTAGATTCAAATTTGCTAATGCTTTTTGATAATCCATTTGTTGGATTTGTTGATTATGTTACCTATGATGAAGAAGATCCCCTTTTCAAAATTTCAATTTACTTCTGATACAAATCAATATGTTCTTTCATCTGTACCATTTTATTTAGGAGTTGATCCTTTTATTTAGTGGATTACCTACAAATTTGGAGTCTCGACATGTTCAATTCTAGGAACAATGAGTATTTTCTTTAAATCTAGGATCTTTGTATCTTTTATTTTTATCAGAGCTTAAACATATGCTACATATTGTGGATTAGATCCTAGGTCCATCACCCATTGTTCCAATTCCTCCACTCCGATCTACTTGGTTCTATTGGTGAATTTATCATTTTTAAGCTAGTTTATGAGCTTTTCATTTATAACTTGCAACTTCTTTAATCCAGGGTTAGTTTTCATCACATCTCTATTCAATATTTCTCCAATATGTCTATGCAAATCCATTTTATGCAGTGGATGAACTACATTAATATCAATAGAAACTTTTGTAACCTTATTCTGTTTGTTTGGCTCTAAAATTGTTATTCTTAGTCTACCTTCTCATATTCCGTGACTGATAGCATTATAGTTTGAGATGTCTCATGGTCAAATATTTTGGGAAGAGTGTTTTGTTTGATCTTTGCACCCATTTTCCTGATGTCCATGAAGTGATGAACATGATTGATCTTCTTTATTTGATCTATACTCATTGATTCTCTTTCACTTTGACCCTTTGTACTCTTGGTCTTCTCTAATGATTATACTTCTACAATCACATCAGGATCTTTTCCACTGGTGCTACTTCTTCCTATAATTCATGTTCTTCCTCTTCATCAAGTACCTCTATTTCTTCCTTTTTGCCGATCTTTCTTTCTCTTTCTTTGAATCCTTTGAGCATGACCTTGCAATATTTATTTTATATGTCTTCTCAAATTTATGAGGAGTCTCTGTAATTGGAGACTTGAAGGTTGTTATGGTGTTTTACTATGTATTTGCAGAATATTTTGTATATCTTCCCAGTTATTTTGGTTTTCTAGTAGCTCCAATTGTGCATTATGTTGATGTTGATAAGGAGCTTGTCCATGTGAAATTATTTTTGAGGAAATTATAACATGAGGGTCATACATCCACACCTCTCCTTGTTGAAATCCCATACTTGAGAGAACCTTTTCTGTTACCTGCAATGTTGATATGGTATTGACAATAGAAGGTACTACCTCTTTTTGCAATTTAAAACTAGCCTTGTATTTTCTTGATACAAAATGAATGTCATCTGAATTTAATCTTTGTCTAATGTACTCCAATACAAAGATTTTGGGAGTCAAGAAAATAGGTAAAAGAAAAGGTCGAAGTTCATAACCCTATACTATGATTTCAATGTAATTCTAAAAAATGCACCAGTCTCCTAATCTCTTGTCTAGACTAAGTTGTAATGACTTTTAAATTTTGGAAATATTCTAGGGGGGATTTCATCATGTATGATTTTGTAAGCTTTCGAAATGAACTAGTCAATATATTCTAAGAATCCAACATTCAAATCCTTCTTCTTAACCATAAGGTCTAGTGAATAACCTACAATAGAATACCAATTTCATATTCAACCTTTAGTCCAAGATGTAAAAAATGAATGGCTTGAGAAAACAAGAATAGGTGAACAAGGTAGGATTGATATCTGAAACTCCTGGAAGTTTCAAACTCTAATAGTTAATGATGGATTTGGTTAGCTAAAAATTGGGAATAATTAAAATTTTCCAAGGGTTTGATTGTAAATGGAAAATTGACAACATATTCCCTAATACAAACTCATCCATCACAAGGTCGTTATGTTTTCCTAAATCAAATAAATCATAGAGATAATTTGTCTTAGAATTTCAGGAAACAAGCTAGATTCGAGAGAAACATTATCTGCATGAACATCAAGATTATTGCATAAATATGAATGTAATAGGGAAACTCTATCCTCATGTTTTAATTCTTTGAAACATTTGTCCAATACAATTTCATTTAACATTTCACTTCTAGAGTTTAGTGGTGATATTAGTATTTCATAAATAGATTGAGGAGAAATTTCAATGAGTATAGACCCAATTTTGGAAATTATAGTTCTCTTGGAGGACATGTAATTAGAGGCACACCAGACCATGAATTAGATAAATTCATATACTTGTGGCACCAAAAATTTCGCTAAGTTGGATTCCCAAGCATGGTAATGGTCCACAAAATCTCTAAATTTTTGAATCACTTTTTGGTGTAATTCAAAAGAATCAAATGACACGACTGAGTCAAATATGTCTTTGTCTTTGTCAACCAAATCCTCTTCTTCTACACACATTGGTTTTTTATCTTTAGCTAACTTATATGACTCCATTTAATGAAGATAAGATAAATGAGATATTTTGAATTACCCAGGAAGAATATGCTTGAGGTGGAATGATGGAAAGCGTTGATAATATATACTGTGTTATCAACATTTAAAACTATTTAGAGATCTGACAATTTACCTTTACCCCTTTTTAAAATAAAATTGAATACATGGCGATTTTTTAATTGGTGAAGAATATTATTAAATTTAAATAAAAAATTTACGTTTTACCTTTTCTATTTGTTTTCATCATCTGGGACATGTGTCGAGCCAACACTGATTGTGAGTGGTTCCTATGTGGTTATACTTATCATAGGTGGGGGATAAATTAAAAAATCTGTGACACATCACAAAGATTTTAATTTTGGTTGATTTTTTCAGCCCCCCTTTATTTTGCTAACCATCGAGCACACAAGGGGGCGAGAATTGATTATGGATCGCTGATTTAAAATTTCAGGCGCGCAATAATGTATTTAAAAAAACATGCATTTTATTAATATAAATCCATATATCAGTTATATAATAATAAAAATTAAAATATATAAAATTAAATCTTTATTAAAGTTTCTAATAAACTTTAATGACAACACTTTATTTAACAAAAAATAAACCTTATAAAGCTAAAAATATATCAAACTCATATGAAATTTTAAAACTAAACTACTTCTAAACTTTATTCTAATTTTATTTCCAAAGCATATAAACCTTGAAATTTTTAAGAAAACCTAACTACCTTATAAATTTAAAATTTATTCCTAAACGTTATGGAAAATTTATATTTTGTTACAACACCCTCCTCACTAATATGGCATCCTAGATTAGAAGAAAAAAATGATTCTAGATTCCACTCCACTTCATTTAGCTAAGCATCCCTTTCTCTATGTTTCTCCCCTACCCAGTCAGCTACCTTTACCTTAACTATTTTCCATCCTTTACAAACTGATCACAAGAAGTTCCCTCCTACGAAGGATCATACCACACCCAATTTCCCTTCACCATATCTTGAAAATCCTCCTCCTTATCCCATCCTAGATTAATATTGAAAGGATCTCCTAGATTTGGATCATTCTTATCCAATTCCAAAACAATGGGAAAGTGATATGAGAATCTATCGATTGGATCCTACCCATGATATACACCTTTCCACCTTCTATATAAAGTTCCCATGGATCAAAAAAATATAAGCCTCTTTGAAACCCAATTTTCCCCTGATATATTATTTCTCCAAATTTGCTTGATATTTAGGCTTAATTTCCACAACCCCTATTTAATTAAACAAGTTTTGGAACAATATGGATAATCTATCTACTCTAGCACTAAATCCCCATACCTACCTAATATTAAAAATGAGATTTAAATCCCCTCAAATTATGATATTATCACATTTAAAACACTCAAAATAAAAAAACAATCTCTTAGTAGATATGGTTACCCTCATAAGGTCCATAAACATTTAATAAAGTTAGAGCCAAGCTCAAGATTTTACTATATACCTATGTGAAAATACCTAAATGAATACCTAAATAACTAATCAGGGACATATTATGATTCCAAATAGCAATCAAACTCCCTAAAACCCTTCTAGATCTAAAGAAAAGAAGTCCCATCCCCCTAAGGACATTTTGAGTGAAAAAATTAAATCGTCTCCCTTTCCCATTGTCTCTTGTATCATAATTATATCTTGTTTTTCTATCTATACAAATCTCTTGAGGGAGAGTCTCTTGGCTTACCTCCCCAGGCCTCTCATATTAATTGAAATTACTTTCAATTGGATTCCAAGGAGTGAATAAATCCTACTCCAAGGAGCCCCATAATCAACCTTTGTTTACCTTGATTCACTTCTTTAATTTCTCTCTCCTGATATGGGTTCAAGGCTGAGTTCATCCCTATATTCATAGGTTCTAAGTATTTTGGGCAGTTTGAACTAAGATCCCCAAAATATGATAGAATTGGTGGGGCCAGTCCCCTCTTTGGATGTAGGAGATAATTCTCTCCACCCCTCAAAAAGGTGTTCGATATGACATGAATATTCCTTCCACCAATAGAATTTTCCTTAATAGAATGAATTGACTCAAAACATTGGATATCAATGGTGTCCCTGCTCACAACCCCTCTATAAAATTTCAAAACACTTGATAGATATATCATCCTACCACTATGTTGTTCCTGAGATTAAACCTAAGGCTTAAAGAATAATGTCAGGCATCATAAATATAAAGGGATGTTTTTGAAGGTGTTTGTTATTCTGTTAGTTATATAAGAATTAATCCTCAAATGAAAATAATGACAGAATAGGACAGAAGTCATAATTTGTCATCTAAGTCGATTTATAAAATCAAATGACCTAAGGGAAACTTACAAAACTGTTAAAAAAAATAAGGCATCAATGCAAGATGAATCTTACCTGGTTTACAGTAGAAGAAATTAAAGAATGCACCCTTGTAAGGATATGAGATACAGTAATCCAAGTAGCTCACAGGTCTTGTATTTACTTATAGAAAATACAGAGGAAAAATTGCTTTCTTATCAAACAACCGATAAAATATGACTACAGTAGTAGTAGTATTAAATTGCAATCACTCTCTTATCAAGGAATGACATGACATAAGGGAAACAAGAAATATGGAATACAAGAGGAAAACATAACTCAAACTGCACAAAAATCAGAATCCCTGTCTGCACTTGTATTAATTCTCACGAAGGGAGAGTTTTTTATTATTACATCCAGCAAGAAGTAGCCATGTGTAGATCTTGAATCTGTGTAATTATATTAAATTTTCCACAACTCAAAACGGTTGGACTTCTTACAATATCTAACTATGTATAAAATGAAACAACAGGGTGTGAAAACTGATGGGCCTAACTGCCATTCTCTTCTATCTCTTCACCTGCTGTGAGAAATGCTTCTTCGGAGAGAGAAGGCTAATCGGATGAATAACTCTGCATGGTTCGTCAAGAGATGGATAACGAACGTAGGAAAAGTAATCGTTCTTGAAAAATTGAAATTGTAATGGAGGTAAGTGCGGTAACTGATATAGAAGGTGTGATAGGCTGGGGGACAAATGAGATATATGACGTGGCTGACAGGTTTTGTAACTGATGAGAGCACCACAGGTATGAACCAATGACTGCCACATATTTGACACTTCAGAGCTTGGGGATGGTCTATACGCAGAGTTGGAGTTCTAACACGGATGATGACCATTTATCTGAGGAGGACACGGGGCAAGGATCTACGAACTCTGGAAGAAACTGCTTCAGATGAAAACGAGAGTGGAGAAGTTGAAACTTCTAAAGACCAAATTTCTGAAGTAAATATTGATCATCTGTCCCTAAGGACGCGTGGCGCTTAGTATGCAACTTCAGGTTTTCTGTTTGATGTTTGACCTTGCGTAGCTTTGGCATGCTAAATACCCGTGAGCCGTTGATTTCCATGATCCGTTAAGATTTGACTATTGATCTTAGCAGATTGAGATAAGAGTCGGGATTTAAATCAAGGTCACAGCCCTTGGTCATATGTGGTGATAATGATTGGATAACTAGCTCCACGAGGGCTCGTTATGGGGAGGTGGTGTGTTGGTCAGGAGGTGATGTGTATTAAGAGTGGAAGACAAGTGGAAATGGATGATAGGTTTTCCATTTTGCAGGGGTGTGGAGAAATGGTTTTGAGGTAACCCACTTTTTGTCCCGCAATACATCTGGTGAGGCCATGTAACCCTGAGATAAAACCGCAATTTAAATTGTGGGACCACCTCTCGAAATTAAGTCCTGTGCAACTCTACGCCCTGCAATTTCCCTTGACCATTGATAAAGGCGAGAGAGAGATAATCCGTCATATCACTCAAAGTAAGACAAGTGCCTGAAGTTTTAACTGAGGTCATAGCTCTCGGTCACATGTAGAGGAATCTTCATGCAATTCTTGTCCGTTGATCTGAGTGGCGGACACCTGTCAGATGATCTCTGTATTCAACTAGTTCGTATTCTATGGGAGGCAAGCAATATTGAGTAAAGAACTCTCGAAGATCTGAAGTCCATCGTGACCATTGATCGAAGTGGACACATGGCACTAGATCTCCCATTTTGGCGATAACTACTTCAGAATAAATCTGAATGTGTGAGGTGAGAATTCTTGAAGTCCCGAAGCCTAGATTTCATAAGTAAATCTCCACCATTGAACTCAAATGACATGCGACATGAGATCCTACGCTTTGGGGATAATTTCTTCGGAAGGTTTGTGATGTTATGAAGCGAGGATTCCTGAAGTCCCGAAGCCCAGAATTCTAAAATAAATTTCCACCGTTGAACTCAAAGGACATGTGGCATGCGATCCTATGCTTCAGAAGGTTTGCGATGTTTTGAAGAGAGGATTCCTGAAGCCCAGATTCTCGAAGCTTGGATTTTCGAAATAAATCTCTACCGTTGAACTCAAAGGACACGTGGTATCATATCTTCCACTTCATAGATTTAGTGCTCCGATGATTTTCAATCACCCTTTCTATCTATTTATCCCTTTCTCTGTTATATTTGGTCTTTTCTCCTAGTTTATCAGACTCTCGAATCAGTTCAGCGTTCCACTAAGTTCTTATGGCGCCATTAACCTACCTGAAACAAAAGAATTATGTAAGTCTTTCGCATTGATTAAAAATAAAAAATAATCATTCAAATCATTAACTCTAACCAATCATAAACGTTATTAACAATTTGGCGGTTCGACCTTCAAAGGTTTTGAATGTAATAGGGTAGATATATCCCTGTTATCACCATAACAATTTTCCTTTGATGGAATCCAAGTCTCGATATTTGGCGAGGAGCTACATCAGGGTGGAGGCACAATATTTTGGAGGATTAGGCCACATTTAGCAGAGAAGGGCCAATATAGCAGAGGTGAGGAAGTTGATGGGGCCCGGTGGGCCACAAATCTTAAACAACCCATATCAACGGTTAGGGGACATATCGGGCAAGGAAAAAGTGCGAAGGTTAATCAATCGAGAGCGGGCAGGGGAAAATACCGCGGTTTCACCTCGAAGACACATGGCGCCTCTAGAGCCATATCGGGGAAAAAAGAGGTCTACCCAAAACCATTTTGTGTCTCCCCCGATATCAAAAAGAGCATATAAAAGGAGGGCTATGGTCATTATTTTATGATATTTTAAATCATTCGAACATTTGAAAATTGGCGCAAATGCTCCAGTCAAAACTGAAGCTCAACATTGAACTAGACTTGAGCATTCTCCATTGATTCATAGGTATTTTTCATCATGGCCATGAATCCTGACATTTTATCCGTAACAGAGCAAGACCCCGCCTCTAAAGAAGAAGGCCTAATTGGCAGGGACTCCGATGTATTTAACACAGAAATAACCATCTCACCCATTTCCGTATCCAAATCCAATTTATTAGACAATGTTGGGAAACGAATACCCTTCCTCGAAGTGGCCCAAGCCTCCATTACCCCTTACGCCGTCGAAGTCACTTTCCCTTTCCCAGAGTTCATAAGCTGGTGTGCAGAACAATATTCACAAGAAGAAAGGGTCATTTTGAATAAGTTAGGGTCATAGGTCTTATGCGAAATAGATAGCCCATTAATTCGACATGCCCTCAGTATACCAGAGTCTTCCCCTGCAACATCGGAGCCCTTCAAGGAAGAGAAACTAATCACAATCTATAGAGAATGCCCCCCCAAAGTCAAAACCCTATTTTTACGGACCATTGTTAAACCCGAACATCATTATGAGAGTCTGTTGTTACCTATCAGTGTAAGCATCATGGTTATTGTGGTCCAGTGGGATTGCTCCATACTCAGTCAAATTCTAGGATTGGTATACGACGAGTTTGTAGTAGAGGTCATGTTGGGTTTCATGTTGACCGATTTTTAGTCATATTATAGTCAGTCATTTCATATCAGTTTTGAAGAGTTCATCGCTGACAATATGCACAAACAATTGGTAAATTTCAATTCATTGATACACTTAAGGTATCACACGCACTTGCTGAGAATGTTCTTGGAAAAAAATAAGACAGAGTTCCATGAAGCTGCATTAATCTCGACTGAATGAAAAAGGATCACAATGGTCATTTTCATAAACAAGATCATGTACAAAGTTTATAACTTGATCTTTAGCACCATCCTACCAAGGGTTTTGGAAGAAATGAAAAGTTGTTTACAACCTAATCCAGAGAATAGGGTAGGATATTGGATGTTGTTCATGCACTATGTTGGAGTCGCCCTTGTTTTTTTTTTATCCTGTCACAATTTTCATTTTGATGCTTGAAATCTAAATATGGTTTTCTTTTTCCCTCCGAGATATCAAGACCTCTAAAACTTTGTCACGTGAGCAGTGACGATTATTCTGCTCTCGAAGCAAGTCCTACCTTTCATAAGAATGTTTCCTCTTTTTGTTATACTTCGGGATCTCACAGGTCGGATACTATAACTCATGTAATTCACACGTCCCGAGTCACGAAACAGTGAAATCGTTTTAAATTTTCACTCAAGACAGTAACAAGGGTAAATTTTTTCTTAACTCATGATTAGACGTCGTCAGGTTTTCGCGCCTCAGCATTCGCCAAACCCAAAAATTTATTTTCACAGTCCCGATAGCTGAGAGAGTGAGGTCCTTATTTGAGTAACTCACGTCAGGAAGTAAAGGCAAAAGCTAACCATGGTAAAAAGTTTCTCTCGGCGTTTTTCCACTCGGCATTATATTTTCCAAAAGTTACACCGTCTAAACCCCGACTCACGAGATCACAATGCAGTTATAACGTGATGAATTAATATTTTAATTCAAGATTATCTTTCCCTTAATTAAGTCATGTTATCACGATCTCGCGGTTTCGCAGCTCGACATGTAAATCTCTAAGAAAATCGTCTTCGAAGCACCGAGTCGCGATATGGCGAATATAATAATTATAAAATTAATCAAGCCCCAAATCGCGATTACCTTTAATTAAACCAAAATCGATCTTCGCAGTCTCAGGAGTTAGAGACTCAAAATGTTAAAGGAAAATCCCCGATATAGCGAGTACCGAAACACAGTTAACAGTGGTAAAACCGAATTAATTAAGCTAAATAAATGAATATCTCATGATTTGATGTCTACACGATTTACGAGGTAGCCTTTTCATCCATGCGCCAACTGAGAGTTTAAAACCGCCAAAATTTATGACATTGATGAGGAAATAGGGTAAATCGATGTATAAGATCAGATTTTTATGACAGAATTTATTTCCAAATGTGATTTGACAGGCTTATTCTGAAAGGTATCGAGTCTTTAAGTATATAGCAGACTTGTATTTCATTATAACAAATGCATTTTCATAGCACGCAGAGCTCACAACCTCTGAGAAAACTGACTTCTGTATGTATACGCAGTTCTATTGTAGAAGAGATAAAATGCAAGCTTCAGCCATGGCTCCGTGAAAAGCAGCACAGGCGAATGTTGAGGTTTTGGGACAGGGCTCAGACAATGTCTCTGATACTTCACCCCGAAGTATCAACTCGATCCTGAATTGGTCATATGTTTCAGATATTCGGCAAGCAGAATTGGTGGATTATTCCGACTACTCCGACGACAACGAAAGAGATGATTTAACCACCAAGTACAAAACAATCGTCCAATCCATAATGCACAGAGTAGTAACCAGACCGTGGTTGCTTCCATATTATGATATGGTCCAATGGGCATTGGACCATGTGGACATACCGACTAGGACTATCATGGACGAGCAGAGAGTCACCATCGATACTTTCAGGCCAGAGCATTTGCAAACCATGTATAAGTTGTCCATGACGTCCGACTGCACATATGGTGTCGAGTTCTTGGAAGAATTCAAGGATAAATAATGCGTATAGTACGATAAGACCATGTCCAGTTTGATAAAGGATTGGGTTTCAAACACCGCGAAGTTCAGAGCTGATACCCACGACATTTATTCAATCGCTTCGTTAGAACCGCAGTATAGCTATGTGGCCATGATGACATGCCGGTTATATGGGAGAGAGGACACAATGTATTTTTTCCTTGCGTGGGTGCCTATTATGTTTCAGGTCGCAGAAGGTTGTTCCTTTGATTGGGCAAAGATGCTTTCGGATAGCTTGGCCAATTGGGTCACAGAGTATCGGGAGCAGAAGGAGAATGGGAAGGCGTCATCATTTTTCATGTCTGCGTACATTATGGACGCAATTTGTTCTATGACACCATTTCCATTGATGAGCTGGAGTTGGAATCCGGCTGAAGATGAACCCATACATGTATATCATGCAAAATTATGGGAAAACAAAGCAAAAAAAATTTCATACGAAATTTTTAACTGGGTAATGGTGCCCCTGCATGTTTCCATTTTTGGTCACCCACCACCTCAGATCTCAGACAACATAGTAACAAATCTGAGCAGCATCGTGGACTGGTATGTAGAAGCTAAATTTTCCTACTTCAGAGTCTTTGGGGCTTCTATTCCCCCACATGCGCTACCGTTATTCATCCCTGACAAGTTGGCTTGTCACGAGGTCGCCCGACAAATGGTAATTGGCAGTGTGAGTAAAGATATTAAAGGGTACTCAAAGAAGGTATGGCCGTTTTTTCCCATTCGTTTGAATTCTTATTCTTTATTAGATTTAGGGCATGCCAAAGCCAAGGCTGCAGCCTTGGAAGACCTAAATTTGGTCTCCATCGAATACAAGAAACACGATCCATAGAGGATCGTGAGCAATCATTTGGCTAATTGTGGGCTCAAAAGATTTGAGCATGAGAATTCACCCTCGGATGACATTTTCTGAGGAGCGAGGTCCTATGAATAAATTCTAGCCTGGATTCAATCCTTGGCACCCGAGGAAAGAGCCGATGTATTGAAGTTCCAGGAACATCGACGTAGCTGTCTTCCAGCTATGTTGCGAGGTGAGGGTCCAGGTGTTTCAGAGACAAAACAGAAGGATGTCGAAGGTTCTAAGGATGAAATTCCCGACCAGGGAAAACACCAGGGCGAGGGGGAACAAACGAAGAATCCAGAAGTAGAGAAAAAGACTCCAGACCCGCCGAAGAAATAGAATCCGGAGATAGAGATAAAGACTCCAGAACTTCTAAAGAAGCAGAATCTGGAGACAAAGATAGATACTCCAGTAAAATCTACGAAGTAGATCGGAGAACCCATCACATAAGTCACCCCCTTATAGTTGACGCAGGGAAATATTAACGCAGGATGGATTTTCAACTAAGAGATGAGGCCCATAAGAGTAGAAGAACTCCCTCCGAATGAGTTTTTCTTTGATAAAAAGAGAAAAGAAGTAGTAAAAAGGGAATTCTACTAGGAAGGAGAGTCGGCTGCCAAGAAGTATAAAGTTATGACCGAGGGAAAGGATAAAAAGAATGAGCAATTCACCAATGAAATAGTAGGGACACTAAGAGCATATGCCTCGGCGAATCAATTCTCAGTCGGGCTCCTAAAAAACCAACTTAAAAGAAAAAACCGCCTAATTAAGACCCTTGAAGCCAGATTGGCCACAACAGTAGAGAATGCTAAAGATCAGGCGAGCGTGGGAATGGAGCAGGCTAGATTGGCCGATAAAAATGAAATAGAGATGCTCAAAACTAAGCTTGAGCAAGCACAGCTGGTAATCCGAGATGGTCGGATGCAAGTGAGCCATCAAAGGAATTTGATCGAGCAGCTGCAGGCTAGAGTGGATATCGCCGAGAACAGAATGATAGACATCGGGATGTTCAAATCCCAGGCGATCGAGATTCAGAGAAAAATCTCTTCGGCACAATAGAATTTGCTCGCCAAGGTGGGGGCGATCTGGGAAAACTGTCTGCTGGTCAATCAGGTTTTCGAGAACTTATCGGCCAGAGAACAGGATGTAGGAGCGGCTCAGGTCGCCTTCCAAGAGGCGGTAATTATAGCCACGAACAACAGGGTTTCAGCGGGTACTCCTAGGTTCACCATTTTAGAGCAAACCCAAGGAAACATTCTGTTAAAGGAATGGGAGCATAACATCACCGAAGGCAAGAAGCAAGCCCAAAAGATAACCAATTCCTTAGAGGAGGCCTTTAATTCTATAGATGGTGAGCTATTGGGCATTGACAGTGGAGGGAATGCCGAGGCGTTGATGCAAATGAATGTGGAACAGATCTCACTTGATCTAAAGGAAAAGGAAGAAAGGGATTCGACCGATATCTCTCATATGACTACGGTGGACCTAGTCCAAGTAGATAAATGCATGATCAAACCCAGCGCGTGATTGTGTGCCATCGACATCATCGATGGACAGATGGAAGACAGGCTGTAGCAGTTAGCCCGAGAATGTTACTTCTTCGAAGACAACTATCAAGCGGAACCATCGCGGCTAATATCTCAGTGGATGGAAAGATGTATTACCTATACCAAGCTCGTGCAATGACAAACATCTGGCACCAAGTGAAGACAGAGTAGGAGAAATGGAGAGATTTCTCTCTTCTCTGTCATAACCGAAATTTTGTGACTATTGAGATTCTATCCTACTTGTAAAATTGTATAAATATACCACAGAAAGAAATAAACAAGGATGGACCTTTTTGTGTCGATTGTAACAAAGTTTTTTACATTTGAGAAATTAATACAAGCAAATCTGAAGATTCTCAATTCTGTCATGACTGTGTTACAAGTTTGTTTCTTTGTATTTCATATTTCATTTCATTTCAGATTCATAATTGAAGTGCTTCGTTATACTTTAGTACGACCACTACTATAGCGAATGAATTTTGGTTTTCTGTAATTGTTTATTTTCTTTCCTTTGCACCAACTATCAGCGGGTGTAAGACCAATCTGCATTTTCAGAATTCTACATACATTCTCTGCTACATCGATTACTTCCTTACATTTTCCTCTTCTGTTTATTTGTGAGATTATTCCCTGGTAGAAGCCTTACACTATAGACAGCTAAATGTTTTTCCCCCACCTCACACCTTTGATTAAAATATAATACAGTTACAGGAAAGAGCCTTTGATTTGCATCCCTATTTTATTCATAAAACCATAAATTATCTTTTATTTGACCAAATCGAGACAACACCTAATATCTCTTTGAAGTCTTTCCTACTTTTATTGTTCCCCCATGATTGTCCCTGTACCAACACAGCCTAATATTGAACCTAGACTATCGGACCAAATGCACATTGCTTTAAATATTTTCGACACAATTCTTAAAACTGCTACTAACCGGGTCGAACTTGAACGTTCATGGGCAACCATTGAACAAGATATAACTATCTAGGAATAGTTGGAAGCTAGACAACGCCAACATAGGAATCTTCCCTAGTTTCCTTTTCCGAAGGTTGACATTTCTCTCTTCTCCATATTTTACCCACTTTCGGATGCCTTGACACTGTACTTCTAAGCCTTAAGTACAGACTCAAGAACAACACACTCTATTGTGATTTGGGTATATGGTTATCAATAAGGACCTTACCTTTTTCCTGTTTTATTGACTCCCAGAGTCTTTTCCCTGGAATTCATTAGGAAAAGAATCATCTTAGAAACTGAACATTTTATGAAGACGCACAAAGAATCTAACTTAAAGTTTCCCTTCATAATAGGACCCTTTGTGGTAAAAACTAGATCCTTTTTTCCTCAGATCCAAGCTAAGATCAATGAATTTGGATTTGCACAGTTACAAGGGAGGAAATATTATCTGCATTAGGTCATATCTAAGAGAGGACTGATGAGAAGACAAGGCCCCTACGAGCATGAGCATGTTGAAGGATTTGTTAAACTTGAAAATATGGAAACTTGTGCAAATATGGAAGTCACTTTGCAACCTGATCAGAGACAACAAATAAAGTCAGCCCCACAATAGATCCAGACATAGAAAAAATCTCCAAGGTTGATTATCAAAGCTCCCAAGATGAGTATTTATAACAAGAGGAGAAATTCAGAGGCCTTGGGCACCAGTAGTTAGAAAAATGTTCTCAAGAAGGTGAAGATCACATAGTCCCCACAAATAGTAAACCTGGAGGAGGAAGAACCTAAGGATAAAATGAGCATGGAAATGGTGGAGAGAAAAACCAAAAACGAAGAGGCTAATATAGAGATCATGCCACAAGGTGAAAGAATCTCAAGGGATTTAAGCAACAAGAAACATGTCTTTAGCAAGACACCTGGGGTAGTCTACCAATCCAAAGAATATTTAGCAAATCAGTATGTTGTGAAAGGAAATATGGCCAATAGTGAAATAAGAGATTTGTTACACGAGGTAGAAACAATCTCCCATCATAAGTATTCCCTATTCTCAGTCATGGATGTAGAAAGAAAGACTTTTAACATAGTGGTGGAAAATGAGGATAAAGTGTCTGAAATCAACCTTTATTATGAAAATATTGATGCCCCAAACAAGGTAAAGTTCCATAGAAATTCCAGTGACATGCTATATTCAGACTACCTGAGTCTGAGTCTTAGGGTTTCAAGATTAACAACCCATGCACTCAAATTGGATGGACAATTGAAGCAGGAAAAATCATCCAATAGACCCTGGCAGACACAATTCAAAAGATTGGAATCTGAAGGCCCTCAAGGGGTAAAATCTTCTTTAGATGAGAAAGAGAAGATGATCCAAAGGCTGAAGAAGAAGTTGAAGATTTCTTCCACATAACATCCATAGACAAAAAAGCTAGATTCTCTAGAGCAAGAAAAGGAGACATTCAGACATGAAGCACTAAATTACAAAGCCAAAGTATTGCAGCTGGAAAAGGAAAAATAAAGTTGGTCACAAGGACAGGTAGCAAAATCAGACATGGTGGCTATTGTACCTTCTACTACAGAAACTGGATCAAGAACTAATGGATTGGTTCAGGCTATGTCTCAAGTAAGCTTAAATACAGGGGAGATCAAGAGCCTTAAGGAGGTCATAGAAAATATGCAGCAAGAGATGAAAATGAAGGATGAAAATATGGCCCAATTCCAAAAGTAGAATCAAGATTTGTAAGGGTGAACAAGCCGAAGATGAGGTTGAAGAGAAAAGTACTATTGGAAGGAGCTAAACAAGTAATCTGGGATGATGATGTTGTTGATGCTGCTAATTTTAGGGTTTATCTGAATTCTATAAATGACAAAGACAACATGGCTATCACTGCCCGAAGAAGATGTACTATTGTTAATGAGACACTGGCAAAAAATCCCTCGGAATGGGCCCAGAATGCTATTAATTTTCTAAATTATGTGCCCATTTTTTATCTTCAAACCATTGGGGTAAAAGACATAACTACAATGGTCATTTGGGCCAGGAGGATCATCTCTAAGCACAATTTTCTCAAGTTGTTTCAAACCAAAGATGTGCAAATTGAGCACAGTATACAGGAGTTTAAGGATATATTTGAAAAATGGTTTATCAAGGGCCTCACACCATTTTGGAATGGTAAAGGGAAATTATACGATCAAGAGGAATACAATTCTCTCCTGACTCGGTGCAGAATGGATCATTCGAAATTTGAAGGCCTGGAAGAGAACCTGAAGGTACCCAGTTTGGTGGAATATTTGGCCGTAGACTTTGAGATTTTGAATCAGTTTAAGACAGTAAAGACTGGGCTTCCAACTATGTCTTACACTACTTGCATTTATCTATAAATTCTAATAAAGGAAATGATGGATTGTGAGATTCCTTTTGACTCATAGTGGAAGGAGATCGTGCGGCTAGGCAGGACGAAATGCAATTTTCAAGGGACCAGTAAGTAACCTCCAGGTGTCACCGAACTGGAAAGTTCGACAGGAGATCGGAGCAAGACATATGGCGCAGAGGAATTTGAGCATTTAGAGTGATCCATCCCTATTTTATGAAATGGTTTTTGTTTAAATCGTTGTAAATTAGTTCGCCTATCGAACCCATTGGCTTGTAATTATTTTAGTCAGTTTTAGAAATTGACACGCTTCAGTTTTAGCCATTGTAATCGAACTGTATAAGTACTAGGAGTTTTGAATGAATTAATGTTGGAATAAGTGCAATGGCACCTTCTTAGTTGTTTTGAATTACATTGTAATTTTCTAGAGCTGAATTGAATACATATGCAAAATCTTTTGAAGTCTCTATGAAAAGATTCTAATGGTGGTGATATGAGTTTTGTCTTCTCTCATTGTATGTATTTACTGTGTTCTTTATTTCCATTTGCATTGTCTTCTGTTTAAATTGGATAGCTAAAAGCTCAGAATTCATCTCGTGATGCTCTCGGCTTAAGCAATTTAAACTGTGTGAATTTCTTCTTAACTAATTCAGAATTAATTTCAATAATGCTCTGATGCAGTTATTTGTTTTCTCCTTCCTACACTCTACTTAAATTAAATTTACAACTCAGATTCATTGCCTAATTTAGCCTTTATCCTCTGGAGAGTTCTGCTGGCCAGTTATTGTTTTCATCACTTTCAGAATTTTGACTCCATATCCCTAAGTGTCCCTCCCCTTCCTCTCAAACAAATTTATAAAAACCCCTAAAACAAACCAAATCTAGCCACTGATTCCCAAAGATATATGAAGTGACACAAGAGAGCCCTCTATGAGTTGATAAGGCTAGTGACCAACTCTAAAGTAGGTTGAAATAGTTACCTCTGTCATTTGTCTATCAACTAGACAAAATTTATAGAGTGCTAACATTCTAGTGTTGTTCCCGGGGACGGAATTGAAAAATCTTCCCTCAGAAAAATGACTTAAAAGATTTAGTTTGATCCCTGAGGGTGATAGTGGATCAAATACTTTATTGGCTAAGATTGATTTTACCCTATTGATTCCGTTAACAAGATACCATTTTCACCAAACAATGTGAGATAAAAATCCCGGCTCCCAAGAGAATTCACACCAGGAGAAACCCGGACCCAGAAGCTGCAATCCCTATGTCTGACCCCAAAAATCTTGTACACAAAAGAAAAGAAAAGACAGTAACCCTATTTTTGCGTTTGGACTGATATTTGTCCTTACCCAAGGATGAAGTAATGAGCATTGAATACCTTGAGTTTGATGTAAAATTTGAGCAAGCTCTATTCAGAACTAAATCTGAATCTTGTTTAAGGGAGACCATCTTTAACGAAAAGAGATTCCAAGATTTGATTTTAGCTACATCTTCTAGACCTATAGTAATCCTCGCTCAGAACCAATATCCACTCCAACCCCTCACAACAACCATGACAGCTAGATTTTCTCCCCTCATATTGCCTACTCAACTGCATGATTTACCTCAAGATTATAACCTAAGGATCAAACTATATGATGTTGAAGGCAACATATCAACCCAAAAGCATCTAGACTGGTTTAATGATTTCATAGAATTGGAAGAGGTGGAGTTCGAAGATGTGAAAATGAGGTTGTTTACACAAAGTATTGCAAGAGAAGTGAGGAAGAGGTTCAGAGCCCTTCCAGCAGCTAGTATCGCAGATTTCGAGGCCTTCGAAACCATCTTCCTTGCAAAATGGGGAGACAAGAAAAATCCCCTTCGGTTGTTGACCCATTACAACAACATGAAGAGATCACCTGATGAAAGAGTGCAGGAGTTTTCAGCCAGATTCATGAAGGTCTATAATTTGATTCCTGTTGAGGTAAGCCCCCCCCCCACAAAGTTGCTCAGCTCAGATATGTTGATTCTTTTGAAAGTGATTTTTCTTTATTATTAAGAGAATGGAGATCTTCTACATTATATGATATGATGACTGATTTCATAGAAGTCAAAGCGAATCTAATGGCTTCGGGAAATATAAAATCTTTCTCTAGTAGGGACATGAAAAAAAATCAAGAGAAGGCACAACCTTCAACCTCACAAACATCAGAAGAAAGGTTTGCGACAATGATGAGAAACATGGATATAATGATGGAAAGGATGACTTTAGGTAACAGGCCTAACCCCAGAGAATAGGTTGATGGTCCACCCAGAAATTTGAGGAGACCAACAATCCCACAAATTAGACAAAGAGAGCCCATAAATCAGGGGAATCAGGAAAATTAGGCAAGTCAAGCAGACCAGGCAAATCAGGGAAACCAAGGAAATTAGGGAGAACAACAAATAAGGCCTCCTTTCCAAAATAATTATGTAAATGAGGATTATGATGGGTATTTTGAAGATAATATGAACTGTTGTGATGATAAAGAAACATAGGTGTTTTTGACTAAATAAAAACATGACCAGTTCATGGATGCAAGTGAGATGTTTTTGCAAGATGAGGAGGAAAGGTTGTCAGTAGAAAGGGAAGATTACCAGACAGGATTGCAAAATTCCATCATGCAATTCCAAAGACAATACAACCTTAGAAATAAAAAGGTATCTCCAAACCCTCCAAATGGAAATCGTCCAAAGGGAAACCCCACCAAAGAATCTCAGAGTAAAATACCTTCTTCAAGTTAGCCCAAAAAAGATTCAGCTACAAAGGATTCAGCTGCAAAAGACTCTACTGCGAAGGATTCTACTACAAAGGGTACTGTGGATAAAGGAAAGAAGAAAGAAGAACCCCAGAAGAGAATATTGGAGGCAAGGAAAGAAACGATCACCAAAGAGGTAGAGAAGACCTCATCCTCTTTTAATTTTGAAAGTGATATGGCCAAGATCAAAATTTATGTACCATTTAATGAATTAATAAAGAATAGCGAATATAGAAATCAGATTATCATGATGCTTAAGATGGAACAAACCTCTCATACAATGAACATGCAAGATGATCACCCAACCATCTTATTTGGACCAGGAGTAGAAGAAAATGGTAATACTGAAGAAGTTCCCCATTTTTATGTCAGTCTGAAAATCCATGATATGAATTTGCACAATGATATGTTGGATTCAGGAGCATCTCACATCCTGATGCCCAAAGTGGTCATGGACCAATTGGGCCTAGACGTCAGAAGATGTTATAAAGATCTATTTTCTTTCGATTCAATAAAGGTGAAATGCCTTGTCCTCATCAAAGATCTCATGGCGTCTTTGTCACAAATCCTATCAAAGAACATAGTAATGGATGTAGTGGTTGCTGATATCCCTCCAAAATTTGGCATGTTGTTGTCTAGGTCATGGGATGCAAAATTAAAGGGAACTCTCTAGATGGACATGTCATATGCCACTATCCCTATATTTGGTCAAGACAGAAGATTGTCCAGAGAGTTTTTTCTTAAGTACATGTTCAACAACATGTCAAACCAATTAATCATCCCATCTACTCCATGGAAACTGAGTTGGTATCTTCCATTTTCTTCAATGACCTGTGTTGCGAAGAAAAAAAGCCAAAAATTGATGTGCCTGAGAAATATGATCAATAGATTGAAGAGTATTGAAAACAACAGGATGAAGAAGAAGATTAGATATGGAAGATGAGTTTTGATGGGGCTACCTATAGAGAAGGAGTGAGAGTTGGAGTTTGGATCATTCACTCCAAAGGAGATTCAAAATTGTGTTCTTATAAACTTGTTTTTGAGTGCACAAATAACATGGTAGAATATGAAGCATTAATATTGGGTTTGAAATTTTTGGAAGAATTGAGTGTCAAAAGAATTTTTGTACATGGATACTTTGACCTAATTATAAATCAAATCAAAGGCATATACCGAGAAAAACACCCTAGACTGAGAAATGATAGGAATCTGGTACTAGACCTCCTTGAGAAGTTTCCAAAGTGTAATCTTTCAGTAACTCCAAGAGAACATAATCAGGTAGCTGATGCCTTGGCTACCTCAACAAAAATTTTCAAAGTTCCAATTTTCCCTAACAAAAGATACAAGGTTGAGGTCAAATACAAGCCAACAATTATAGATAATATGAAGCATTGGCAAATTTTTGAAGACGACAAACATATAGAAAGATTCCTCAAGATGGAGAACGAATTTGATAATTTCAACATTGATGATGAATATTATGATGAAGAAGTGGATGCAACTACTTTCACCACAGATGATTACTTCGAAAATCATATTGTAGGCATAAATATCATTCAACTAAAGAGGAATATCATTCCCAAGGGGAATGATATGGCCAAACTCTTTGATAATAATGATGTGGCCAAAAGTCCAAATATTACAGTAAATGAAGGGGATGTGGAAGATTTCAATATTGGGACTCCAAAAGATCCAAAGATCATTAAGTTGTCCATAACACTCAACCCTGCAGTCAAGGAAAGGTATGTAAAATTAATGAAAGAATTCCCTGATGTTTTTGCTTGGAGCTACGATGAGCTGAAAGTTTATGATACTATTATAATTCAACATGTTATCCCAATAAAGGAATATCACAAGCCATTCAAACAGAAACTGAGAAGGATAAACCCTTTGTTGCTACCCTTGATTGAGAAAGAAGTAAAGAAGTTATTTGAAGCCAAAATCATAGTATCCCTGAGATTTCCCAAATGGGTGGAAAATATGGTGCCAGTTGGAAAAAAGAGTGGAGAGATCAGGTTGTGTGTAGATTTCATAAATCTAAACATGCTGTCTCTAAAGGACAACTACCCATTTCCTAAGATGCATCACATTTTACAAAAGGTGGTAGGATCTTATAAAATGTCAATGTTGGATGGTTTCTCTGGGTATAATCAGATTATGGTGCATCCTGATGATCAAGAAAAGAAAGCATTCACAACACCTTGGGGAACATTCATGTATGCCAAGATGCCTTTTGGGCTCATGAACACAGGGGAAAAATTTCAAAGAGCTATGGACATAGCTTTTGTTGACAAGAAGGAAAAGTTCATTGTTATCTACTTGGATTATATCACTATGTATTCTGCCTCAGATGAGGAACACCTCAAGCATCTAATAAAGGCATTTGAAAAATGTAGGAAGTTTGGTACATCATTGAATCTCAAGAAGTCAATTTTTTCAATGGAAGAAGGAAAATTGAGGGATCATATTATTTCGAAAGAGGGGATAAAAGTAGATCCCAATAGAGTTGAAGGAATCTTGAAAATTGGCATACCCAAAAGTAAAAAGGATGTACAATCTTTCTTGGGAAAAGTGAATTTTCTGAGAATATTTGTCCCTAATTTGGCTGAAATCATAAAACATATTACCAACATGCTCAAGAAGGGAAATGAAATAAAATGGATTCTTGAAGCTAGAAATTCCTTTGAAGACATCAAGGTGGAATTGACCAAGGCTCTAGTACTGGCCAGTCCTAATTTTGAAAATGATTTCATATTGTTCTCCTTCACCTCAAAACACACAATTGTTGGTGTTTTACTCTAGAAAGATGACCAAAATTTTGAGAAACCCATAGCATATTACAACAAGACATTGAGGGATGCTCCTTTGAAGTATGACATCATGGAGAAGAAATCATATCCTTTAGTTAAGACCTTGAAATAATTCAGAGTTTACATCCCGCATTCCCATACTATTGCTTATGTACCCAACAACTCAGTGAAAGACATATTAACCCAACCTGATACTGAAGGAAATAGGGGAAAATGGATAGCAATGTTGTTAGAATATGACCTTGAGTTCAAACCCACAAAGTTGATCAAAGGACAGGGGCTTGCGAAGTTGATGGCACAAACCAATTATGAATTCTTAGGAATAAATTTCATCTCAGACTTGTCAGAAGGTGCAGAAGAGGAGAGGGTGACTCCACAAATATTCCAGAATTTCTTAACTCCACAAGGTATGCATATATCATCTTTGTTTTGAAAAATTTCCAGGCTCCTCCTGAATTATGTAAAACAAAGGCAAGGTTCTTGAAATTGAAAGAAGAAAAATTTTGTATAGTAAATCAATCCCTATATTGGAAGGATCTTGAGGGAATTTTACTGAATTGTTTGCTAGAAGAGGAAGTTGAGAAGACCATCAAAGAGTTTCATAAGGGTGACTATGGAGGTCATCATTATTGGAAAACCATTATACACAAAATCTTGTGAGATGGGTTCTATTGGCACAACATCTTTTTTGATGTCTATAAAGGGGTTTCAAGATACCATGAATGCCATATTTTTTAAGGAAAAAATAAATTGCAACCTCTACCTTTGAAGCCCATCTCTTTGGAATCTCCTTTTAGACAATGGGGTCTTGACTTCATAGGGGAAATACAACCACAGTATGCATCCCAACGCAACAACCTTTGAGTCTAAAAGGATGGATAAATTTTGTAGTGACTACAACATAACAATTGGCCACTCCACTTCTTATTACCCTTAGGGAAATGGGTTAGCTGAGTCATCAAATAAGAGCCTCACCATAATTATAAAAATGTTGCTGCAAGAAAATAAAAAGGCTTGGCACAAAAATCTCATTCATGCATTATGGGATGATATAATCACCCCAAAGAGGTCCATCGCCACCTCACCTTTTCAGATCGTCTATGGCACTGAAGCAATTTTTCCTACTACATTGGGGTTGCCAGTAATGAGACTGTTGCAGGAGAAATATGTAGAGACAGATGCCACACGAAGAAGGAAGGATGAACTCATCAGTGTACAACAAACCAGAGAAAAATCTTTTGACAATAATCAACTACACCAAGACAAGATCAAAGAGGCTTTCAACATACATACTAAGGTGGATAACTTCAAACTAGGAGACTTGGTACTAAAATGGGAAGCTAGAAACGAAGATAAGAGAAAACATGGGAAATTTGATCACCGATGGATTGGCCCGTTCAAAATTATGACATACCGTGGAAGTAACGCCTACATTCTACAGGAGATTAATGGAGACATCATTGGTGGAGGGTTTGTGAATGGAAGGTTTTTCAAGCATTATATCGTTTAAACATCATCACCCCTTCCATTCATTGTACATAATCATTTTATGTTTTCTTTTTGCATGAAGAAGTTGGAATAAAAGAAGGATAGTTGAAGCCCAAGGTGAAGGCCTTGAGTTGTGCTGGATCGATTTTGAGATTTTTGAATAATGGTTGGTGGATTTAGAATGCACGAATAAATCACTACCCAATGGATAGGCACTTAGTCTACTATTATTTTCTACCTTGCAGGGAGGATAACATCCCCGGTTGGAGCCTATGTTATCACCATAACAATTTTCCTCTGATGGAATCCAAGTCTTAAAAGTTGGCAAGGATCTACATTGGGGTGGAGGTGCGATAGTTTGGAGGATTAGGTCACATCTAGTGGAGAAGGGCCAATATAGCGGAGGCGCTAAAATTGATGGGGCCCGGTGAGCCACAAATCTTAAAAAACCTAGATCGACAACCAGGAGACATATCAGGCAAGGAAATAGTGTGAAGCTTATTCACTCGAGCATGGGCTGGGGAAAATACCATGGTTTCACCTCGCAGACACGTGGCTCCTCTAGAGCCATATCAGGGAGAAAAGAGGTCTACCCAAAACCGTTTTGTATCACCCCCGATATCGAAAAGAGCATATAAAAGGAGGTCCATGGTCATTATTTTATGATATTTCAAATCATTCGAACATTTGAAAATTGGCGCAACCACTTTGTTAGAAATTGAAGCTCAACAGTGAACCAGAATCATGCATTCTCCACTGATTCACAAGTATTTTTCATCATGGCCATGAATCTTGTAATTTTATACATAACAAAGAAAGACCCCACCTCTAAAGAAGAAGCCCAAATTGACAGGGACTCCAATGTATTTGACACAAAAATAACCATCTCACCCATTTCTATATCCAAAGCCAATTTGTTAGACAATGTCGGGAAATGAATACCCTACCTTGAAGTATCCCAAGCCTCCATTACCTCTTATGCTGTCAAAGTCGCTTTCCCTTTCCCAAAGTTCATAAGCTAGTGTGCACAACAGTATTCACAAGAAGAAAGGGTCATTTTGAATAAGTTAGGGTCAGAGGTCTTATGAGAAATAGATAGCCTGTCAATTCGAAACGCCCTCAGTATACCAGAGTCTTCCCCTATGGTGTCAAAGCCCTTCAAGGAAGAGAAACCAATCCTAGTCTATAGAGAATGCCCCCAAAGTCAAAACTCTAATTTTATAGACCATTGTTAAACCCGGACATCATTCTAAGAGTCTGTCATTACCTATTAGTGTAAGCATCATGGTTATTGAGGTCAAATGGGCCTGCTCCATACTCAGTCAAATTCTAGGATTACACAATGAAACGTTTGTAGTAGAGGTCATGTTGGGTTTCCTATTAACCGTTTTTCAGTTAGAGTCTAGTTAGTCAGTCTATATCATTTTTGAATATTTCATCACTGACAATATGCACACACAACTTGTAAATTTCAATTCACCGAGACACTTCAGGTATCACAAGCACTTACTGAGAAGGATCCTAGAAACGAATAACACACATTTCCCTAAATCTCCATTCATCTCGACTAAAGGAAAAAGGATCGCAATGCTCATTTTTATAAACAAGATAATGTCCAAAGTTTATAGCTTGATCTTCAGCACCGGCCTTCCAAGGGTTTTGAAAGAAATGAAAAGTTATTTACAGCCTAATCCAGAGAATAGGGTAGGCAATTGGGTGTTGTTCATGCGCTCTACTATGATTTGGGTGTATGGTTATCAAGAAGGAACTTACCTTTTGCTTGTTTTGTTGAATCCCAGAGTCTTTTCCCTAGAATTCATTAGGAAAAGAATCATCTTAGAAACAAAACATTTTTTGAAGATGCACAAAGAATCTAACTTAAAGTTTCCCTTCATAATAGGACCCTTTGTGGTGAAAACTAGATGTTGTTTGCCTCAAATGTAGGCCAAGATCAATGAATTTGGATTTTCACAGTTACAATGGAGGAAATATGATCCGAATTAGGTCATGTCTAGGAGAAGACAAAAGAGTAGACAAGGCCCCTACGAGCATGAGAATGTTGAAGGATTTGATAAACTGGCAAATTTGGAAACCTGTGCATATATTGAAGTTACTTTGCAACTTGATCAGACAAAACAAATAGAGTCAACCCCACATCAGATCCAGACATAGAAAACTTCTCCAAGGTTGATTATTAAAGTTCCCAAGATGAGTATTTATAACAAGAGAAGCAGTTCAAAGGCCTTAGGCACCAATAGTCAGCAAAATTTTCTCAAGAATATGAATATCACATAGTCCCCACAGATAATAAAACTAGAAGAGGAAGAAACTAAAGATAAAATGAGCATCGAAATGGTGGAGAGAAGAACCAAAAATGAAGAGGCTAATACATAGAGCATTCCATAGGGTGAAAGCGACTCAAGAGCTTTCAACAACAAGAAACATGTCTTTATCAATACACCTGGGGTTGTCTACCAATCCAAAGAAGATTTAGCGAATCAATATGCTATGAAAGGAAATATGGCCAATAGTGAAATAAGAGATTTTTTACCTAAGGTAGAAATAATCGCCCAGCATAAGTCTTCCATGTTCTCAGTCAGGGATGTAGAAATAAATACTTTTAACAAAATGGTGGCAGATGAAGATAAAGTGTCTGAAATCAAGTTGCATTATGAAAATAATTGTGCCCCAAACAAGGGAAAGTTCCACAGAAATGTCAGTGACATGATATATTCAAACTACCTGAGTTTGAGTCTGAGGGTTTCAAGACTGACAACCCATGCACTCAATTTGTATGGACAATTGAAGCAGGAAAAAGAATCCAATAGAGCCTGGAAGACATAAGTCAAAAGATTGAAATTTGAAGGACCTCAAGGGGTAAAATATTCTTTAGATGAGAAAGAAAAGATGATCCAAAGCCTGAAGAAGAAGCTGAAGATGTCTTCCACAGGACATCCATAGACAATAGATCTAGCTTCTCTAGAGAAATAAAAGGAGACATTCAGACAGGAATCACTAAATTACAAAGACAAAGTGTAATATACTAGATATAAAATGTATGCATAACAGAAATAAAATGCTAGTAATGGTAGAATAACAACAATATAACCAGAACATTCACCACAATAACACTGAAATGATACAAGAATAACAACAAAAATAACACTTTGAATTTGAAAGCAATGTTCACAGGCCTCTTCAAGGTGGAAACCTCCAGTTGAGCAGAGATCTATTACAATAATATCCAAGATAGGGTTCTCATACCCATGACTCCTATTTATACTAAAAGGAAACATCTAGAGGAAGATCCTTCTAGAAGCGGAAGCTTCTATTAGGTCTTCTTACATCCACCTTATTCTATTTTATTGAAAGGCCTTATTAATATTGACCTTTGTTACATCCGAATATATTGTTCTACCTATGTAAGGGTTAGGACCCTAACATGTCTGCCCCTTAAAAACAACCTTGTCCTCAAGGCTTGAGATGAGGAAATTGTTGCAAGCTGGTAGTTGGTTCCCAAGTGGCATCTGCTGGAGTTGTATCTTTCCACTGTACTAGCACTTCCTTGATGGTTCTCTGACGTAGGTGACACTCACGCTGGTCCAAAACTTCTTCTGGCTATAGCCAAATGGATCCTTCTTTAACTAACTCTGGAAGGTTGGTTTGAATTTGGCACTTAGCTCCAATCACCTTCTTTAAGCATGAAACATGAAAAACATGATGTAGCTTTGAATTGTTGGGCAAATATAACTGATAGGTGACTTGTCCCACATGCTTGAGTATGGTATAAGGACCATAAAATTTGGGCGCTAGCTTCTGACAATGCTCGGCCTTGAGGGAAGTTTTCTTGTAAGGTTGCATTCGAAGAAACACCTAATCCCCTTCTACAAATTTACGTTCAAAGCGACCTTGATCTGCTTGTTGCTTCATGCGATTCTGTGCCATGACCAAATTCTCTTTGAGGGTACATAGAATAGCCTCTCGATATGTAAGTGTTAGGTCAACCGCCTGGACCTTCAAGGCACCTAGTAAGTATGATAGAAATGAAGGTGGCTTCTGTCCATATACTGCTTCAAAAGGAGTCATGCGTGTAATTGTATGGTATGAAGTGTTGTACCACCATTCAGCTAGGGGTAACCATTGAGCCCATTGATTTTGATTTTTTGAGGAAAAACACTTCAAATATGTCTCTAAACACTTGTTGACAACTTCTGTTTGGCCATCAGTCTGGGGATAATAAGTTGTGCTGAGATGCAATTCGCTGCCTTGTATCTTGAATAGTTCTTGCCAAAAATTGCTTGTGAAAGTTGGGTCGTGATCAGAAACAATAGAGTGCGGTATGCCATCAAGCTTGAAGACATGATCCATGGAGATTTGAGCCACCGTGGATTCTTTAAACGGGTGTTGAAGGGTGCAAAAATGAGCATACTTGGAAAGGCGATCAACAACCACCATGATGATAGATTTATTTGTTGATTTGGGTAAGCCGGTAATAAAATACATAGAGATATGCTTTTAAATAGCAGGTGGAATCAGGAGCAGTTGTAGTGTGCCCAACGATTTGACTGTTTCTCCCTTGTTGCATTGACACACATCACATTCAGCTACAAAATTACGAATGTCTTGTTTCATACCATCCCCAAAAAAGGAACGGTTGACCCTGTCATAGGTTTTGGTGAACCTGGAGTGCCTTGCTATGGGTGTAGCATGAAGCTCAGAAAGTACCATGGATTTAAGATTTGATTGTTTACTTAAATACAAAAAACCTTTGTATCGAAATTCCTCATGGAGCCAAGAGTACCTTGGGGAAGCTGGAGCCTTGGACTGCAATTGGTGGATCAATTGCAAACTTTTGGGATCTTGTAGCCATTCTTGGAAAATGGCTTGGATCCAATCTGGTATAATGAATGAAAGAGAAAAAAGGGATCCTTCGTCTTCATATTTTTGGGAAAGTGCATCTGCAACCACATTATCTTTTCCTTTCTTATAAATGATCTCATAATCATATCCAAAGAGTTTAGTCACCCATTTTTGTTGTTCTGGGGAGAAAATGCGTTGTTCCATAAAGTACTTGAGGCTTTGATGGTCTGTCTTAATTTGGAAACATTTCCCCAATAGATAAGGATGCCACAGATCGATGGCATGCAAAATAGCCAACATTTCCTTTTCATAGATGGATTTGCCTAGATTTCTTTTAGATAGTTGCTTGCTGGTAAAGGCCAAAGGTCAACCCTTTTGCATAAGGACAACACCAATTCCTTTCCTCGAGGCATCACATTCCAACACAAAGGTATTTGTGAAATCAGGAAGGGCGAGGACTGGAGTGGTGCACATGGCCATCTTCAAGTTTTGAAAAGCTTGAGCAGCGGCTGGAGTCCAAGTGAAAGAGTTCTTTTTTAGGAGAGCAATGAGAGGTGCTGCAATCTTCCCATAATTCTTAACAAACTTGCGATAATACCCTGTTAAGCCTATAAATCCATGCAAGCTCTTAAGAGTCTTTGGGTGAGGCCAGTCTTGCATAGCTTCAATCTTTTTAGGATCCACCCTGACGCCATATTTTCCAACCAGATGACCCAAGTATTCTACTTCTGAGGTGCTAGAAGCACATTTAGACTGTTTCAGGAAAGGTTGGTGTTGAGAGAGTAGATGGAGAACTCGATCCACATGAGAAATATGGTTTGTCTAGGTTTTTCTATAGATGAGGATATCATCAAATAAAACCAAGAAAAAATGGTGGAGAAAAGGATGGAAGACATGATTCATGAGGCTTTGGAAGGTGGAGGGGGAATTACACAAGCCAAAGGGCATGACCAAAAACTCATAGTGGCCCTCATGAGTTCTAAATGAAGTATTGGGAATGTCTACCTCTTTCATACGTATCTGGTGGTAGCCTGAATGGAGATCTAGTTTAGTGAAGAATTGGACGCCACTCAATTCATCCAGGAGGTCATCAATGACAGGAATGGGGAATTTGTCTTTGATGGTAAGTTTGTTGAGGGCACGGAAGTCAGGACACATTATCCAAGAACCTTCTTTCTTCAGGACCATGACCACAGGAGATGAGTAGGGGCTCATACTAGGGTGGATAACACCTTCATTAAGGAGTTCCTGGACCATTTTATCAATTTCATTTTTTGGGGAAAAGGGGTGACGATACGGACGGATATTGGGAGGAAGGCTTCCTGGTACAAGTGGAATTGAATGATCATGAACACCATGGGAAGGAGGAATGCCTTAGGGAGTGTAAAATACCAATTGATGTTTAGAAATGATAGCTTGGAGGTCTTGCGGTACCGAGGGTGTCTATGTTGCTTGTATGGCATGGAGTTGGGCGATAACACTAGAATGACCCCTTTTGAGCAGCTTTTCCATGCGATGGGAACTAATGATATTAGTTGAACTGGCAGTGATGCCTTGGAACTTATATTGGTGGCCCTCCTGGTCAAATTGCATGGTTAAGTCTTTAGAATCCATGAGAATGGGACCCAAAGTCCTTAGCCAGTCTGCACCCAACACAATGTCACAACCTCCCATGTCGATAGCAAACATATGGGATTTCATATGGTAGTCACCAATTTGGAGATGCACATTTTCATAACGCCCTCCACATTTCATGGAACCACCATTGGCAATCATGATTTGGAAATTATTGACGACATTGATGTAGCAATGGGTTTCTTGGGCAATGTGGATGAATAAAATTACGGGTGTTGCCACTATCAACCAGAATGATGACCTTTCGATGCTTGATGTAACCAATTAGCTTGAGGGTTTGGGGAGAGGAGAATCCACTGAGAGCATTGAGGGAAATGACTGGTTCTACTTCGGGAGGGTCTGAGGGAGGGGTTATGTCAGTGGTTTCAGTTGACTCAGACACAACGATATTTTCTTCATCTTCTTCCGAAATCTCCTCGGAGATGTCCATAAAATTTTTTGTTCTTTACACTTGTGCCGGGGGAAGTATTTGTCATCACAGTTATAACAAAGGCCTTTGAGTTCTCATTCAACCATTTCATCCCTAGTGAATTTTTGGATGTTTAGTGGAGTAGAGGGAGTAGTGGGATTTACTGGTTTAGGGCGAGTGATAAAGGAGGGTTTGTGGTTTTGATTATATATAGCCTATTGTTCTTCTTTATCTCTTTTGGTAGCCTCCACCCAACTCTCAGGCCAAGCCATGAGTACATGGGCCCAAATTTCATCCTTGAGGCCGCTGATAAAACACTCTCGGAAAAAGGCATCAGACATGCCCTCTGTTCTAAAAGCCAGGCGCTCAAAGGAAGCTATAAAGTCTTCCACTATTACTAATTATTTCAGCTTTGTCAAACGACCCAAATGGTTGGTGTCAGTGTCAAAGCGTTCATAAAGATCTGCCACAAATTGTGTCCAAGCAATATACCTGTTAGTCCCTAAAGTTGCACTTAACTGTGAGAGGGAAAGCTAGGGCATCATCGAGTTATTTAAAAAGTGTTTTGAGGGTTTTTATGGTTTGGTTTTTGAATAAGGTGGTTGAAAACCAGCTCAAGGTAATAAAATAAATGATAAAATCAAAATAAGAACATAAAATATCCCATTGACTGGTTAAAAGGTAGTTACATAGATGGATTAAACAAATAAGGAAAATAGAAAATGAAGTTTTCAATTTTTCAACTTCACACAAATTCTTATCTCAAAATATCATTAAGAAATAAGACCATCAACTTGAAATCAAAACTTGAAAATAATCACCACAACAAATTCTTTACCGTATTAATCAATAATCAAGAAAATAAATGCATTGCAGTTTGAATAATGAGATCAAGCATGAAGAAAGAAAACAGAGTAGAAAAGAGTGTCTAACCATCCATATGCCTTTGATATTAAGTGTCAAATACAATAATAATTCCTTACAAGGAGTTTTAGAATAAGTCCTTTGGATCTCCATTTTTTCCCAAAATTACTGACTAAAACAAGAAATTATTTATTGTGAAATATCAGAAAATTATTGTGAAATATCAGAAAATTAGGCCTCAAAGATCAATTTGAATCTCTTAAAATGTGATTGTTGTGTAAAAAATGAGAGAGGTTTTTGTGAAGGGGCATGTTCATAATGAAAACCTATTTTGGTTTCAACAAATTCATCTCCAGCTGTTCTGCAACCTCTCTTGAAGAAAAAGACTAAAACAGGTAAAAATAACAGAGTATTTCTTGTAGCTTTATCAGAAAATTAGGCCTTAAAGATCAACTCGAATCTCTTAAAATGTGATTGTTGTGTAAAAACCAAGAGATTTTTTTGTGAAGGGGCATGTACCCAACAAAAACCTCTTTTGGTTTCAACAAATTCCTCTCCAGCTGTTCTATAACCTCTCTTGAAGATAAAGACTATAACAGGTAAAAAAACAGAGTATTTCCTATAGCTTTTCTAGTTCTGCAAAATAATAGTCTTTGTCATCAGAAAACACTGCTTCATCTTTTGATGATCTGGTGGTTTCTCTTATTACATGTCCTATAGAGAATATAACAATTTGCTTACCTTCTTTTAATGATTCTTTATGTACTGGGGACATTCTTGTCTTTCGTTTGACTTTAGCATCTTCAAAATGGTCTTCTTTTGTTTTTAAATCTGCCTTAGGAGGAATTTCATTTTTTGTTTCCCATTTGGGTCTCTTACCTCTGTTGATCCTTGTCACCCTGATATCAACCATTTCTTCTTTAACAGGGGTTTCATCAATTGAAATATTTTATTTCTGTGTAACAATCGTTTTTCCTTTTCCTTTCTTTTGTTTGTTGGACTGTGTGTTAGGGTTTAAAGATTGCATGAGCCAACTCCAGGGCTTCTGTAATTCTCTCAAAGAAAACATAAATAAATTCTTAATTAAGACTTGATGAAACATACTTCTCTTTGCATTGGTGGAGAGTGATTGAACTCTCTTTGACATCTTTGTCAAGATTTTGAGTAGAAAGTAAGGCAACTTTAAGGGATAATCACCATTTAGATGCATTAATATCCTAATGTGGTACATATAGACTAGTGAAAAAATACCTTCGCAAGTGATATACCTATGGATAACGATCAGAGAAGTGTGTCATTCAGGTCTAATCCAACTACGAGGAACTCCTCTTCTCCAATTCAGATTTTGCTTATTTGGAAGCAAGAATTGATTGACAAACTCTGTAACCACATGCTCTTTCTTCCACCATATTTCTCCTCCAACCACCAATCTGCAAGATTTAGCAATTGTCTATTCTGTCACCAGCATCAACATCTTCCTAATCTCCACCTCGTGACCATCAAAGTTCAGTGCAAACTCCATGGAGACCTGTTCGTCGTGACCTTGGAAGGTAGTGAGGAATTCAAACCAACCAACAACTCTAAATCTCTGAGCCATCTGAGGATAAGATTCAAGGCGTTCGACACCCTCGGGTTCTAATTTGGCTATCTGTTCGCTCCTCTTAGGCACCATCAAAACAGAATGCTATAACTAGCACGATTCAGATTTTGAATTTTCCACCTATAATGTGTTAGTATATAACTGTTCCTCTGAGCAAATACCTACACCTAAAATTCAGCAAAATCAGACATAGAATGATAGGTTCAATATAATGATCGTTGAGAATTGAATGATTTGAAATGTGTCCTTTGTGGGTACAGAGAAATCCGATCATGTAACGGTTTGAATCACAAAATGATTCCAAAGATATTGTGGGACACATGCGAATTCTCAAACCACGATCTGTATCATCATAATGAAATCTAGGTGATGGGTACATATCAAGGCATGCTTATCTTTGTATTATGGGAATAAGGCTATTCCCGTAGCGCTATTAATGACTTAGCATAATTTGAAATTGTAAAGTTCAAACAGGCATATAAAGTGACACATCATTTAAAACCATGTATTACAACTCCAAAATTAAATAAATTATTCAAAAATCTAAAAATGTGAAACATAACAAACTGAAAACAAAGATTAAAATCAAATGAAAGAAAACAATGAAGTGCAAGTAGGGAGGGTTTAGGATTAGAGTTTCTCACTAAATCAAAAGAAAAATTAGAGACTAACACTGGCTCCTTCTAGGGGATGATTCTCTCCCTATGAGGCATCAAGAACAAACAGACCACTGTGCCTTTTCCTCTGTGCATCCATGCAATGCAACCTGCAAAATTTTGTCTCTGCAAACATTCACATTTTTCTATGTTGTGCCTAGTCCATTGGGTTATGGAGTCAGTCAATATCATTCAAATCTGGCCCAAACTTCTGCAACTTTGCTCCTCATTTGAAGCCAAAAATACCCCTGTAAATAGTGCTTTATATGCATTGGGCATGGAGTCTTTATTTCAAAACTGAAACCAAATTTTCTGCTGCAAACCAACAAATTGAAAAGAATATCATACTTGATGGAGAGATTATTCTTCTATCTATTCCTACTTCTAACCAATAAAAATTGGCTCATCATGTGGCATCATTCTTCCAATGAAGCCATGATAACATCAAACCATTTACCAAAGTTCTTTCAACGCATATAGAAATCATAGAAGAATTCTTTATGTGTAACATAATTTTAATTTGTAATACATACCTACAACCCTCATCTGATTTAATTCCAAAAATAGAAAGGCTAAAATCTTCTGAGAAACATAAATCCACATAAATGGCTACCAGATGATAGAAAGAAGTAGATTGATAACTAAAAATGGTTACCTTTGCATGCTGCTTGATACTTATAAACCTGTTGATCAAATCTAGCTTTGCCAAATGTTCTCATAAACCTGTTGATCAAATCTAGCTTTGCCATATCTTGCCTCGTATATCTGTTTTTGATGAGAAGCCTCTTGATTTTCCTCCTTAATCACATGTAAAAACATATCATAGGAATCCACTTGAAGAAATTGAGGAAATACCTCTTCTTCAACTATTTTTTCATTCAGATCTAAGACAACAGGTGCATCAGAAACAAAATTTAATGCATTCACAACTATGCAGTCATCTTTCCTATTATCAATTAGATTTGGAAAATATTCCTCAACAACATGATTTTCATTCTTGCAATCAGAAGAAACATTTGCTTTCTGCTGAATATGCTTATCAAATTCATCACAACAATTTTAAAAAAGACTTTCAGCTGAAAAATCTTCTTTACAAAATATATTGAAAGCATTATGAAAACTTGCCAATGAGTTAATACTTGAAGCTGGAAGAGATCTGCACCAGTCAAGGGCTGCTCCCTTCAATAAGTATCTAAAAAGCTTGATCTTGACATCCTCATGCACAATTTGACATTCATGAATAAACTCATGAAAATCTAGCAGATGCTTAGCTGGAACCTCCCAATATTTGCCTTTAAATGTAGGAAGGCTACGTTCCCATTCAGCTCTACTAGGAATTGGGTTTGGAAAAAAAATGACATCTAAAAAATCATGAAAAGCAAACCTTTGAGCCAAAATGGCTTCCATGCTTGGATCCAGTGGAGTCGCCTATTAATCTTTAAATAGTGGAGTCGCCATGGTGAAAGATCTGCAGTCATGTATCTTTCCCCTTCCTGTTCACCATCAAGAAGTAGATCTGATCATTGTCATTTTCCCAGGGATAAATACTTCGTGTCTCCATCCCCAACAATGACGCCAAAAGATGTTAGTCACTAAAGTTACACTTGACTGTGAGAGGGAAAGCTAGGGCATCATTGAGTTATTGAATTTTTTTTTTGAGGGTTTTTATGGTTTGGTGTTTGAATAAGGTGGTTGAAAACTGGCTCAAGGTAATAAAATAAACAAGAAAATCAGAATAAGAACAGAAAATATCCCATTGACTGGTTAAAAGGTAGTTACATAGATGGATTAAACAAATAAGGAAAATAGAAAATGAAGTTTTCAATTTGTCAACTTCACAAAAATTCTTATCTCAAAATATCATTAAGAAATAAGACCATCAACCTGAAATCAAAACTTGAAAATAATCACCACAACAAATTCTTTATTGTATTAATCAATAATCAAGAAAACAAATGCATTGCAGTTTGAATAATGAGATCACGCATGAAGAAAGAAAACATAGTAGAAAAGAGTGTCTAACCATCCATATGCCTTTGCTATTACGTTTCAAATAGAATAATAATGCCTTACAAGGAGTTTCAGAATAAGTCCTTTGGATCCCCAATTTTTCCCAAAATTACTGACCAAAACAAGAAATTATTTATTGTGAAATATCAGAAAATTAGGCCTCAAAGATCAATTTGAATCTCTTAAAATGTAATTTCTGTGTAAAAACTGAGAGAGGTTTTTGTGAAGGGGCATGTTCCCAACAAAAACCTCTTTTTGTTTCAACAAATTCATCTCCATCTGTTCTGCAACCTCTCTTGAAGAAAAAGACTAAAACAAGTAAAAATAACATAGAATTTTCTGTAGTTTTATCAGAAAATTAAGACTCAAAGATCAATTCGAATCTCTTAAAATGTGATTGTTGTGTAAATACTGAGAGAGATTTTTGTGAAGGGGAATGTTCCCAAGAAAAAACTCTTTTGGTTTCAAAAAATTCCTCTCTATCTGTTATGTAACCTCTCTTCAAGATAAAGACTATAACAAGTAAAAAAACAGAGTATTTCCTGTAGCTTTTTTGGTTTTGCAAAATAATAGCCTTTGTCATCAGAAAACACTGCTTCAACTTTTGATGATCTGGTGGTTTCTCTTTTTATAGGTCCTGTAGAGAATATAACAATTTTCTTACCTTCTTTTAATGATTCTTTATGTACTAGGGACATTCTTGTCTTTCGTTTGACTT
>ML790655.1:392459-404446 GCA_009831015.1 Picea engelmannii | reverse complement strand
GGAAGATCCTTCTAGAAGCGGAAGCTTCTATTAGGTCTTCTTACATCCGCCTTATTCTATTTTATTGAAAGGCCTTATTAATATTGACCTTTATTACATCCGAATATATTTTTCTACCTATGTGCGGGTTAGGGCCCTAACACAAAGTATTACACTTGGAAAATTAAAAAGAAAATTGGTCACAAGGACAAGCGGCAAAATCAGACATGGTGGCTATTGTACCTTCTACTACAAAAACTAGATCAAGCACTAATGGATTGGTTCAGGATATGTCTCAAGTAAGATTAAATATAGGGGAGATGAAGAGCCTTAAGGAGGTCATAGGAATGATGCAACAAGAGATGAAAATGAAGGATGAAAAGATGGCCCAATTCCAAAAGAAGAATTAAGATTTGCAAGAAAGGGTGAACAAGATGAAGATGAGGTTGAAGGGAAAAGTATTGTTGCAAGGAGCTAAACATGTAATTTGGGATGTTGTTGTTGTTGAAGCTGCTAAGTTCAGGGTTTATTTGAAATTTATAAATGACAAAGACAACATGGCTATCACTATCCAATGAAGATGTATTGTTGTTAATGAGACACTGGCGAAAAAGTCCTCGGAATGGGCCCAAAATGCTATTAATTTGCTAAATTATGTATCCACTACTGATCTTCAGACCATTAGGGTAAAAGAAAAAACTGCACTGATCATTTGGGCTGGGAGGATCATCGCTAAGCACAATTTCCTCAAGTCAGTTCAAACCAAAGCTACGCAAATAGAAAAATGTATACAAGAGTTTAAGGATACATTTGAACAATTGTTTATCAATGGCCTCCCAACATTTTGGGATGGTAAAGGGATATTATACGATCAAGAGGAATACAATTCTCTCGTCACTCAGTGCAGAATGGGTCATTCCAAATTTAAAGGCGTGGAAGAGAACCTGAAGGGACCCAATTTGGTGGAATATTTGGCTGTAGACTTAGAGATTTTGAATCAGTTTAAGATAGTAAATACCAGGTTGCCAACTATGTCTTATGCTACTTTCATTGATATGGATATTCTGATAAAGGAAATGATGGATTACGAGATTCGTTATGACTGACAGTGGAAGGAGATCGTGCAGCTGGGTAGGACAAAATGCAGTTTTCCAGGGACCAATAAGTAACCTCCATGTGTCACCAAACTAGCAAGTTTGACAGGAGATCGGAGAAAGACACATGGTGCAGAGGAAGCCCAATAGTTAGAGTGATCCATCCCTAGTTTATGAAATGTTTTTTGTTTAAATCATTGTAAATTGGTTCGCCTACCAAAATCGTTGGCTTGTGATTATTTTAGTCACTTTTAGAAATTGAAACGCTTTAGTTTTAGCCATTGTAATTGAACTGTATAAGTACTAGGATTTTTGAATGAATTAATGTTGGTGGAAGTGAAAGGGCACCTTCTTAGTTGTTTTGAACTGTATTGTAATTTTCTGGAGCTGAATTGAATACATATGCATAAGATTTTGAAGTCTCTATGAAAATATTGTAATGGTGGTGATATGAGTTTTGTCTTCTCTCATCGTATGTATTTCCTGTGTTATTTATTTCCATTTGCACTATCTTCTATTTAAATTGGATAGCTAAAAGCTCATAATTCATCTTGTGATGCTCTCGTCTTAAGAAATTTAAACTGTGTGAATTTCTTCTCAACTAATTCAGAATTCATTTAAGTAATTCTCTGATGCAGTTATTTGTTTTCTCCTTATTCCTACACTCTTCTTAAACTCAATTTACAACTCATATTCATTTCCTCATTTAGCCTTTATCCTCTGGAGAGTTCTACCAGCCAGTCATTGTTTTCATTCACTTTCATAATTTTTGACTCCATATCCCTAAGTGTCCCTCCCCTTCCTCGCAAACAACTTTATAAAACCCCCCAAAACAAACCAAACCAAATCTAGCCATTGGTTGCCAAAGATATATCAAGTGACATGAGAGAGCCCTCTCTAAGTTGAGAAGGTTAGTGCCCAGCTCTAAATTAGGTTGAAACAATTACCTCTATCATTTTTCTATCAACCAGAAAAAATTTACAGAGTGCTAACACTCCCAAAGGCCGAAATCATGGAGAAGTTAATATTCTACTAATCATTCTTATGTTTTAATTTATCATGCTTTAAACCTTGAATTATCCTTAAGAACTTCAACGTTTCAGCATTCAGGGTTTTCATTGTTTAGACATATTGAAACGCCCAAAGCGTGAAGCTCTGAAGAAACCTTAGTGATTTACTTATTTAACAATTTGGCGGCTCCACAACTCCGAAGAGATTAGGATCGTTTGATTAAATAAAAGGCTTCATAAACGATGGACATTACGTGCGCCTTATTCTTATTTAACCATGAATGAAATGGATTTAAAGTTCTAAATTTATTCTCTAACTCATGATTTGGGAAAGATTATATTTTCGTGAAAGAGGAAAATAAAACTCAAAAGTTCAAAAATATATGTGTTCCAACATAGGCTCCATCTAGGGATCACGTCTCCCTGCGAGATGCAGAAGAACAATAGATCAAGTGCCTTTATTGGGTAAATGGAGTCATTATTGCATTTCTGTAAAACACATTCAAAAAAGGATCATACTGAGAAAAGGAATTTCAATCGAAATTTAGAAAACCTGAAAACACATCGAATCATGACCTTCAGTTAGGATATTTGAAATTCCTCTTTCTTAAAACTGTATTTAGATTTTCTTAAGATAATCAAAGTAACTTTAGCCGAAATATCAAGATTTGATCGATTTCGTTCACATCAAGGTTAAGTATATGTGTCATATTTTATTTAGGGGATTCTTTGTCAGCTTAGAGTGTAAATATTTGTCGAAAAGAGAACTAGCTACCAGAGAGCATTATATACATGTATAATAGCCTTGCAGATGTCATAGACATTGCTTCAATGCCAGCGAGCATGTTCAGTGCCTCAGTGAAGTTATCTACATGTCCCATTGAATTTACTTTCACCACTTCAATTTGCATTTTTCTAAGATGAGGGAAATCATTTAAATGAATTTCCTTTCATCATCTCTTCTGGACAAAATTGGGGCAATCAAATTTTGAATTTCCTTTCACCATTTGTCTTGGACTATATGGGGGCAAACAAATTATGAATTTCCTTTCACCATCCATCTTATTTTTTAATATTTTTGAATTGGGGGAAATCAATTTGTGTATATCATACAAGGGATGATATATTTTTATAATTTAGCATCGAAGGCCTTTCAAATCACTTTGATTTACTCTGGGCTAATCCTCTCTTGACATTCAAAACACCTTTGCCTACAAGGAAGTTATCACATGGAGCTTATAATTTCCAGGGTCTTTCCTTCAGTGAAACAAATCAGTTTAAAATCTGATACAAGGGCTAAAGTAGTCAGGATTAGCCTAGACATACTTTCTCTCAGTTAATACCGGAGGAATCATAAAATTTTCGCCTACTCTCGTTTTGAAGGTCTAGTTTTTTAGGCTTCCCGAGTCAAGGCAAACTCTATCTTCCTGTGGAGATTTAAGGTCAGGGAGTGCAAAATCAAGACAGAATAAAAGCTTTCAGATATGATAGGTGGGAATAGAACGAAAGTCATAAATTTAGAAAGGGATATTATTTCCATTCAAACCTACTTCCTGATTAGCGAGCTTCTTCTATTCTTATTTTTCTTTCTTTTTTATTTCGTATTATTTTCACTTGATTCAGAGACTCAGAATTTTGGATTTTTTTTTTTCCATCTTTGATCAAGTGACCATTTTTACATGAGTAAAACCTTATTTAGAATTTATAAGAATTATTTTAGCATCCTATTTTGAACAACAATGATCATAGAATTTCATACCTTGGATTTCATTTGTATTCTCAAACAAAAAACATTATTAATCTATCACCTGTTTCGTGAGAAAACTAATTGTTCTGAAACACGATTGTTGGTTTTTGATACATCTTTATCCCTTGACTATTGGTAAGTGTTCTATATGAAAAATAAAAATGAGAAATGTCAAAACCCTTGTAGAAAAGGAAAGGTATGTGTTATTTGTTTTTATATTTCTATTTTTTATGAAATCAACAAAGCTGGTCTTATCTATAGTAAAAGTAAAACTTACCAAAGAAGCAAAAAATTGTAAATCAAAATAAGAAAACCAAATCGGTATATACAATAGTGATTTGGAATCTAATTATTGCATGAAGTGCTTCAGGTAGCGCCCATTGATAGGGGCATTAAGGATTTTCCCATCCAGGTTTTCTAATAAGAATGAATTATTTCCCTTGGAACCTATGACCCTGAAAGGTCAACACCATATGCAATCAAACTTGTCATTCTTTCCAGCATCCTCTTTCCTAGCTTCCCATTTCAAAATTAGGTCTTCAGGAAGGAATTCCCTATATTTAGATTTTTTATCAAACAAGGCTTTCATATTATCTTGATATCTTTGAAGTTTCTTATCCACCTCAACCATATTTTGTTGGACTTCAACTAGCTGGTTTATTCTTCTAGTAATATCATTCGGCTCTTCCTTCACGTCTTTCCAAATCTTCATCATGGGCAGAGTGATATTTATGGGGAGGACCATGTCAGTACGTTTGGAAAGGGGAAATTCCGATTGATTTCTTAGTGCCAATGCGATTTTCCCATAAAGCGTATTTCAAATGAACATGCCAGGCTTTCTTGTTTTCAGTCAGTACCTTTTTTATTATAGTGATTAATCTCTTATTCGATGACTCGGCTAATCCGTTTCCCTGAGGATAGTAGGATGTTGAATGCCCTATTATGATGTTGTACTTTTGACAAAAAATGACCATTTCCATGGATTTGAAAGCTTGGGCATTATCAGTAAATATCCTCCGAGGATAGTTGAATCTCGATAAAATGTTTTCTTCTAAGAAATTGATCACCACTGAGTCTGTAGCATTTCTTGTCAAAATGGCTTCCACCCATTTAGTGAAATAGTTTGTGGCAGTTAAAATCTATTTATGTTGTGCACTAGACTATGGATGGATATTGCCAATGAAATCTAGGCCCCATTGTTGGAATCGAGCTTCTGTTTTGACCAGAATTAAGGATAATATGGGGAGATTTTGCTGGCCTAAGAATAGTTGACAGGAGTTACAGGCTTCGACTTCAGTATTCATGTCAATGAACAATTTCGGCCAATAGTATCCAACTCCCAGGATCTTGTAGATCATTTCCCTCCGGACATGGTGTCCTCCACATACCTATCCATGAAATTCATTTATGACATTCTCCATTTTAGATTCTACTAAGAAACTAAGAAAAATGCCTAGATGATCCTTCCAATGAAGTTGGCTATCAACGATGCAATATTTTACCATGTGCATCTTCCACGTTCTTTCTTTGGAAGGAGTCATATCACTTGGGCACTGAAGAGTCGGGAAGTATGAAACAGTATCGTCATACCAAGCCGAGGAAGAAAAATTTTCATGGATGTGAGTCGGAGGTGTATGATCATCAAATTATTCTATATCTATAAGGTCACCATAATTTTGCAAATGATTTATCTCGAGTGCCCTGAAGTTAGATTCTACCAATAGTTTTTCCAAGCCTTGACCTTTGATAAGCTTGGTCATTTTTACCTCAATATCATATTCTTAGATATTGGCTAGCCATCGACCCCTTCTTCTGTCTATATCTGGTTGAACCAATATGTATTTAACATAGTTGGTTGGTACGTATGAAATTATTGTGGAATGCAGGATGTAGGTCCTGAAATCTTTGAGGGCCTTCACCATAGCGTATGCCTATTTTTCCAATATATCATATTTCAGTTTGGTGTCTCTGAGATTTTTTTTGAAAAATGCTATTGGTCGTTCAAAACGTTCATCGTTCTTTTGTAATAGCACAACTACAATAGTATGTTCAGATCGAATGAAAAAATCATGAACTCTTTCATGTAGTCTGAGTTGGCCAGCACTGATGGTTCTCCTATAAACTTCTGGATATGTTTGAAGGATGTTTTATCTTCAGTTTTACATTTGACCTCATTGTCCTTCTTGAGCAAATATGTAATCAATATAATGATTTCAATGAAGTTTGGAATGAATCTTCTTAAAAAAATTATGTTTCCTAAAAACGACTGGATTTCCTTTATGTTCTTAGGAATATTTATTGTATCTATAGCTTTAATTCTTTTAGGGTTGATTTTGATTCCTTCTCTAGATACTATATGGCCCAAGAGTTTACCTTCTTGCATTGAAAAATGATATTTCTTAGGGTTGAGTGACAAACCAAATTTTTTTCATTTCTCGAATGTTTGTTTGAGGTGTACCAGGTGCTCTGCATATGACTTAGAAAAAACAGTTAAATCATCAAGATAAATGACGAAAAACTTATCTCTCTCACCGAAAAAGGTGATGTACATTGCTTGTTGGAAAGTGTCCCCTGCGTTCATCAAAACGAATGGCATTTTGTCGTACATGAAAGTACCACATGGAGTGGTAAATGCATTTTTTTCTTTGTCATATTCGTGGACCGCAATTTGATTGTAACCTAAAAAAACATCAATCATAGACATTATGTTAGCCTTGATCACTTTTTCCAGAACGTGATCCATTTTAGGGAGTGGATAATTGTCTTTATGGGATGATCTGTTTAGATCCCTGAAATCCACGTAGAGTCTGATTTCACCGTTCTTCTTCCTGACTGGAACCAAGTTGGCTACCCACTCAACATACCTGAGTGGAACAATGATCTTTGTGTCAAGGATATTTTTTACCTCTTTTTCTATCACAGACAGGAGTATAGGATTTATCTATCTGACTTTATGCCTGAAAGGTTTTATGCCCTGTTTCAAAGGAATTTTGTGTTCGATGACAATGGTATCATAATTGCTTAGTTCGTCATAAGACCAAGAGAAGACATCCTTTTAGTTTGAGTAACTCAACATATTCACTTTTCATTTCAGGTGGAAGGTATTTAGATATTTTGACCAGTTTAGGAGCTTCCTTAGTGCCTATATTACAATCCTCAACCTCTTCAGGCTGAGGCTGCAAGGTAGACTTTAGGGGTATATCATCATGATCAAATAATTTTTCTAGAGGAATCAGACCCTTTGGGATCTAATTGTCTTTCAACACCAACATGCGGTGATTAACAATATTATCTTGGAACTCTTGAGGATCTTCATCTTCCTGCATGATCCAAGTAGGGTCATTCTGATTTTCCTGATAAATGTGTGTTTCGAAAAATTCGTCCACCATTTCTAGAAACTACTTGATCTGCTCATCATCTTCAAAGACCCGCCAGTGTTGAACATTGTTTGGTATTGAAGGCTTGAGCCTCATTTCTATGTGATACTTTATCTTTAAGACCATAGGTGGCATAAAAGTAGCAACCACTTTTGCTAGGGAGTCATCTTGTTCATTTTGTATCCTGGAAATATGATGAATATTAAACGATGAGAAAAAAATTTCTATCAAATCCCAGGCGTAGTTTCTGTATGACCTTAGCCTTCGATGGTTGGCTTGATATTTTTTCCTTATCTTTTTTACAATTAGTTCTGCATCGACGTAGACTATTAAATTTTCAATTTTCAACTTCCTGGCAGCTTCTAATCCTAAGACCAAATCTTCATACTCACATACATTATTGGTATAGTCAATGTGCCACTGTAAACTGTATGAGAAAGGAATAATGAATTCATCTCTGCGTGCCACAAACAACACCCTAGCTCCTGCTCCTTCCCAAGATGAAGCATCATCAAAAAACATTTTCCAAACTCCTATACTATTTACATTTTTTTCTTTTTCGATATTTTTGTTTTCTTCTTCTATACATTTGTTAAAACCATCATCAAATGATAATATACAGTTTCCTAGATCCTGGTCTATGACATAAATCGGATAATTATTTGGGTTCTGTGGGTCACTTAGAGTATATTCCAATCTTGTTTATCTGTATAGACATGTGAACTACCCATCAAAAATTTGGATCGTAACATACGTCACATCCAATTGAAGTGATCCTCCAAGTTTATCACCCCAAGACCTAGATAACAACATGCCATACATCGCACAAACATCAACAATAACTACATCCATGAGAATGCCCTTCACAGGGATCTGTGCAAGATTAACCACCAAATATTTAATCATACCAAGACATTTAACTTTTATTGAATCAAAAGAATATAGATCTCAGTATGGTCTAGTAACATCGAGACCCAATTTTTCCATAATAACTTTGGGCATTAAGTTGTGGGAGGCTCCAGAATCCAACATATAGTTATGGAGTAGGTTATCATGCACAATCAGTGTAATATAAAAAGGAGCAATAGGGTCTTTAGAATTTTTGATATGCGGACCAAACATTATAGTAGGTTTATCATATTGTAAATTAATAACATCCGCATGACTTTCAACATCTGAGAAATTTATCATTTTGGCAATTTGTTTTCTATACATCGGATTTTTTGTTAATTCGACCAGGGGCACAAGAATTTTGATTTTATTAATTTCATTTTCCAGGTTGAAACTTCCAATCGAATTTTTAGCCTCTCTATTTGGGATCTTTGTTTCTCTTTTTTATGGTCTATTGGTTTGTGTTTATTTTATTTCGACTATCTTTGTCTTGGTAGCTTGCGTTTCAACTGTTTTTGTTTTGGTAGCTTGTGTTTCAACTGTTTTTGTTTTGGTAGCTTATGTTTCAGTGGATGGTTGAGCTACCTCATTTTTTTTACTTCTCGACAAGATCTTCCTCGGTGGAGCAGTCATATAATTTTTATCTCTAGGAATTAAATTATATTTTTGTTGAAGTTCGGCCATTATAGAGTCAGTGATTCCTTGATAATCAGACTCTCCCAGATTATTTATGCTTTCCTCATTCCAGAAAAGAGGTTCTTGGTCTAAATATATTTCATAATCCTGGCTGGTTAGGTGAGATTCTCAGTCCTCATCATTGAGATTGTTTATATCTTCATCTAGCCCTTCATAGTATTGCATGTCATCACTTTGCATGAATTTTTTTTGTTTTAAAAATGGTTTTGATTTTCTGATCCTCATTTTTTACTGGTCTCTGTTGGATCTGAGGATTGGGATTCCTTTTGAAATCTCTACTAGAAAAAGGATTAGGTTTAGCTTGGTCCAGTTCCATTCTGCAGATTTTGTTTGATACTCTTTGATTATCTTAGCCATGTCGTCCATTTTTTCCTCCGCGGGCCTCCCAGATCCGGAAGCTCCAGCTTGTTCCTTGAAGTGTTTAGTTTCTTTGGTTCTTGTTTCAAAATCCTCTTTTAGTTTACCCGATGTCATCAATGGCATTGTTCTGCATTCTTGTGAGGTCAACAGATCTTCTTTCCCTGAAAAGTAGGGCAAAGTCGGGCTCGGAAGCCCCTGTGAAAGTCACCTTAGCTGCAGGCTGAGAAGGTTTAACTTCTGTTGGGATCTTATGATAGATTTTATTAAACCTTTGGGTGAATTCCAGGACTGACTCATAATTATTTTTCCTTAGAGCACTAAATTCTGTTAGATAGTAAAAATGATCTTTCTTCTCTCCCCACTACCTTAAAAGGCATTTTCTAGTGAGTCATAAGATGCTATAGAACTTACTGGGAACCCTTGAAACTAGAGTCTTACTTGAACTTCAAAAATTTTCACCAAAAGTCTCGAATAAACATCCTCATGCTCAATGCTTAGGATATCAGTGAATTGGTCAAAAACGTTTATGTGCTCTGTAGAAATCAAATCCCCTTCTCCCATGAATTTTGACAAGTTATTCATATAATTTTATGTTAAATCATGAAGGACAAGGGGAAGGACTAAAGGAGCATATCTAGCTACCACTTTGTCAAAAATCCTAGGAGGCAGAGGTGGTGGTCCTTGACCACCTCCTCCAGCTACAGCCATTTAATGTCGAGGGGATGAACTTCGGGAGTTAAAAAGAGGGTTTTCATAAACTTGTAGTGACCCTTCAGTTACCTCAGGATGAGGAGAATTGGGTTCGAGAAACATACCAGTAGGAGACAAAAAATCTAAAAAGGGGGGAAAAGGGAAATGAAGGCTGGGTTCTTCAGAGTTACAGGATATATAAACAGGAGAACCAATAGGAGTTGAATCAGGGTACGAGATATACTCCTTAGAGTTTCATGGAATCAGAACCTTTACTTTGGGTACCAATGAAATATCTAATGAAGCAGGTATCGAAAGGGATCCCTTACCTTTACTAGTAAAAGGGGAAGTCAAATCAGTCTCAACTTTTACCTCAAGTAAAACCAGTTCGGGGTTTATAATTTCGGCTTCAAGTTTATCAGTTGATGTATCTTCCAAGTGGCTTTGTGTGTAACCTTATTGTGAGATTGACTGTTCAAGTGGAACCTTAGCATTAGTTTTCACAGTTTTGGGTTGGTAAACCTTACTTGTGGATGCAACAGTCTGCTTGAGGTATACCCTTGGTTTTAATAGGTTTTCAAGATCAGCTACATGCATAGTCTATTGATCGTCTAGGTTCTTCCTGGTATTCTTTCTACTAAATGTTCGTTTATCTGTAGTGGAGTCACCAAGTGAAAGATAAAAGAATTAATACAATATTCAATCCTTGTTCACTATCAAATATAGAATATTACCTTGGTGTTTCTGTTAAGCCCTAATATTGGCTCATTACCCCTTAATTGGGGCATATTAGATTAGTAATGTTATTTTATTTATGTCGGCTTTAGGCCATTATTTTTAATTTATATTAGTAATTTTATTTTATTTATGTCGGCTTTAGGCCATTAGTTGTAATTATACCTCCTAGTCTCCTATATATACCAAGGAGACATTTTCATTTTGAATCATCTTGTACTTGAACATTTAAGTGGGGTAAAAGGAGGTTTCCCCATCAAAGAGGCTTATTATCTGAAATTATCTCTTTTTCAAGGCGTTGAGTACTTTTTATGAGGTTTTTCTATGCTATATTGATATTTGGTTCCTAACATATAGTATCAGAGCTCAAGGTCTTGGGGTTTCGCTGCTACATCTGAGATACCGTGGCATTTTCGCTATAACGTGTTTTTTACAACATTTCAAAAGGAACGGATTGGTGGATATTTAGAAGACGGATCAAGGTATGTTGGGTTAAAAATTCATCTCCTGAGGCCTTATACTTTCGGAGATACAGCCTATACAAGATGGGTTTCTTGAATCATCCTGAAATGAGTCACTGCGGAATTTTCGCTATAAAAATTTTTCTGTAATGTTTCAGACCCTGAAATCTGGAGGTCATTTACAGAAATTAGTAATGTATCTGTGGTAAAAATTTAATCTTCTGGGTCATCTTAAATTTGTAGATACACCCTGTGCAAGACAGGGTATCTGACTAGTCCTATTGACTAGTTTCAAGAAGGTGTTCTAGGTAAAACAATCATAAATTATTCCTAGAGTTTCCAAATTGAGTGGGACTCATTGCATTGGATCGTGGACATTCTGTAGTCTTTTGGGTGTGAGTTTCAAAATTTTATATCAATTATTTTGTGCGGAGCATGCTATACAAGTCAGACCTCCTGGAAAGGCCAAAAATCGACAAGTTGTGGGGAAGTTACCATAAATTCCACTTGGCACATCCAATTTTGATCAGACCTGTGGCATTGCAGAGAAGAAATATTAGAGAACTACATAAAAGAAATTTTCATACCCATAAGGGCCGAAACTTGGGAGATACTACAGAAGAAATATTGTCTAGCAGAACCACCTCAAAATCAAGGTTCAAAAGTGACACTTGGCCAACATGCCACCCAAAAAGGGAACTTCTACACCAAATAAGCCTCCATAAAATCCTACTTGGACTCTTGATGAAGGTGAAGAAATGCGTAGGGACATAAATGATTTACAAAATAAGATAGCTACAAAATATGAACTACAAGAGATGGTGGAGGGTTTAAAAGGGGAGATCATGGAAGTATTGAAAAATTTCATAACAGAGAAGACACCTGAAAGTGAAAATGCATCCCATGAAATTCATGATGTGGACACAAGGAAGGTGAATCAAGAATGG
>ML790655.1:354423-380909 GCA_009831015.1 Picea engelmannii | reverse complement strand
GTATTTGATTTACACCTACATCTTCACTGACCACCAAGGAAACCCCACTCCTTTGAATCTTCACCACCTTTCATGTCTTCTTTCCCTTCACCTCCTTCACTAGTGTCTTTCCTTGTAAATGTTGTAATTCTAGTTTCCCACCTATAAAAATACCATATCCCACCTATGAAACCCTATTCTTTCCATCATCCAACTCATTGAACAAGAAATCCAAGTATTGAGAGAGGTTCATAGGTTCAATAATTACTTCTTCCATTCCCTAAAAACTAGATCATATCAATTCTCTTCAAAAAGTAGCTCTATCCTCTCCTTCTAAAGAGATCTGTTGATTTTCCCCAAAAGAACAATTTGTATGCTAACAACACTCTTGAAAAACGGTATCACCTACCAGAACCCCAATACCTTATGCCGTATTATCAAATTAACCACTTACCCTGAGTTTTGATTCTACACTATTTGACCCCTCTTTATCCCACAAATCCCTAGGGAGCCTTTCCACCAATATATAAATACTAGGGTGGTTAGAAAATTTTTCATATTTAGGTAAGGATTCTTCATAATAGTCCAAATATTAATATGTTCTCCATACCTCTATCCCATTTTAATGATAGATATAGGTATAGATGCTAGAGGAGAACATGATAAATATGATGAAAGTGGGAAATGAGGCACTACAAACCACAAATTAATTGACAATTATTTTTGTGTGCAAGATATATATGTGCCATATGAATAAATATGCTATAGTATCAAGAAAATACTTTGAACTATGAGACACTATGGTTCTACCTTCACTTCCATGGATCACCTACCTGACATTCAATATAATACAAGCTTAAGACATCCACCCATCAAAAACCTAGCTTGTAATGGAGACAAGCTATGTGAACACACCTACGATGGTGACACTCCTACACTACCCATGAAAAATCAAATGATAATAACTTTTGGCCCTATATAAGAAATAAGGGACAATGATCTACCCATCATTTATCACCTGGAGCATTTTGTGTATAGGTTCCATCACTATATACTGAAAATGGAGAGTATTGATTTCACTTATAGAGCCAAATAGTATGTAAATAAAATAATGGATGGGCCGTGAAGGGTTTCAAATGACTCCAAAAACCTTATCTTTTATAATAAATCCTTATTTTCCAAGGGTTTCAAGAACGTCCTAAATTTCCTAGCATCTAAAATCCCATGCACATTCAGGAAAAATGAGAAATATTCACATGGCTCCTTGGTTGTTAAAGACACTCTATGGATATTTTCAGCTTGATCATGGTGGCATAGTGAGGATAGTTAGGCATATCACAACGTTTTCCTAATATACACCATTCCCTACGTTCAAGTGTGCTAGTGATTTTCACTTTCCCCACTCAACACTAATCTATGATGTCAACATTCACATCATGCTTTCTTACTAAAATCCAAGGAGGATTTCCAGCTAGGCGAGATATATTTTTTTCTACCACTTCCAAGACTCGATAGACTGCCATTCTATTTTCCAATTATCAATACTATTTAATGGTTTTCTTTGTCTTAGTTTTACTAGAGACACAAGAAATAGAGACAAGATCAGACAAACAACCAAAGAAATGAAAAGTTTCCATCCACAAATCCCTAAAATCACCAAAACCCTAGAAACCTTCATCACTAATCAACCACATTAAAACCTACAAATCCTTTAGCAAAAGAGGTAACAAAGTAGAAAAACAAAGATGTGGGTCAATAGGAGGATTGAATCTGTATAGTGAGGTCTTTCCTTATTGAAAGAATGTATTCCACAATGCTTGGAAAATCCTGGCCATTCATTTATCAATCCTTTAATGTTTGAAATCTCATTAAGTCCATGTCTTTTGAGATTTTCCACTAAGGAATCTTTTATGGAAGGATTCCTACAATTTTCAAAGTTAAGGATTTTAACACAAAAAATTACTTATAATATTTATTTGACATACATAAAAGTAAAATAGTTTTTGAGTATGTAGGTTTCCATAGTTTCTCATAATAAAATATTTTTTTCTAGATAAAAATGTGTGAGAGGTTTTGAAACATTAGATTTTTCAAGTGTACACTCCACCCATCATCTGAAACACAAGAAGCTATTATGATAGGAAAGGAGTGTTGATGCTTGTTTATATAGAAGAGGAAAGATCAATATTTGTTACAGAAGATAGAAAAGAAAACATGTAGAAATGGTAAAAATAATAAAATTACAAATTAATTTAATTTAATAGAGAGAGTCATTGAGATCAAATATAATATATAGAAATGGTCAACATATTGAAATAATAAAATAAAAGAGGTAGTCGTTGATACTAGCGTTTTAAGGGATAATCAAGGAGGAGGAAAGAGATAATAGGTATAAAGGAGAAAATAATAATTTAATAAAACGGAAATGGAAATTACTTTTTCAGATAAAAATAAATTTCTTTTTCTTGACCAAAATAATTTTCCATACTTCAAAAAGAAAATTTCATTTTCCCATGGATGACAAAGGAACTTTTCTTGCTTGTAGACATTTCCAAGAAAAATAATGTTAGATATTAATACAACACACAACTACCTTAGATCATTTTTTTTGCCAATGGGACCATCTTTGACTTCACTCCTATCAATGACATTCCCTTTGGTTCCATATATGTCGATGGTTTCCTTTATTGATGGTCTCACTTATCAATGAATATTGTTATATTACTGAGAGGGGGGGGGATGAATCAGTAATATCGCAATTATAGTCCTTTTTAACCAAATAATACAAGTGTTATGTCAATGTAGAATTATTATCCAATAATGAGCAATAAGAAATGAACAATCACACACATACACAATACACCAGTGTTTTACGTGGAAACCCAAAATGGGAGAAAACCACATAATGTTTTTTCTTATATGTATTGAAGAATTTCATTCATTGGAAGCACCGACTTCCTTTGTTTACCAACTGCAATTGGAAGGAGGCTCCAACCCCCTAGTTTCTAAGGCTACAACTTGAGGGAAGCTCCAACTCCCCAATTCTCTGGCTACAACCAGAAGGAGGCTGCAACCCCCTATGTTCTCTGGCTACAACCATAAGGTAACTACAACCACTTGTCCTTGCCCCGTCCAACTGCCTTGAAGTATAAGTAGAATGATGGAACCACTGACAACCTGTCACTATGATATATACTATTGTACAATTGTATCAACCTGTACCACTGACCTATATCCAATCAATACAATTTCCTTGTAATCAATTTGTACATGAACTAAACATTTATCTACAAAAATACAGCAGCTAGAGACCTGTAGTGTTGCATATTGTGTATGTGCACGCCCTATCTGTTATGTAGCCCATGTATGTATTCTCCCTCACTGTTATGCAGCCTGCGGATGCCTTCTAAAAACTAGGCTTTCCTTTTTCTTGAAAACTTTTGACCCTCTATTACTTCTTTCACATAGATATGTAACCTGTCACTGTATCCAAACTGTAATTGTACCATGTGCATGCATCCTCATACATAACCTTTACTCAAGGAAAATATATCTCTCTCTAGTCATGTTCCACATAGGTGTGTGTAATCATGAACAAGTATAATATCCCTCACATGATCTTAGTCATCAAACCCTTTCTGATATTCAGCCTCTCAATACATCAACTACTACAAAAATAAAATATCTCAACCATGTACCATAAAAACCCTTAGCCAAATGCCAAGAAATACAAGATGTGGCTCACAAGAAGTATCAATGATGAACATACTAGCACTGTATTTCTGTAGATATGACTTATACAAAAGATCTCATGTAGCCACTAGTTTCTCTAGGGAGAATCCTCAAATCTTCATTGCCATTCCTCATGCATACATCAAAATCCAACTATTCATATAAATACAACATACCTTTTGAAATAATGGATGGATTTGATGTATCTGAGAACTTTAGACCTTCCTAGGAGCTTGATCTCAAAATCTAGAACCTCTGCATATTCATCTTCTCAAGTTTCCATGGCTTTATCAACATGTACTCACCCTATGCACCGCCAATGCATGTACCTACACACCCTATACACATACAACCCGTGTACATGTACACACCCTATACAAAGCTAGCCCGCGTATGTATGCACCCTATTCCTAGACAACCCTCGTACATGTACTCTATACATAGATGGCCCGTGTACGCCTCAGAAAATAGGGTTTTTTGTATTCGCTATAATTCCAAGAATTTCTCCATCAACCCTTCGTGCTACCTCAGACGTTTTCCACTTCATATGTGTCCACAATTATTTACAATAAGCTTTACACAAGAAAATAGATATACAATATGTACAAGTGTGTCCTCAATGAGTGAGCTTTGCCTCTTATTTATATCTTCATGTAGCCTTACACTTTCCTTATTTTAGGGCTTCTCCATTTAAAATAATTTATTTTGCAAGGAACTTTGACTCTTGGGGGCTTCTATAAGACTCATGAGGATTCTCCAACTTCATATGGTCATAACGTTCTAACCGTGAGGAGTTATGTGACGTTCCACATACCATCGAAAATGGCATGACAAACACTATGCATCTAGGATAGTTTGACTGAAAAAATCACTGTCCTTCATCTCATTATTCCTCAATGAAGAATGGTTTATCTAACCATACTTCTAGGATAACTCAATCCACAAAGCGTCTTCCCGTGAGGGCTTTCACCATAAGGGGACCACTTTGGATTTCATCCATCTGTAATTATTATCAACCATGACAAGACAATAATCATTCATCTTTACATCAAACAAACTTGGGTCCATTACCCAAACCTTTGTGCTACTAGGATTTCTTCAAGGGTTGACATCAATGACAACCAACCTTAATCAACAATATCCCCCTTTGGCATTGATGGAAACACTCTGATGCAATACTAAAATCATATCACTCATGCTCCCCCTAGAACCATGCCTCTGTCCTATGTATCTGATAAATCTTCTCCCCCTGGAACCATTCCTCTGTCCTCTGCATTTGATAAATCTCTCCCCATTTTTCATCAATGGAAAATGTATCTTTCCATCCGAGGCTACTCCCCCTTACTGAACTATCCTCTTATGATGCTTCCTCGTGTACATCTAATACATATAATATAAACATTCAAAAAAGCATTCATTTTGGAGTAGAAATAACTCCAAGTCTCTAGCGAAGATATTCAAAATCTTCCTATGGAAGTGGTTTTGTAAAGATGTCTGCCACTTGTTCTTTTGTTCCCACATACTCAACTCTGATGTTCTTTTCTACAACTTTTTCCCATAGAAAGTGATACTTGATTGGAATGTTCTTCGTTTTGGAGTACATCACCGGGTTCTTCAAGATACTAATGGCGCTTGTATTATCACAATATATTGGAATGGGCTCATCATACTCAACCTATATATCTATCAGAGTTTGTTTCATCCAAATAACCTATGTACAACATGATGATGTTGCAATATACTCTTCCTTGGTTGTAGATAAAGATATTGATGATTGTTTCTTTCTTAGCCATGATACTAAACACTCACCTAAGTAGAATGTTGCTCCACTGATGCTTTGTTGGTAATCAATACAACCTGCTAAATATGCATCTGTGTAGGTAATAAGTGATAGATCCTTTTCTTTTGGATACCATAATCCAAACTCTTACGCTCCTTTGAGATATCTGAAAATCCTCTTTACTGCTAATACATGTGATTCCTTTGGTGCTGCTTGAAATTGTGCCACATGTCCAACTGTCTGCATTACATCTGGTCGGGATGCTATCAAATATAGTATGCTACCAATCATTGACCTGTATTTCTTTTGATCTGTAGACTTCGAATCATCATATTTTCTCAACTTGCAACTAGTTTGCATGGGAGTGATAATTGGTTTGCAATCTTCCATTCCAAACCTCTTTATCATTTCTATGATATACTTGGTTTGAGAAATAAAAATTCCTTGGTTTCTTTGATGTATTTGAATTCCCATAAAGAAGGATATTTCTCCAAGTAACGACATTTCAAATTCATTCTACATATCTTTTGCAAATTTTTGGCTTAACCTGTCATCATCACTACCAAAAATAATATCATCAACATAAACTTCAACTAATAAAATATTACCTTGACTTACCTTGATGTAGAGGTTGTTGGTTGAACTTCCTTTTCTGAACCCTGCCTGCTGCAGATACTTATCCAGTCTAGAGTACCATGCCTTAGGAGCCTATTTTAGATCATACAAGGCCTTCTTTAATTTACACACATAATCTGTGTTCTCTGACAACTGAAATACTTCTCGTTGTTCAATGTAGACATCTTCTTCAAGTTCCCCATTCAAACAAGATGATTTTACGTCCATCTGATATACTTTAACATTTTTGGAGCATGCATAAGCTAAAAGAAAATAGATTGCTTCCATTCTGACAACTGGGGCAAATGTCTCTTCAAAGTCAATTCCTTCATTCTGTGCATATCCTTTAGATATCAATCTAGCTTTGTTCCTTGTAACTTGTCCATCTTCATTTAATTTCTTCCTAAAAACCCATTTTGTGCCAATCACATTCTTATTCTTTGGTCTTGGAACCAATTCTCAAGTGTCATTTTTCTCTATTTGATCCAATTCTTCATCCACGGCCTTATTCCAAAATGCATCCTTGTTGGCTTCTTCAAAATAGTTTGATTCAATTGTAGATAAGAGTGCTAGGTGTGTTTGTTCTGGTTAACAGATTATTCTTCTAGTCTCAACTCCTACATCTTTGTTTCCGATAATCTGATCTGAAGGATGATTCTTCTATATTCGTTTATTGGGTGTCTTTAGAGACACTTGTTGAACTTGCTCTTTTTCTTCTGTCAGATTCTCTTCATCTTCCTCTTCTACTTATTTTTCATCTTTTTCTTCTTCTTCTAAGGGTTGTTTCATTGATTCATTTTCTTCTTCATTTGATTTTGGTCTGCCTGTTTCATCAATTGTCACGTTGATGCTTTCCACAACTTTGTTCAATATTATATTGTAACACTTGTATTCTTTCCTTGTACTTGATTAACCAACAAGTAATCATTTGTCCACACAAGAGTCAAACTTTCCCATTCTTCCATCTTCTCTTTTGATATAACATTTGCTTCCAAAAGATCTGAAGTGATTCACATTTGTTGGTCTTTCTTTCCATAGATCGTAAGGAGTTTTGTCGGTGTTGTTTATGAGCATTACTTTGTTTTGAATGTGAATTGTTGTATGCATTGCCTGTGTCCAAAAAATATCAGTCAATTTTGAATCTATTAGCATTGTTTGAGCCATTTCCTGTACTGTCCTGTTCTTTCTTTCAACAACTCCATTCTGTTGAGGTGTCCTAGCAACAAAGAATTGCCTTTTTATTCCATGATTGTTGTAGTAGTCCATAAATTCCTTTGAGGTGAACTCTCCTCCATTATCAAATCTCAAGCATTTGATTTTTGAATTCATTTCATTTTCAACCATTTCCTTCTATATCTTGAAGTTTTCAAAAGCTTCTGACTTATTCTTGAGAAAGAAAACTGCAGTCATTCTTGTATAATCATCAACTAATAACATACAATATTTATCACCTTTTAATCCCTTTGTTGTAGTTGGTCCAACTAGATCAATATGCACAATTTCCAGTGGTCTTGTTGTTGAATATTCCTTTGATTTGAACCTCGTCTTTGTTCGCTTTCCTTGTTGACAATGCTTGCATAAAGTATTGGTTGGTTTCATGATTTGGGGCATTTTTCTGATTACTTCTCTTTTGTTGACTTTGACAAGGTTATCAAAATGTATGTGACCCATTCTTCTCTGCCATATCCAACTTTCATCTTCCTTTCCTAGACAACACTTTTCATTTCCAATTTCACTTAACACATATATGTTGCTTGAAGTTCTTGCGGCTGTAGAAATCAATTTCCATGAACCTTCTTTTCTTATCTCACACTTTTGTGAATCGAAAGTAACTTTAGGCCTTGGTCACACATTTGACTCACACTTAGAAGATTATGTTGCATATGTTCTACTAGTATAGCATTTTCTTCCTTTTCATTCTTGTTCCCAATTCAGACTGTTCCTTTTCCAATGATTTTGGCTAAATCATCATTTCCGAAGGAGACTGATCCATATCTTTCCTTTTGTAATGTAGGAAACTTGTCTCTATCACTTTTCATGTGTTTTGAACACCCATTGGCGACATACCAACCACATTTATTCTTCTTATCTTGTAGAGAAATCATGCATTCTTCATTGCTATATTGATCTTGATTTATTATCCATGTCCTTTTTTGAGGTTCCTGTCTATGACTATTGTTATTCTGTTGAGGTTATTTAGGAGGGACTGTCATTCTCCACTCTTTGGCCATGTGTCCAAAATTGTTGCATTTGTAATATTCCACTTCAATGCTCAAAGATTCAAACCTGTTGTAACTTATCCTCTTTGTTTCACTAGTCCTTCTTGAATAACCCCTTTGTGTATGACTCTCAAAGTTGTTATTGTTCCTATTGTTAGCTATGCAATTTACAACTTTATGTCCAAAATTATTACATGCATAACATAAACCAAAAAATATAGTTTGATACCTAGGAGTTGAGTATCTTCTGAAAGGAGGTGCTCTTATGAATTGTTCTTCTTCTTGAGGCCTATCTGTTGTTTGTTGATTCTGAAATGTGAATCTTCTCAGTGGAGGAGTGTCCTTGTAATCTTCCTTATATATCCTTCTATCCCCTTTGATTGTTTCTGCATAGATTTTTGAATATGTTTCTTGATTTGTTGTTTTGCAGCTTGATCCCTTTTCTGTCTAATTGTATCCAATTCCGGTCTTGTCAAAATGAGAATTTTGATTGCTAATAATGTCATCCAAAACTTTTGAGCTATTTTGCATATTTTTCTTTGGAATATCCTTTCTTAATATGACAATTTCTACTTCCAATGATCCTGTCCTTTTCTTCTAGTTGTTTTTTGAGTGGTTCTTCAATTCTTTTATTTTCTTCTATTTGAACCTTCAATTTTGTGATCATTTGTTCCAGTTCTTGAGTGTCTTCTTTCTTGTCTAGTTCTGCTTGTAGTTTCTTGTTTTTCTTCTTTTCTCTTCTGATAATTTCTATGGAACACATTAATTCTTCTCGAAATTCAACTTCTACCTCTTCAATTTCTTCTTCAACTTCTTCATATTCTTCTTTGGCTTCTTCATATTCTTCTTCAGAGTCTTCTTTATTAGAGTCTTCTACTGCCATGAATAGAACTCTTCTTGTCTCACTGTCACTGACTTCATCTTCATCTGATGATGAGATGTCTTCTTTGGTGCATAAGCTTTTCTTGAAAACTTTCTTTGTAGTTCTTTTGCCTTTATATGTTTGTTTTCCTTTTGATTAACATTCATCATTTCTCTTTTTCTTATGAAGACATTTGTTAGAAAAATGACCAATACCATCACAATTAAAACAAATTAAAGGAAGCTTACCTCTATACCTATCATTGGTTCCCTTGTTTAGTCTTTTGACGGAGCTGGACACTTCTTCATCATATTCCGAGACGTCAGTGTTGTTTCTATATTCTTCTTGTTTCTTGTTTCTTTTTCTTTGATATTTTGGATGCTTTGAAGGCTGCTTCTTTTACATATGGATTTTCATATTCATTTGTCATTTCATATGTTGTGAATATTCCATGTAGTTCATCCACATATTGAGTTTAGATTTGATCTTTCTTCTAGTGTTGATATCCTAGGGTTAAATATCATAGGAAGATATTTTAGTACCTTTTGAAAAATTATAGATTCTTCGATTTCTTCTCCCAATCCTATGATTGCATTCACTATTTCATCGAATCATAAGAAGTAGGTTGCAATATTCTCATCTTCCTTCATTTTTAGTTGTTCAAACTGACCTCTGTAAGTTTGAATCTTTGCTTCTTTAACTTTTGTATCTCCTTCATAAATATTTCGAAGCTTGTCCCAAATCTCTTTATCGGATTTACAATGTGCAACTTTGGTGAATAATGCTTCACTCAAACCATTAAAAAGTGCATTTGTGGCTTTGGAATTATTCTGACCAAGTTTCACTGCTTTGTCATTTGTTGGTGGAACTGTTGGTGTTGTGTATCCATCTACAATTGATTGCCAAATTTTAAATCCCTGTGCCTGTATATATGTCTTCATCCTTACTCTCCAAAAAGCATACTTATGTCCATCAAATTCTATAATTCCATTTTTATACAAGTTGTTTCTCTCCATGATCTACCTTTCAGTGGTTAAAATGATTTCTCAAGGAACGCATTCTGATACCAATTGTTGGATTACTAAGAGGGGGGGTGAATCAGTAATAGTGCAATTATCGTCCTTTCTAACCAAATAATCCAAGTGTTATTTCAATGTAGAATTATTATCCAATAATGAGCAATAAGAAATGAACAATCACACACATACACAGTACACCAGTGTTTTACGTAGAAACCCAAAGTGGGAGAAAACCACTGAATGTTTTTTCTTATACGTATTGAATAATTACATTCATTGGAAGAACCAACTTCCTTGTTTTTCCAGCTGCAACTGGAAGGAGGCTCCAACCCCCTAGTTTCTCAGGATACAACCTGAAGGAAGCTCCAACTCCCCAATTCTCTGGCTACAACCAGAAGGAGGATGCAACCCCCTATGTTCTCCGGCTACAACCAGAAGGTGGAAACAATCACCTGTCCTTGCCCCGTCCAACCACCCTGAAGTATAAGTAGAATGATGGAACCACTGAAAAACTATCACTCTGAGATATATTATTGTACAACTATATCAACCTGTACCACTGAACTATATCCAATCTGTACAACTGCCCTGTAATCAATCTGTACTTGAACTGAACATATATCTACAAAAATACAATAGGTACGCGACCTGTAGCACTGTAGCCCATGTATGTACGTGCCCTATCTATTATGCAACCCGCGTATGTACGCGCCCTAACTGTTATGCATCATGTGTATGCCTTCTAAAAACTAGTGTTTCCTTTTTCTTGAAAACTCCTGACCCTCTGTTACTTCTTTCACATAGATCTGTAACCTGTCACTATATTCAGACTGTAACTGTACCATGTGCATGCATCCTCATACATAAACTTTACTCAAGGAAAATATGTCTCTCTCTAGTCATGTGCCACATAGGTGTGTGTAATCATGAACAAGTATAATATCCCTCACATGATCTTAGTCATAAAACCCTTTCTGATATTCAACCTCTCAATATATCAACTAATACACAAATACAAGCTCTCAACCATGTAACATAAAAACCCTTAGCCATATGCCAAGAAATACAAGAAGTATCAATGATGAACATACCGGCATTGTATTTATGTAGATCTGACTTATACAGAAGATCCCATGTAGCCACTAGTCTCTCTAGGGAGAATCCTCAAATATCCATTGCCATTCCTCATGCATACAAAAAAATCCAACTATTCTTAGAAATAAGACATACATTTTGAATCAATGGATGGATCTAATGTATCTGAGCAATTTATACCTTCCTGGGAGCTTGATCTCATAATCTAGAACCTCTGCATCCTCATATTCTCAAGTTTCCATGGATTTATCAATGTGTACTCACCCTATACACAGCCATTCCGCGTACCTACGCACCTTATACACATACAACCCGCGTACATGTACGCACCCTATACATAGCCAACCCATGTATGTACGCACCCTATTCACAGACAAACCACGTACATGTACTCACCCTATACATAGACAACCCGCGTACACCTCAGAAAATAGGGTTTTTTGTATTTGCTGTAATTCCGATAATTCCATCGTCAACCCTTCGTGCTACCTCAGACGTTCACCACTTCATATGTATCCACAAGTATTTACAATAAGCTTTACACAAGAAAATAGATATACAATGTGTACAAGTGTGTCCTTAATGAGTGAGATTTGCCTCTTATTTATATCTTCATGTACCCTTACACTTTCCTTATTTTAGGGCTTCTCCATTTAAAATAATTTCTTTTGCAAGACACTTTGACTCTTGTGGGCTTCTATAAGACTTGTTAGGGTTCTCTAACTTCATATGGTCATAACTTTCTAACCGTTAGGATTTATGTGACGTTCCACATACCATTGGAAATGGCATGACAAGAACTATGCATATTGGATAGTTTCACGGAAAAAAACACTATCCTTAATCTCATTATTCCTTAATTAAGCATGGGTTCTCTAACCATACTTCTAGGATAACTCAATCCGCAAAGTGTCTCCCGTGAGGGATTTCACCATAAGGGGACCACTTTGGAGTTCATCCATTTGTACTTCTTATCAACCATGACAAGACAATAATGAGTCATCTTTACATAAAACAAACTTGGGTCCATTACCCAAACCTTTGTGCTACTAGGATTTCTTCAAGGGTTGACATCAATGACAACCATGGAAGATTTTAGGGGCTAAATTTCGCTCATGGGCTAATTTTCCATGGTTTTTCCAAAAATGAGATTCTCTATTTTAAAAATGATTCGCCCAAATTCTATAGGATAAAAATATTTTACCTTAAAAATCACCAAAATTTTATAAAAACTATATAAAATCCTTAGAAATTTGAATATTTTTACAAAAATATCGCCAAACATTTATAGTTGGCATATAAAGGATTAGTAAGATTCGCTAAGGTTTCTATAATTTAAAATAAATTTCCATCCTTAAAATCATCCCTAATGACAACCAACCTTAATCAACAAATTTATTTTTTGGTATTTTTTTTATTGGTGACTTCCTTTGTCTATGATTTTTCTTTGTTGGTGAATTTAGTTGTCAATGAACTTTTAGTGACTTTTCTTGTTCCTAAATTATGTTTATCAATAAATTTCATTATGGATGGGTTCACTTGTTGGTGCACAACTATAAATCCACTATAACAACTCATGTGCAATCCTTATCTCTTGTACCAAATGATGCATCCACTAGAACAACTAAACTTAAAGCTTCAACTCTAAGACCAAATGATATCAACACATTCTTGAAAATCAAAGCTACATAGTGGAATACAACACACACACATAACAATAATATAAATTTGAATTAAAATTGACAATAAGAATTCACACGACTATTCTACTACTATTATTAAACCCATAGGGATTTTAGAGAAAAAACCTTTGGATCTCATTACAACAACCAATATTATATCTTGTACTCTCTTTACTACTACTCACTTCTACATATAGGTTTAATGGCCACTAGGAAAGCTACAATATTAGGAGGCCAAAATCTCCATTCCCTTCTACTATTGGATATATGTAGTTTTGCCTCTAGAATTTGAACCAAAAAATATTACAATTGTGGGTAGTTTAATAATCAAAGTCACCATGGAATAATATGTTCTTATTGGTGTTATATTCTAATCAGGTTCATAGCCATGTTATTATTTTGTTGAGGTGGCCAAAGCATACACATCATTTGTCATTGTGATTGTGATTATTTTCTCATTATTGTTCTAGTGTATTGAGTTTGACATGGATGGGTTACTATTCCAAGTCCCATTAATTTTTAGACTAAACACCATGAGATCTAGTGTGTAAACCCTTCTATGAAACCAAGTCCCATTAATGGTTACTAACCAAAGGATCATTTGTTACTAAATTCAATGTCCCCTAGTACCTTTTTCTCTCGACACCTTATGATATCAAAAGTAACTAGAGTCATTGACCTCCATTGGACATTGAACAACCATTTTTCATTTCAAGAATTTTTTTCCTTCTCCCAAAACTACCCAAGTAATCTTGAAGGCAAGTTAAGATCATATCATATATTGTGGTCCTCATTACACTACAAGGAGAAAACCTTGTAGATGAGGTTTTTACGAAGATTTTTAGTGTTACAAGATTGGGAAAAATGTTCAAAAAAACCTCTTCTACAACCTTCTATATTCGTAGAAAAGGTTTTAGAGGAGGTGTTAATGGATGTTCCCTATAACTAAAAAAAATGGGATGTTGGAAGTTTTAGCAGAGGTTTTTTTTTTGCTTGTATTTTTATCATGCACCAATGCATTATTAATTAACACACATTGGTGCATACATAAACTTAAAAAGCATCGTGGATCGTATATTTACTATGCACTTGTTTCGTCTTTTTTATTTTTTTCTATAATTCCACATCATTGATCGTATAATAATTATGCACTGGGTCATTTTTTGTTTTGTTTTATAGAACATTGATGCTCATATAATTTGTACTCATTGATGACTATATTACCATGTGCGCCAGAGGCAAGTGAAATTTTGAACATTTGAGGTGATATTTCAACACCATTCTTTGTTAGTAAGAAGTGTACACATATTATATGTAAATCACTGATGTGTATTGTAATCATGTGCACTGTAATATTTTGAAATGATAAACATAACTGTACATTATGCTGCTTAAATTAATGGTGCATTTTCATAATTTTTAGCACTGATGATTCAATGTAATTAATACGCACTAGTGCATATGACTCATAAAAATATATCGATGTCTATTTTTTGGCACACATCATTTAGTGAGGACAAAATAATAAAATGCATCGATATCTATATATTTTAATTGATTGTTTTTTTTTACAAATTTTCAATTAATCATCTCAAAATAAAATATTTTTTATAATAATTATTATTTTTGTACTTTTGTTATTTTGTTTTGATATAATGATTGCATCAATATGCTATCGAATGGATTACACCTTTGTTATTTGTAACAACTTTAATAATCCATATATTAATTAATCAACAATGCAACATTTTACGACATTCAACAATGCAATAAAATAAGAAATCCATTTTATTATATATGAATAAGAGACCCATAATCATACAAAATGGAACTACATAAAGGTGCACAATAATTAAAATGCAACAAATATGTAATTGTTACACTTATTGGTAGCATTTCCTCATACAATCGAGACAATATGTCAAGTAGATTAAACAAAATCCATGATTTTCATAGACAAATATTCCAAAAAAATCAACTTCCACTAATATTCAATTATATTGATTATCATTCATCACTTGAACTACTGTAATTTCTCAAGCTGCATGCATGCCTCATTTCTTCATCACTTGTAGGTGATATTGTACTTTGATTATTTAAACTAATGTTTTCTTGATCAACTTGTTTTTTACGTTCAACCTCTTCATGTTCCATCTACAAACATCAAAATAAAGTGTAATAAGTAAATCTACAGTTATATAGTAGAATATCCATGACCGCGTGAATAAAAAAAATACCATTGAAGTGACTTATTTATAAACAATACACATTCTTCTGAACCCATGTTGAATTTCGTCTCTCAAAACCTCTTCTGTTGGTTGCACTCCATACTTTGTTACTTGCATATTTAATATGCCATGAAAAATTATAGTTGATATAATTAATATAAATGTTTCTTATTGTTCTATTAATTATAAAATGAGGGAATTTAAAAAACATAGCTACTTACATATTCTTCGATTAAACCTTGATACTTCAACATATACTCACAACCCATAATTAATCCAATGTTGACCAATTCTTCGATTGGATCTACTTTGTATGTTAGCACCTATTAGAAGACATCCATGGATGAGTGTAGATTAATTATTTAAATATAAAGTTCACAACAAACATAAAATCTTAAGTAAGGCCGAAAACATAAGTTCTCACAAGTGATCAACCCTTTTCTTCCTCATTGTCATGTCTTATGTGTTGAATGGGTTCCATCTTTTTTTCTTTTCTGCAACAAAAGAATTGAAAATTAGTATTTCATGCAATAATTAAATTCGATGAACATAAAATAATAAATCAATGATTCCATACCTCCAATGTTAATTTTTGTTGGGGTGGCCCCTCCCGTGATGCAATTATGTTCATTTCTTTTACCAACTTCTTGTACATGTTTTTGGACATCCCTACAAACATGTATTGGTTTTCACTGCATTTGTCCCTTGGAATTTGAATAATCTTCCTAAAAAATGAAAAGAACAATAATATTAGATTCATTGGGTTGATTTTTTTGTTGTAAGTGGAAAGTACCTCTATACATTATTTCCATTATATCCCTTACAATTTCGTAAAAAGAATCCCCCCTCTTGTTAACTTCTAGCACCATGCCAAATGAACTGAGGACCAAGTCATCATCTTTTAAATCCTTCGTACTTTTTTATCTTCTTAGGGAAAAATTACATTCCCTCACTATCTGTCCCTACACAACATTAAAAAAAATTGAAATAGAGTGCCTAAAACATGTTAGCGATTAATGTGAAGAAATTCAATTTTAGAAAAAAGTCAAAGAAAAAATTCATGTTGATTACCTCTTGATCCACTTAATTACTTTGTTCGAAACATTTCAATAAATATTTTATGCTCTTTTTCACTCACATTGTGAACAACCTTATTGAGTTTCTTCAAATTTTTGTTGTGCATTACATGCTTTAACCAATACACATCATGAATTTAAACCTATAGATAATTCAAATATATTAAATTTTAATAAAACTTAAAGAAATTTCCTTCTTGTTGGGATGAGCTATCATCATGCTCACTACAATAAGTTATTTTCCTTGAAATTATATCGGCCATCTTCTCTACAAAAAAATCCACGAATCATCAGATATAAATACTATGAAATATTTTTTACAAAATGATATTTTGGTGCATATAATTAAATAGTATGCACAGGTGCATTACACACATGTATACACACCAAGATATGATTACCATGTCTTTACAAAATTAAAAAACTTTTTTTTTTCATATTGTTATAATCACACATTGCTTTATAAAGTAATAGAAGTATCAATGCCTCATTATTGTTTATTGTGCACTGTTAAACCCATGAAAAAATTTGAAATATGACGATTTCGATATTAAAAAAAATGTTGTTTACATGTTAAACTTAGAGGTGATATTGATAGGAACATGCATACTCGTGCATTATTCCTATATAGTGCACACCACTAACCATGAAAATCGTTTTTGTTAAAGAAAAGTAATAGTGACAAGGTTTGGGATCCAATGTAATGAGTGCTCCTATTGCAATAGATACCAAATGATCCATATACAAGTAAAGAAACCCATAAAATCTATTGCTTAAAAAAATAGTCTCCTCCTGAAATATAGAGAGGGAAACCAAAATAAAGAAAAAGAAAAGTAGGGATTCCAACTGAAGATAATTATGAAACCATTGTATTGTTTTGAGAATGCTTTGAAAATTGTTTGAATCAAATAGGGGAAATATTGAGATGATCAATAGAATGAAATCACTTCCCTGAAATTTCTCCTCTACAAATTTGTATCTAGCCTACAATGATCCCTTTCAAATTTATATCTTCAAGAAAATATACCCACTCCAATGTATTTGCTGGTAAATCTCTCTTGCACAAATATCCCCTCCAAATTTGGAAAAAGAATGGAATAATGATTATATTTCTCATTTATAAACACATACATTTAGAAAAATAAAATTCTTGCTCATTTTTATGTTGTATATTTTGGTGCATTGATGATAAGTGTGTACTCTATTTCTTTTGTAACTTACTTTTTTGATGCACCATAAAAAATTAAAGCACATCAGTGTGATTTTTGCATAAAAATGCACCGACAAACAATTTAATTGACAAAATAAAATGAAAACCTACACAATTAAAATTTTGTAGAAGTTTTTCTTTGGGAAGGAAAAAATGGAGGTCACTCTTCAGTGCCTCTCATAATTTAAGTAATTAATGCATTTTGTATATATAAATGCAATAATGCATCATAAAATAATTAATCATACTAATAACTTTTAAAACCCATTCAAAATTCTATTTGAAGTTAGATTGTTTTATGCTTCCAAAATTTTATTTTGAGAATTTATTCACACATTGATGATGGTTGTGGTTCAAATGTAGCTAAAAAAACGTTACAATATTAAATGGCCAATTATTCAAATTCCATCTCATTCCATATCATTACAAGTTCTCCAAGTTCTCCTCCATTATTTGTAGTCTATGCTAAAAAGGTTCTTGACATTCAATAATGAAGAGAAGAAGAAACCTAAGGAGAGGCATTCATTCTTGACCTTAGAGTGTCGTGATTTCATAGAGAGAGATAAATGGAGGTAAAAAAAAATTCGAGAGAGTGGATGGAAGGTCATGGAGATTTATAACCCATACCTTGATGAACACCACCTTCGAGACCTCAACATAGAAGATCAAAATGGTAGGATCTCGAGTTTTGTGGGGAAAATGGACAGTAATGAATAGAAGGCATAGTATATGTTGAACAGGTTCCCAACATTCAAGAAGGAGGAGAATAAGGAAACCAAGAAGAGGCATATGTTTGTGGCCTCATAGTGCCACAATCTCATAAAGGAAAATAAATGGAGGTAGTAGATAATCTAAGAGATTAGATGGAAGGTCATGATGATTCATAATCTAGGCCTCAAACAACACCACCTGTGAGACCTCGATAAAGAATATTAGACTAGTAGGATCTAATGTTTTTTGGGGAAATGGACTATAAAGAAGAGAAGGAATATTTTATGTTGAACAAGTTCCTCTCATTCTAGAATGAAGAGAAGAAGAATCCCAAGGAGAGGAATTTATTCTTAGCCCAAGAGTGACACAATCTCATAGAGGTATATAATTGGTGGTAGCAGATAATCTAAGAGATTGGATAGAAGGCCATGGAGATTCAAAACCTAGGCCTCAATGAAAATTTCTTCTAATACCTCAACATAGAATATAATATTGGTAGGTTCTCATGTTTTGGTGGAAATATGGCTTGCAATGAAGAGAAGGTGCATTCTATGATAAATAGGTTCCTGACATTCAAGAATAAAGAGAAGAAGAAGTCTAAGGATAGACAATTGTTCATATCCTCAAATTGTCATGATTTTGTGAAGTAGACAAATGGAGGCAACAAATAAAATGAAATATTGGACAAAAGGTCATGGAAATTCAAAACCTGGGCCTTGGTGAACATTTCCTTCAAGACCTCAACAAAGAATATCAAAATGGTAGGATCTTTAGTTTTGGGGGGGAAATGGTCTGTAATGAAGAGAAGTAATGGTCTATGTTGAACAAGTTTATGAAATTCAAGAATTAAGAGAACAAGAAGCTCGAGGAGAGGTGTATGCTCATGGATTGAGAGTGTTTTGATCTCATAGAAGTAGACAAAGGGAGGAAATAGATAATCTGAGATATTGGGAAAAAGGGCATGGAGATTGAGAACCCGGGCCTTGACGAACATTGCTTTTGAGACCTGAATAGAGAAGATCATACCGGTAGGATCTTGTATTTTTGGGAAATATTTCCCATAGTGAAGTGAAGGCCCATTCTATGTTGAAAATTTTCCTAAAATTAAAGAATGAAGAGAAGAATAACTCCAAGAAGTGGCATCCATTCCTTTCCTTAGAGTGTAATGATCTCACAAAGGATGAAAAATGAAGGAAATAGATAATTGTAGATATTAGATGGAAGATCATGGAGATTTAAAACCTTGGCCTTAGTGAAAATCACTTCCAAGACCTCAACACAGAAGATGAGACTGGTAGGATCTTGGTTTTTGAGGGGAAAATGGTCCATAATGAAGAAATGGCATAGTCAGTGTTGATTAGGTTCCTAACATTAAAGAATGAAAAAAAAAGAAACCCAAGGAGAGGCATCCATTCTTGGACTGAGAGTGTCGTGATCTCATAGAGGAAGACAAATGGAGGTATTAGATACTTTAACGTATTGTACATAAGGTCATGGAGATTTAGAAACAGGGCCTCGACGAACATCTCTTCCAAGACTTGAACATATAAGATCAAACTCATAGGATCTTAGGTTTTAGTGGGGATATGGATTGTAATGAAGAAAAGGCACATTATATTCTGAGAAAGTTCATGACATTCAATAATCAAGAGAAGAAGAATCCCAAGAAGAGGTGACTACTCCTAGCCTTAGATTGTCATGATCTTGTAGAGGCGGAAAAATTGAGGAAGAATATAATCCGAGAGATTGGACAAAAGGTCATGGAGATTCAAAACCTAGGCCTTAGGGAACAAAACTTCCAACATCTCAATAGAAAATATTATAATGGTAAGTTCTCAGTTTTTTGGGGGGAAATAGCCCATAATGAAGAGAAGGTGGAGTCTATGTTGAAAAGGTTCTTGAAATTCAAGAATGAATATAAGATGAATACCAAGGATATACATATATTCCTATCCCCGGAGTGTTGTGATATCATAGAGAAAGAAAACTGGAGAAAACATATAATACGAGAGATTAGATGGAAGTTCATCAATATTCAAAACATGTGCTTCATCCAACACCCCTTTCAATAACTCTATTGGCACTAGAATTTACCCTTATAATGATATAAGGATAATCCTAGTACCCATAAGAATCTGAATAATTAAATCAAGTTTGGTAGGTGGATCAAAAATACTCTACGAGAAAGGAGAGGGAAACAAATTCAATGTATATCAGTGAGATACCATTAGGCATGGAGTCATATCCTCTCTACATATTGAAGGAAATCAATTTGAACTATCAGATCAAGAGATTATATGTTGATGGGTAGAGGAATGGAGAATATGAAAAAAAGAAGAATGTCAAGAAACAAAGATCATCTTTGCATAATGAACTAAAAATCACTTGAACAAAACAATGATTAACATGAAATTTGTAGAAGATCCTCTATTTATCAAGGGCCATTAACCAAAGGCAGCCTTTGATCCTCAAACTCCACAATTATTTCAAGAAAGAATATGGCAGAATAAATGGAGAACAAAGAAATCACATTATGATAAAAAAAAAAAAAATCATGAATCTTTCATGGCAGAACAAATTTACATCATAGGCCCTCAAGCTTACAATAAGCAGGTAAAATGCTCCTCAATCTCTCTCAAGCCTCTGGATTGAACCCCTCTAACCTTGAACAACTTCCAAAATATATCCATTTCCTTATCCCCTAATCCTAGGAGTTCAGTATCTTCAGTTTTCTAATAATAGTAAAGAGTTACAACAAAATCAAACCAACTCCTAAATTTTAGGGTTTAGTTCTTTGACTAATTAATGTATGTAGATCACATATCAACTACATGAGTAGATGGTGAAACGTCGCTCCCTCTCTTCCACCTGATGGTTTGAAATGATCCATCCCAACTGGAAATCAAATAGGAATTTATTTTGGTTGACTATGCAGTTTTGCAGTGTACCTGGTAGATATTCACTGCAAAATCATAACTTCAGAACTTTTGCAGTGAATCCCCTATTTTAGTGTTCTACCGATTACTTATTAATATCATGTGTCATAATCGGTACATCCTAAGTAAATGGCACATGCATCTTTTGAAATGTCTTCATCCAGGGGGCTTGGCACTGATCTTGCACTTGAAATATCGATATTTTGGTATTTCAATGCTCAACACTTGGATGGTCTTCCTCCATCGATATTTTTCCAGTGTTCATTAGTTGGAACCTACCCAATGCTCCTTTTATAAATACTATTTGATCTTTGAAAACCCTTCCATCATTCCAGATATAAATAAAGGAATATCACAATATTCTGAATTCATTAAGGGTATACCAAAAATATTGCAAGTGCTCCTTTGACATGTGTTCCTCTGATGCTTGAATTTTAACAATGATAGTACCTGAGAAATCAGGCACCTGTCTCAATAGAATGAGTACTGGAAAAGTGAACTCAATAATGTCATTGGCACATGGGAAATTTTATGAGGCTTTAGATTATAGAATCCATGTCAATAATCTCAAATAGACTGTCACTTGGTTATGCTTATAGATACCCTGTTGTGAATCATAATATCATTCTTCTCCTTGGAGATATTTTAAATTTGACATGACACTTGGATTATCTAAGTTTTAACAAATTCTTTTCCTTCCCATTACCACAAATCGAACTTCTAGGACACCTGTTGGGTTTAGAAAACACTATAGATATAATTCACCTCCAACACTTTTACATCACAATGACATCTAGATCATAATTATTTGACAATTTGTCATTTCCTTCATGGCATTGTGAATTTTAACACCTGCACATTTCCCCTTGGAATTTGGCGTTTAGGATGATTGTTAATTGACACATTTACCGATAAATTGGCAGGATTATCCTTCCTGTGGCCTACGCTTGGTGTTGTGACTTGAACTAGGTGTTGTCACTGTTATTGGCCTACAATGTGTGGATTTGATGTGTTCCATGGCCTTTGTTGTAAAGTGGATTGGATTTCAGTTTCTGGGGTACTTAAAGACATATCAAACCAGATTAGAAGTTGGCCCTCAAGTCCAAAAACTATATATTTTATTACAAGTACAATTATTAACCCCATAAGAATAAAATTTGAGGCATGCATAGCCCAAGAGCACAAACTCTGAATTTTTACAAAGAATTATAGAACATACTAACACCATCAACCCAATTTCTTTTCTCGTACAAATATCATGTTAAAAAGAAGGCAATGCTGTAAAAATTTCATGACATTGCATAATTGACCATAGTGTTCCACAATTGACCAAATTTGATAATGCAAACTTCTATGCTAAAATAGGCTCCACGTGGGATGACATGCTCTCTGTGAACTGCCAAGAACTCTACAAACCATTGTTCCTTTACTAAGATCTATATTTAACTATGATATCAACAAATGTGTCACCTGTAAATCAATCACATTGCAAAATTGTATCCCTGTTCATATTTCCCTGAGAGCACTTCTGATCCTTATTGAAAACTGAAAGCACACCTGCTGAAAAACATACTGCAAACAAACTAGAACTGAAAATCACATGCTCATGGAGTGAACTTATTTATGTACATACCTATTCCTAAGCAGTAAAATACAAATTTGCTTAGGTGTAAGAAAACTTCCACAGTAACCATTCAAATAAATTTGTGACAGAATGATCCTCATCTCTACAAATGATCAATAGATAACAATAGAGACATAAAGACAACCACAAGAAACCCTTTGGAAAATCATGCTCACTTTCAAGTACTGGTGGTATTCTGAGATCTAAAAAGTTCAAATTTTTTGAAAAATAAGATTCTAGCACAACTTCTATTGGGTCTTCAAAATAAAGAGAGAAAAATTGTTGATCTAGAAGAGATGACGGACACGGTGTAAATTCACTTTTGCTGAGAAAAAGATGACCTCCTTGTTCCTTAAACAACAACTCTTGGGCATAATTCATTTCATGACAATCAAGAGCAACAAAATTTATTTGATCATGAAATAAAAACCCCTAACCAAATCTTGAGGACATATCATCCTGGATGTTGTCATAAACAAAGAAGGGTTGTTAATTTCCAATATAAATAGTAAAATGCTTTGGAGCAATAACTTCTTCTTCAACAAAATGCTCACGTGATAATTTCATAATAGGATTTAAAATGTTCCCATCATGGTCAGTTGAAGGTATTCTATAAGACATGTATGTACAATCATACTCTACAAAATTATCAAGCTGATTTGAATAATAAACACAAGCATAATCTATATCCCTATCAATAGAAAAATTTGAAAATAATGTAGAATATTGTCCCAAATATGATTCATTCTTATATCTTTCCTCCTGTTCTTGTGCATGAGAATCTTCAACATATACCTGTTCTTGAAGTCTATCACAAGCCCGAAAGTTTTCCTCAATTTATTCAACATCCACAAACAATTTTTCTAATGACGAGGCTCTCCTTTCTCTCAGAAAAAGGACAAGATCAGGGTGTTGAGCTACTATATAGTAAACCATGGCAGTGGTTTTAGAAGGTCAGATCTCCAAAGGCATACTGCGATAAAAACTGTGAAACCTCCTATTGAATGTAGCAAGAACTTCATCCTCCCCTCTTCTCAAGGCATTAAACTCATTAAGTATTGATAAAAGGAATTGTTTTCACCCTAGTATCTCAAAAATGCACCATGAAAATCAGTCCACGAACAAATGTAACAAGATTCCATATTTCTAAACCATAAAGAAACATCTCCAAATAGGGATTTGAAAAAATATTCTCATAACTATATCCTCATGTAAAATTTCAAAATTATCAATTAAATTCTCAAAAGTTTTCAGGTGTTTCTCAGCTGCAACATGGTGTCCTCCATTGAACATAGTGAGATAATCAATAAAATTGGGAGGATAAACATGAAGAATAAGTGGCATCCTCAAAGGTTTAAAGAATTCCCTTATTGTTCGAGAATGAACTTCAGTGGGATAAAAGTAAGGTTCAATGTGTTTATTGCAAGTTTCAGTAGAAATGGTGGAAGGTAATGGATTATCTTTACCATCTATAGAATGAAGAGAATGATCAGGTTCAGGATATATGAGTATATGCACATTGTCTTTCTCATGTGTTTCAGATGAAGGAATAGGTTCAACATCAATAATGCAACAAGAATGCATACCTTCTTCTTCCAAAGAGGGATATATAAATGAAGGTTTATGATCATCAAAGTAAACAAAACAAAGGATGATTCTCCTGATATGTGAAGGAAAATACAAGAAAGAGATGACAAAAAATAACATAAGTTCCTGAAAGAAAATTATAACTTGATACCTTGAATTCTTGTGTCTTCCTTCCATTTTTCTATCTGAGCTCGTTCTTCAGTCGAGTATCATAACTTGATTTGAATCACCAGCAAACTCTTCAAATGTGTGGAGTCGCCAAGTGGAAGATGTTGTATGTTATGTCAGCAACACTTGTTCACCATCAAGTGTTGGTCATAATATTTGTCGTTCTCCCAGGGAATATTTTCCTCATTTTTGTCCCCAACAACGATGCCAAAAATGTTAAGACTAGAAGTTACCCTTAGAATACTATAAGGATAAGCCCAATACCCACTAGAATCTTAATAATTAAATCAAGTTTGGTAGGTGGATCAACAAGACTCTACGAGAAAGGAGAGGGAAACAAATTCAATGTAGATCAATGAGCTACCATTGGGAATGGAGTCATAACCTCTCTGTATATTGACAACAAACAATTTGAACTATCAGATCAAGATATTGTATGATGATGGGTAGAGGAATGGAGAAGATGACAAAAAGAAGGATGTCTACAAACAAAGATCATCTCTACAGAATGGACTAAAAAGTACTTGAAAAAAAAATGATTAACATGCAATTTGTAGTATATCCTCTACTTCTCAAGGGTCCATTAACCAAAAGAATCCTTCGATCCTCAATGTATACAGTTATTTCAAGAAAAAATATGACAAAAAAAATGGATAACAAATAAATCATATCTAATAAAAACAACTTTCATGAATCTTCCATGGAAGAAAAAATTTACATCACAGGCCCTCATGCTTACAAATAAGCAAGTAAATTGCTCCTCAAGCTCTCTTGAGCCTCCGAACCATTATAACATTTAACAAATTCCAAAACATATCCATTTCTTTATCGCCTAATACTAGGAGTTCAGTATATTCAGTTTTCTAATAATAACAAAGAGTTACAAGAAACTCAAACCAACTCCTATATTTTAGGGTTTAGCTCCTTGACTAATCAATGTATGTAGATCACATCTCAACTAAATTAGTATATGATGAAACAACTATCCGTCTCATCCACCTAATGGTTTGAAACGATCCATCCCAGTTGGAAATCGAATAGGCACTGATTTTGGTTGACTGTGTAGTTTTGCGGCGTACCTGGTAGATATTCGCTACAAAATTACAGCTTCAGAAATTTTGCAGTGAATCCCTTGTTTTAGTGTTCTGGATATTCTTTATGCATATCCTATGTCATAATCAGTATATCCTAAGTAAATGGCACATGCATATTCCAAAATTTCTTCATCCATGAGGCTTGGAGCTGATGTGGCACTTGAAATCTCGAGTTTTTGATATTCCAATGCTCAACACTTGGATGTTATTCCTTCGTCTATATTTTTCCAGTATTCATTAGTTGGAACCTATCCAACACTCATGTTAGCATTACTATTTGATCCTTGCAAACCCTTCCATCATTCCAGATATAAATATAAGAATATAACAATCTTTTGAATCCATTGATGGAATACCAAAAATATTGGAGGTGCTCCTTTGACATTTGTTCCTCTCATGCTTGAATTTTAACAACTATAATACTTGAGAGATACGGCACCTGTCTCAATAGAATGAGTACTGGACAAGAGAACTCAACAATTTTGTTGGCACATGGGAAATTTTATGAGGCTTTATATTATTAAAAACATGTCAATAATCTCATACAGACTGTCACTTGGTGATTCTTATAGATACCCTATCATGAATCATAATATCATTCTTCCCCTTCGCGTTCTTTGAAATTTGAATTGAAACTTGGATGATATAAGTTTCAACAAATGATTTGCATGCCCATTACCACAAATCGAACCTTTAGGACACACGTTGGGTTTAGACAACGCTATAGCTAGCGTTCACCTCCAACACTTGTGAAACACAATGACATCTGAATCATAATGGTTTGGCAATCAACGATTTCCTTCATGGATTTGTGAATTTTAACGCCTACACATTTCCCCTTGGAATTTAGCGTTTAGGATGATTGTTAA
>ML790655.1:311732-343819 GCA_009831015.1 Picea engelmannii | reverse complement strand
TCCTAAATACAATGGTATCCATTAATTTTAGGAATATATTCTAATGTCATATCCTAACTCCTCTCAAACACTAATATATGACTCCTTTTGCACATGTCTTTTTCCGTATTCAATATTTTGTTTATTTGAAGGTACTTCAAATTTGGTTGTAATGGAAAAAATGAAAACATAAATTCACCATCTCATGTCTCATTATCTTATCCATCTAAACTTTAAGTAGATATTGGCCTCAAAACCCTCACCGTGGTTTTAGAATGCCACATTCAATGGGTGTGTGAATCTATTTGCACAATGAAATCTTCTACTCTTAAATACCTCTATCTAGAAGTGTTGATGAAATATTCACCAATCACCTTCTAATGTTTTCATTATTTGAGTTTAATTGAGATTAATATTCATGGATAATTCTTATTCAATCCTTCTTGACCTCCTACATGAACAAACTCACAATACAACTAAAAAATGAACTCAACAAATAAACACATAATAAGATTTATTTTTGTTTATGTGGGATTTCATAATTCCCATGGATTCTCCTACATTATATGTACATAGTTAAAATAGTGAGAATGTTTCTCACATGATTGATTATTATAACTTCCATAATGTCCTTCTACCTTGTCCATTATTTTCTACAAGAATCCATAATAACTCCAAGTTTATGTTTCTCCAATAATATCCATACCTCTCTACATTTTCTTCCCTCTTAAAGGATTCATCATTTGTTTCTACATTTTACTTCACTATTGTTTCCACTACCACATTTGGAAACATCCTCTTCTTATTTTCATCGCCTCTCCTTCTACACTTGCAATATACTTGTTGCACTTCTTCTTCAGTCTAGATAAGCACTCTCTCTAGAAAATAAATTTTCACTACTTCATGGATCGACTTCACAACCTTCTTGCAACATGTGTAAGATTGTTTTCTCACAACAACATTCTCACTCTCCTACTTCAATTATTCCTTAATGCATCCAAAAAAAAAATGGACTCAACATCACATGATAGTCTCTTTTTCTTCATTTATTGGATGCAACCTATACTTATTAAACTCCTTCTCCACTTTGTATATTTAATCTTCCATAATGGAAAACACATCTATCATACTTCCATGTTATCCCCAATAAAATACGATACACATCCATGGAAAAACCATTACACGTCAATATATCATTCTAGCCTCCAATACAAAAGTTAGTCTCACATTTCTTATACACATAAAATTATGCCCTTTATAAAAACCAAACACCTTGTATGCATTTAGGTGAGGTTTACACTTTAGATTTAATTTATGAACTACTTTAGTGGAAAATAAATTTTCTATACAAATCTCATAAATGATCATGTTACAACATTTACTTTGCACCTTGCATTTTTATCATGAAAATTACATTTTTTATCATGAAAATTACTTCAGGTATCCTAGTTCATTTTCAATCTTCTTCTTTGGATGAAACAACACCCTCCTTGGCATAAATTTCTCTCCCTACTTAAGTTTCACTAAAATAAAATTTTCCTCTAATACATAAATAACATGTTTTCGCATCTTATATTATTTTATAATTCTACAATTATGAAAAATGAACACACAAACACTCAATGTCCATAGATTTCACATCAACAGAAAAATTCCATCAAATCTACCACTTTTGTCTCTACCTAGATCTATTTTTATATCACTTTCATGCCTTTGACTTCTTCTCTCATTCAAGGTCTTCTTTTGTCTAGCCAATTTCTCCTCAACTCTTCAAGCTAACTTATAAGCCTCTATAACTAATTTAAAATTCAACACATTAATTTCACTTTGTATAGAAGAACAAAGACCATTTACATGCCTTGTAATAAATTTAGGACTCTCCTCATTCTAATCTAACCTAATAGATAGTATATAAAACTCTTCAACTAATTTAGGTTTTGTAATCTTCTTACCAATTGTAAAGAGTAATCTACAAGAAGAAATTTACCTTTTTAATTTTCCACCATTCTCTCCCAATGGTTGATATTTATTTCCCCCTTCATATTCCTACCCAGCTACAACTTATCCCACCACAAAAATGCATGGTTCTTCAACCTGGTACATGTAAACCTTACCCTACACAATTCCTCCATATTATCAAACTCAATGAATCTCACAAGGTTTATGCTTCCTCTATACAAATAATGTTTATCAATTCTAGGTCTACCTTTCAAGCTTGTTTTATCTCTTCTGATTCCCTCTACTAGATCATTCTCTTCTTCTAGGTCTTCTCTCATACTGTTCATTTCTCCTTCATTTTCACTCTCATTTCTCCCTTCATTTGTTACCCCTCTTATTGGGTATCCTCCATAACATTTAATCTTTTATACATCAACCTCCACCTTCCTACAACATCTTCAAATACACCTACATCGATTATTCCAAGTCTTCCATGAGTTATTCTAACTGGAATCCCTCATTTGTTTTCCATTCTAAAAGTTCACATAGAGTCTACATGCTCTTCCCTTATATAATTCTTCTCATCACTTCACTATTCATTGGAATTGTTTGTTGAGTTCATCTTTTGTCATCAAAACCATCATGCACACCCTCTTTTTACCATTCCTTTCCCCCATTTTTGGCATTTTTGTACCCATTTTCACTAAACCAAGGATTAATAAAGGATGAAAAAGGTGATTGTTATGTTTCTTCTATTTTTTATTTAATAAGAAAAAATGTCATTTTTGGGGGTTTTTATCAGCATTATTACAAGAAATTATTTTTTCCAGTAATTGCTTCGAGCTTAGCATATTTGCAGGTCGAAATAGAGAAAAAAGGGCATATGGGTTTTGTTCATAGAGTTCACACCATGGATCGTGACCTATTGAAGTATGAGAAACAACTCATAAAGGCACCAATCAAAAATTGGTCAATCCAAACCCTCCATAATGAATAAATATGACAGTGAGAACAAGATTCGATCTTCTTCATGATTCTTTGGAGAAAATCACTCATCTGAAGTTCGATCCAAGATTCATAAGAGTTCGTTCAGATATTTTATCTATCTAGAAAGTTTTTAGGATTGATTAGTTATGTTTATCATTTGTAAATATGCCAAAAATTCAAGGCATTTGGGGGAATCGAATTTGGAAACTTATGAACCTATTGTAGATGAATTTTATTAATACAAAAACTTTGGTTTTTTCCATTTGATTTACTGATTTTGTGCATGAGCCAAAGCTTGGAAGGGCCCCCTTGCAATGGTATGTGTCAAAATTGTACATTGTTGTACAAAGGTTTTTTTTGTTACTTCTTCATTTGTTTTTTGCTGGTAAATATTTCATTCTCTATATTTCAGTTTAACAAAAAAAAATTTCCATTTTCCATTTTAACTGCAAAAGTTTCTCTTTTGAAAATAACATTTGAATGAATATTAAAACTTTCTCTTTGATCCATAATTTCCATGAGTCATTAAGAGTGTTGTTGTAAAAGTCATGTTTGTCATGACAACTTTCTTTTTATAGCTTGTTTCACCACCAGTGAAGACTATGACAAATTTGGATTAAAGAGATTAGAATTATGTTTTCATTTTTCCTAAACAATTTATGAAACTCATAGTCAAAACAAAGTGTTATTGCAGGGGTTATCTCTTGTTGAGTTAAAGTTATTTCACAGTTACTAGAGTATCATTCTAAGGTACTTTTTCACTCTACAATCTAAGTTTTCATCATTGAACTGTGATAGATGAAACTTGTCACTAAATAAATATAAATTCACTCTACAATTTTATTTTCAACCAAGAAAAATTGTGATAACTAAATTGAAGGGATCTAGCATTTCTTGAATATTTTTCTTTATTAGATGCATACAAATTCTTTAAGTTCACGATCAATTTGAGTCTTGTCACAAAGTTGTTTTCATCCATTTTGTTGTAACATTGTTTAAATTTTCCACAAAAATCTAAAAAATCAAGCTTAGATTTATTTTGGATAAGTCAAATAGACACTTATTGTTTTATATTAGGTTTCAAAACCATTATTTAAATAAGATTTAATTAAGTTTTAAAGGATTAGTGTTAATTTAGTTAATTTTTGTTAACAAAATAATTATTAAAGTTAACATAAAACTTTAAAATATTTTGATTTTATGATTACTATACTAATACGAATGCATGTTTCCTAGCAATGAGATTGTGTGTTTGAACTTTTGGATCAACATTCTGTTGGAATATTGGTTGTTGTCATTGATGTCAACCCTAGTCATGGGTTTTGGACTGCAAGATTGATGAAGGTATTTGAACATGAAGGACAATGCACATGCATATACAACATCCATGGCCAGATAGTATACATCATGTTGTTTCTAGTGGTATGTGGCATGTCATGTGGATCCTCATGGTTGAGGAAAAATTAATTTTTGAAGATGACAAAGTGAATTGAAGAAGGAAATACATGTAGGCCCTTAAGATAATTAAAGAAAAGAATTACAAAATAAGAAAGTGTCAGGTCGGCCCTAATGTTAAAAGGAAGTGACATAAATGGTATAAATGAATATAATTATATATTCATTTGACACACAAGTCAAATTTCAGAGGAAATCAGAAGTAAAGAAGGTCATATTTCAAGGAACGATTTAGATGGTTAAATTGCTATGGTATTGAGAATACATATCAAGGTACCTGTGGTAAAAGTTTGAGCTCTTGATTCGATACAATTATAGATATACACTATGTGGAAGATAGGGTTTTTGACCAGTTCTGAAGCTAGTCAATAAACAAGTGTTCCGGGTAAAATACTCATAACTTCTTCATCGAGACTCCAAATGATGTGGGAAAAATTGTATTGGAAAGAGTACGACCTGTTGTTCCTTGTATGCAAGTTTCAGAATCTGATGTTAAATATTTAGCGCAGGGAATTCTATACAAGTTTGGTCTCCTGAATAAACCAGAATTGAACAAGGTTTACCATTCTTTCTGTAACTTCTTTTTGGGGAGGATTCAAACAGTGAAACTTGCAGAATTTTTAGAGAATAAACTGAATAATATTATCTACAGGATCAGAGTATTCCAAGAATTGAATAATTGTAGAAATTGAAGAAGTCTCAAGAAGCATTATCAGGTTCTATGTGATGGTTGGTTGATGGTGATGATTTAATGTGAAGTTTTAGTATCTCTCGTATATTCTTGGGCGGAAGGAAGGGGCAAGGATGGAGAGTTAAACTCTCTCTTGATATTGGATGATTGTATCTTCCTCTTGGATGTTTATCCCTCCCTTTACACTTGGAAGTTGTAGCTACCTTTGTAATTCATTACTTCCCTTGAACAATAACTATTGATTATTTCTCATATATTGTGCATGGTGTATTGTGGTGTATTGGTGTAACTCTTATACTATTGTTCATTTCTCATTGGATATAATTGAATTGTTTAAGTATAAGTCGAAAAAGGTTTTAAATTGTACTTGATACTAATTCACCCCCCTCTCAGTATCAACAATTGGTTTCAGAGCAGGTTGCCTTCATAACATTTTAACCACTAGAAGGAAAATCCTGAGCAGAGATGGATGACCATGAGCACATTTCAAATGGGATTCAAAAATTTGATGGAATAAATTATGCAACTAGAGTGATAGAGTGAAAACTTACCTAACAGTGTTGGGAATAGACATTTGGTACTTAGTTGTAAATGGATATGTAATCCCAAATATTGCTCCAACCGATCCAAATGAGAAGAAGCTTATGAGTTGTAATTCAAAATCCAGACATGTTATTCTAGCAGCATTGGCACCAACCATTGCTAGCAAAGTGGTGGGTTGTAGCACTGCTAAGGATGTATGGGACAAACTCAAGAGCATCTACAAAGGTGATCCAAAAGTTAAGTAGGTCAAGATTCAACGACATAGAAAAGAATTTGAAAATTTGAAGATGAATGAAAAGGAAGATATTACAACCTATTTTCTTAGAGTTGATGAAGTTGTTAATGCTATCAAAGGATTAGGTGAAGATATCGATGAATCCTTGGTTGTACAAAAAGTGTTGAGATCACTTCTCTTGAAGTATGATGCTAAGGTCTTCGCCATTGAAGAAACTAGGGACTTGACCAAAATTACAATGGATGAATTACGTGGGTCTCTTATAGCATATGAAATGAGAACAGGTACAAAAAGTGACCATCCAAACAATGAAGCAGTCTTTAAAGCCATAAAGAAGACAAAATACAAGGATAACGACCTTGATGAAGAAATAACAAATTTCGTAAGAAGTTCTAGAAGGGAAGTGGAAGATACAAAGGTAAGTGTCCTCTCAAATGCTTTAACTGTGGTAGAATAGGACATATTGTTGAAAACTACTACTATAAAAAGAGAAGTCTCAACAATAAAAATAGCTTCTACTCCAAGGATCATAAAATCTCCTCAGATGAGAGTGATGAAGAAGATAATGATGGAGGAGAAGTCCTCTTCATAACCCAAGAAACCCAGGATGATGATCACAAGAATTTTAAAGAAGAAGAAATCATTTGTGAAGAAGATTCAGATGAAGAAACGAACCTTGATTCCTTTTGGGGATACAAAGACAATGTAGAGAGTGAACAAGAAGATGAGAATCTTGAAAATTTGAAGTATGTTAAAACTGAAAATAGAAACCTTACAAACACAAACATAATACTAAAAGGTGAATTGAGTAGTTGTGAAGAAGAGAATTACAAGCTTGAAAAGACCATTTATAGCTTGAAGAAACAATTAGAAGATTATGATAAACTGAAAGAAGAATTGGATCACACAAAAGGGGAGTTCCTATTAACAACGGAAAAGTTGAAGAAGTTTGAAAAAAGCTATGAAAAATTAGATGAGATCCTTAGCAGTCAAATATCTCCAAACGACAAGGCATGACTAGGATACAATGATAGTTTGAAGACAAAAAAACAAGAAAAGGAAGTTGAAAATGATGAAACCAACATTCCAGAACAAGTTGAACAACAAGATAGAAGACTAGAATTCAAAAGGAATGAGACATCAAGAAGATCCTCTCCCATCAAGTATGAAAGGAATCATTATGAAGGAAACTACAGAAGAATAGATCATGAACCCAGATGGACCACACCACAAAGAAGAGCACTTACGCCTAGGTATCAAAATTTCTTTCTTGGACATTGTTATACTTGTGGAAATTTTGGACACAAGGCAATCAATTGTAGAATCAATGAAAGGAATAACTATGCAAGCTACATGAATGGTGAAAATAGTAGATATGGAAATGTTTATAGACCTGTCAACATAAATTATAATCCATTTGACCCATTAATGGATCAAAATATTTTATGTTTCAAGTGCAATAATCTTGGTCACAAAGCACGAGATTGCAGAGAGGTGAAGGAAGATAATCGTATGCCAAAAGTCTGCATACCAGCTACAACATGGAAAAGGAAAGAAATTCCACACAATGAAAATTGTCGAATAGCATTGGTTGCTAAAGAATGCAAAGAATCATATGAATGGTTCATAGACAGTGGTTGTTCATCTCATATGACCAGAGATCAAAGAAAATTTGTCAGCTTGAAGAAAAAGGGTGGAAATGTTGCATCTGGAGATGACTCATCTACCAAAATACTTGGAAAAGGAACTGTAAAGCTTGGAAGTGAAAATGTAAAAGCAGGAAAAGTCCTATTGGTTGAATACTTGAAGCATAATCTACTCAGTGTTAGTAAAATGTGTGATCAAGGATACACTCTTACGTTTGACTTGCGAAAATGTAAAATCCGAGAAAATAACTCAGGAAGATTAGTTGCAACTGCAATAAGAAGACCAAACAACATATACATCCTAGACAGGAAGAAGAGAGAGAAGATAGAAGCCACAGGAAAGGATTCCAAGGAAGAAAAATTCCCAAAGACCAAAAATAAGGATGAAGTATTATTGAGTGCCACATGTTCAAGGGGAGCAGCCCCAAAGAAGAGAGTTACCTTTTGCCATTAAACTTAGGGGTAGAAGCCCTACCCTTTTCCATTGATGTTAAAGGGGGAGAGAAATTGGGATCATGATAATAGGGGGAGCATGGGTGTTTCCATCAATGACAAAGGGGGAGATTGTTGGAATATTGGTTGTTGTCGTTGATGTCAACCCTAGTCATGGGTTTTGTACCACAATATTGACGAACGTATTTGGACATGAAGGAAAATGAACATGCATATACAAGACCCATTGATGGATAGTATACATCATGTTTTTTCCGGCGGTATGTGGCATGTCACATGGATCCTCATGGTTGAGGAGAAATGATTTTTTTAAGATGACAAAGTGAATTGAAGAAGAAAGTACATGTAGTCCCTGAAGATAATTAAAGGAAAGAATTACAAAATAAGAAAGTGTCAGGTCGGCCCTAATGTTAAAAGTAAGTGACATAAATGGTATAAATAAATATCATTATACATTTATTTGACACACAAGTCGAATTTCAGAGGAAATCAGAAGTAAAGAAGGCCAGATTTCAAGGGAGGATGAAGTCTTTTGGTGATGTGTTCTAAGGTATGTTATTTTCAGGTCATCTTACCATTTTTTCTATAACTTTTTTTTCTAGAACGATTCAGATGGTGAAATTGCTATGGTATTGATAAGACATATCAAAGTACCTATGGTAAAAGTTTCAGCTCTTGATTCGCTATAATTATGGATATACACTCTATGGAAGATAGGGTTTTTGACCAGTCCTGGACCTAGTCAATAAACGTGTGTTCTGGGTAAAACAATAATAACTTATTCATCGAGAATCCAAATTACATGGGAAAAAATAAATTGGAAAGAGTACAGACTGTAGTTTCTAGTGTGTGAGTTTCAGAATCTGATGTTAAATATTGAGCACAGGGAATTATGTACACATTTGGTCTCCTAAATAAACCATAATTGAACAAGGTTTAGCATTCTCTCTATAACTTGTTTTTGGGGAGGATTCAAGGAGTGAAAATTGGAGAAGTTTTAGAGAATAAACTGAATAATATTATATACAGGATCAGATTATTCCAAGAATTGAATAATTTTAGAAATTGAAGAAGTCTCAGGAAGCGTTATCAGGTTCTATGTGATGGTTGGTTGATGGTGATGATTTAATGTAAAGTTTTATTATCTCTCGTATATTATTGGGTATAAGGAAGGGGAAAGGATGGAGATTTAAACTCTCTCTTTATATTGGAGGATTGTATATTCCTCTTGGAGGTTTATCCCTCCCTTTACACTTGGAATTTGTAGCTACCTTTGGAATTCATTACTTCCCTTGAACAATAACTATTGATTATTTCTCATATATTGTGCATGGTGTATTGTGGTGTATTGGTGTAACTCTTATACTATTGTTCATTTCTCATTGGATGTAATTGAATGGTTCAAGTATAATTTGAAAAAGGTTTTAAATTATAATTGATATTGATTCACCCCCCTCTCAGTATCAACAGATTCTATGATCGTATCATACCCCCATGTCAATCAACACTTGGTTTCCATGTTTCCAGACCGATGTCAGCATGAAAATATTTTCCTTGGCCAAATTTTGATTTTGGTCACAACTAGATCAATGAATCTTAGATTATCTCTAGTTCCTCCAATCAATAGTCAAGATTAAAATTCAGAGTCCCATCATCGAAGTCCTACTGGGACCTGTTGGCACAGGGGAAGACCCAAAGTTCAACGCTACAACAACGCACCAACAAAACCCTAGCTACTAGCCCTTTCAGCAACACCTGCGAAGAAGATGAAGTCTCACCTGAGGTAGAGGCAGGGGTGGTTGCAAGACTCAGGTGTCTGCAACCTTAGTTGGGATACTGATCTGTGATTATAACACTTACTAATCACCTAGCATAGATTATTCATCAATATTCAACCCTTATGATACTTCACAGACAACATAGAGCATTGCAATATGTACTTAGATCTAATACAATTCAACACTTAGCCACAACAAGATAGAGATCAAGAACTAAGAATATTACATACCATATCTAACATTCATTCATACCTTAGAAGCACAAAGCATAAATAGATCTATCTAAACACATCAAAGAGCTTAGCAAAGGAAGAGACAAACACATCAGGTCGAGGCACAGAACACAACACACAGATTTACCATGGTTCACCCCCACCCTAGGGCTACGTCCAAAAAGTCTTCTTCTTTATTAGCTTCAGTTAATCAGGTTACAGCACAGAGCCATCCAAATACCTCTTCGCATAGGACAAAATATATATGCATATCTCTAGATCCTTCTTCCTTGCACTACAACACAAATCCTTCTACAGTCTCTCACAGGGACTTGCACTCGGCTCTGCAAGTCTTACACAAAATGCACAAAGCCTTGATCACACAGATTCAACCCTTGGCACTTAGCCTACATCACATAGATATATCATCCACTACTCCTCTATATGGACTAGACATCTATATATACATTACAAAAGTGGGCCTAAGCATGGGAAAACCCATGGGCTGACATCCCTTTCCCATTACATTATCCTAAAAAACCTAAAAAGGGGTCTAGCTTCCACGATTTCCGCTTTGCGTTGCACTCCATATTTGACAAGTTTTCGAAGTCCCAAAAATGGTCAAATATGACCAAGTGTTCCTCAAAACTTGGTCAAGGGCCAACAAGCCCCCAACACTCACCTATGACTCATCCCGAGTCACTCAAGTTTGGGTAAATTTGCCTCAAAGGTCTCGAGCTTGGCTCGAGCTACTTCGACTTGTCTCTGTGCTACTGATTCTTTCTCAGCGAATTCCTGAACAACCACTTCTCTGATAGGTCCTTGTAATTGTTGCTCGGTTGTAACAACTATTCGTTCTAGTAGTGTTCCCTGGCCTTCAATTTCTTCAAACAGTAGGTAGGTTGCCTCCTAGCTCGGTTGGAGTTTCTGGGTGACTTCCATCACTTTGTTATTCATGGTAAGAACAAGTTTTTGTGCAGTACGATGTTCCTGAGATCTATTCATCCTCTCAATGGGTGACAGGAGCTTGAGATGCACCTATACTGTATCTACATGATGCTTTGCTTCCTAGAGTTGGGACTCCAGTTTCTTCAACTCTAGGTCTTCAGATAGTTGTTCATATATATGCGCACTTCTGCTACTTAGCTATTTACATTATGCAGCAAGTGTTTTAATCCTCTCAACGACGCTCTGAACATTCAATTATCGTTGGTCATGCACTTCTTGTAGAGTCTATGGTATGGCCTGAAGCTCTAATTCCACGACCCTTTGTTGAAGTTGTTGAATAACTTCATCCAACTTCGTCACTTGGCGCTATATGGGCTCGTTGGCCTTCTGCTCTAAGTTGGTCACAGAGCGAAATGATCCGTTGACTACTTATTCAATTCCTATCTTCTTTGTGAACAACTTCTCTTTCTCTTTTTGGATCTTCACTCTGTCTTCTTCAAATTTTTCTTGGAGAAAATTCTTCTCTTGTTGCGCGGCTTAGCGTTGTTCAATAATTTCCTCATGTGATTTCTTTAGGGCCTGGGTGGCCTATGCTTTTTCTTCCTAAGCATGCCAAAGGTGTACCTTGAATGCATCAACAATATTGTGGAGCTGAACTGATTCATCTCCCACTTCTGTTGTTCCTTTTGGCAGATCTGTAGTAGAGATTGCTCGGCTAGGATGGAGTGCTTGTTGTACTCCCTGGAGTGCGATCTCAATTTGGCTATATATTTGTTCTTGCTTCGCCTCCTACTTCTATATGATTTCCTTTGAAGCATCATTGACCACTGCAACAATGAAATCAAAGTCATCCAATGTGAGGGAAGTTCGCATATTGGTTACAGGGGTTCTTAGTTTCTTTTTGGAGGAAGATTTTAGAGGTGAGACCTTCCTTTTCTTCAATGAGTCTTCTTTGACCCTAGGTGGTGGTACTTTGACTTTCTGTTGTTCAGTTTATGTACCTTCTTTGTCATCACCTTATTCATCTGGTGTAATGGAAGCTGTCCTTACAGATAGGATATTAACATCCTGGATTTCTTCAGTCTTCTTCGTCATCTTTGCTTTCTTTGTCTTACTGGGCCCAGGTGTATCCTATGCAGTTCTAGGGCTGTCAATGTCAAACATTTTTGTGGGGTCTGCTGAAACAAGGAGGTCCATTGAGCATTCCTTGGTGATCTCTTCCAGGTCTTTTTCTGTCAACTTATAATAGGACTGAAGTTGTTCCTGGTGCTCATCAGCGTGTGGGGTTAGGCATATAAAGTGGCGGTCCACCCTGAACTTTATGAGAGGTTGGAATCTATGTAAAGTGTTTGGGGTTATGCAAGGTTCACTCCTTATGGATGCTTTCAACTGGTTATATTACGCATGGAAAATGGAATTCAATTTCCATTGCTTGCTCATGTCATTCAAGTACCATAATGTACTGAACTTCGCGGCTAGTGGCTCAAAGGGATCAAGGTCAGGCAAGGTTTCACCTTCTGGTAGCTCCCATGCAACAAAAGAGATTAGTTTCAGGATCCAGCTAAAATGGAATTCATGCCCCTGATCCTGGGCTTCTCTACTGTCAATCTCCTGTTGATTCACCAGGAACTTCCCCCACAACGCTTTCTTGATGATGGACCACACTAGTTTGGTCCGAAACGTCGAAAAACATAAAACCTATGCGATGGATCCGAAAGTACTCTCTGAACAAAACAATGATCGCAAAAGTCTTCGAACAGAAATACTTCCCCCAATTCATTTGTAGTCCCTCTGTGCACTTTCCTGCGAGGTCAACTACAAAGCCAAATATTTGTGTTGGTCGATTCTTGCATACCAACTTCCCTGTGATCAGTTGGCATATGAGGAACACTATGCCACTTTCAATAGAAGCTACGTTGTAGCCTCTCGTGCCTTTCTCAACATCGCCATAGGATTCTTTGATCTTCTGCGCAAGAACGCGGATTGTGGTGTTTCCAGGATAGTACTCATGGGGATCGAGGATCTGCATGCTAAGCCCGATGATCCTTTAATTATTTTATGTCCTTTTAGGGAAGAATTTGAACAGGTATATCGATCCAATGACTATATTTCTTCACCACAACGAAGTGTCGTATGTCGCTATTCTGATATCCCAACGAAGCTCAATTCCTGTGATTTCTCCTTCTGTGAAGTTTCCTCTAGATTCTTCTATAGATTTTCGATATTGGCTCTCCTCTTACTTAGCTTCCTATCCTTATTCCCAGTGAGATTCATCTCAGTCATCCTTTTTTCATTCTGATTCTTATCTTCTCTTGACATAGTCACTTCGCGATGTTGAGATTCTTTCTTCAAATCCAAGGGTAATACTCCTTCATCATATGGATTAGGTATTTCTATCTTTTGTGGTTCCTCTAATGCTCTTATAGCTTCAAAATCCAATCCCCTGGTTTTCAATGGATTACATATCTTCTCTTGTTCTTCCATCAAGTAAGTGATCCTTCTAGTCAAAAATTCCATGAGTCCTTGCTTCTTCTATTCTATGGTTTCCTTTTCTTCTTTTCTCCGTATCTGGTCTTTTTCAATCCATATCTTGCCTAACAAAGTTGGAAATGGGGCATGTTCCTTAATAGATTTAATAATTTAGAATTCTTCCTCTATTGAAGTTCCATGGGTACTCATAGCTATCCGGGTAATCCTGCCACATAGGGTTACCATTTTTCCTTTAAACAACCCTATTTTTCCTAGTAAAGGAACCATAGCAGGCCTTCCTAGGGTTTCCCAAGTACTTTCTGTCATAATGTTCATCTTTGTTCCCTCATCCAGAGAATAGTCAATGTCGAAGTCTCCTATTCTTACTTCGATTTTCTCCTTTTCTTTGAAGATCTCTGACAAACTAGCATCTTTATGTTCATCTAGGGTTTCTTTCATTTTCAACAACATAATATTTGATTCTTTATGGGATTCTTCTATAATCTTAGACTCTTGATCTCCTTCATGGTTTTCTTGCTCCATATTCATCTTTTTAAGTGTAGCAATCATTCTAGGGAAATCCAGTACTTCATGGTCCATAGCCTTACAATAGAGGCAACTAGGGTTTCTCCCAGGGCATTCCTTAGCAAGATGTCCTGGTATTCTACAACTGTAACAAAGAGTTACTCCTCTCTTTCTCTTCAATGATTCCCAACTTTTCTTTTACCGCTTTCTAGGGTCATAATGGCTAGCCTGCAAAAATTTATTTCTAGGATCCTACATCCAATGGTTAGTCCAAAAATTATTTCTATGCATAGGTATAACATATCTTTCATTATTCTTATTAGATCTATTCATATCAAACGTTCTTTCATCTAATAATTCCCTAGTTTTCAAGCTAGGACAAAATCTATCAAGCATACCTAAATCCATACTTTAGAAACAAAAAATTTCACTTCTTTTACTTCTACAAGGCACAAAGATTCGATATCTAAGAACTTTTAACCATTCTTACCTTTATCGGAGCACAAAACTTACAAATCTTACTTCTTTTCTTCAATATCAACCTCTTTTCTTGCAGATGTGACTTCTTTCCTTTAGATATGTCCTTCCTTCTTTAGCACAGAGCTTTTCAGATCAAGTGGATCACTATGCACTAAGGCATAGATCCATGCACAGAGCTTTCACAATTTCAGAATGAATCTTTGCACAAAGCTTCTTCTTCACAGTTCCCAACAATCACAATTTCAGGTCCCGGCAACGGAACCATTTGTTAGCACAGAGGAAGACCCAGGGTTTAACTCTACAACAATGCACCAACAAAACCCTAGCTACCAGCCCTTTTGGCAACACCTGCGAAGCAGATGAAGTCTCAGCCGAGGTAGAGGCAAGGGTGGTTGCAAGACTCAAGTGTCTACAACCTTAGTTGGGACAACAATATGTGATTATAACACTTAGAAATCACCTAGCATAGATTATTCATAAATATTCAACCCTTATGATACTTTGCAGACAACACAGAGCATCGCAGTATGTACTTATATCTAAGACAATTCAGCATTTAGCCACAACAATATAGAGATCAAGCACCAAGCATCTTACATACCATATCTAGAATTCATTCATACCTCAAAAGCACAAATAATAAATACATCTATCTAAAAAAATCAAATCACTTAACAAAGGAAGAGACAAACACATCAGGTTGAGGCACAGAGCACAACACACATATTTACCGTGGTTCACCCCCACCCTAGGGCTACATCCACAAAGTCTTGTTCTTTATTAGCTTCAGTTAATTAGGTTACAACATAGAGCCATCTAAATCCCTCTTCGCATAGGATAGAAGATATGCGCAGCTCGCTAGATCCTTCTTCCTTGCACTACAACATAAAGCCTTCTACAGTCTCTCAAAGGGACTTGCACTCAGCTCTGCAAGTATTACACAAAATGCATAAATCCTTGATCACACAGATTCAAACCTTGTAACTTAGCCTACATCACATAGATATATCATCCACTACTCCTCTATATGGCCTAGACATCTATATATACATTACAAAAGTGGGCCTAAGTGTGGGTAAAGCCACGGGCTGACATCCCTTTCCCATTACATTATCGCCAAAAACCCAAAAAGGACCCAAAAAGGGGTCTAGCTTCCACGATTTCCACTTCGCATTGCGCTCCATCTTTGATAAGCCGTTGAAGTCCCAAAAACAATCAAATATGACCAAGTGTCCCTCAAAACTTGGTCAAGGGCCAACATGACCATATCCCTTGATCACTCCCATGGAGAAAAACCGATCAACGGTCCATATATGATCATCGATATCAAATCCTCTTGGTCGGGTGTGACATCATCCTTCAATTGGAGCACTGCAAGGGCCAACCAGTGGCTACCACGTGGACATGTGGAACCCACCATATGCACAAGTAAACAAATCAAAAGTAAGTGACATGTGTCTTGTGGAAAAGTTTCCCTCATGGACAGGTGAAACCCCCCTTGGATCAAGACTCCTTTGATCCAATATAGAAAGTAACAAATGGTTTTCTACTTTCTGCCTAGATATACTTTATATACCCACAAATATAATCGAAAAAAGAATATGAGAGAAAAAGGTAGATAGCTTACCTCTTTTCCACCGGTTGTCCTCGCTGCTCCAGCCATTGATCTTGACTTCCAATATATTGGTACAAGAGAATTCTTGTAAGGAACAAAGAAATTATCCTTTCTTCCATGATATATTTTTAGTAAAAATAGACCTATCTACTTTGAGCTAAGAAAAAGTAGACGTGCACACATTGAAAAATATAAGCATGAGCGGAATAGACCAAGTTATATTATATGGAAAGAAATAAGTAATGAATAATTTAAAACCTTAATTTCGATGTTGTAGGACTTCTTCCAAGCTCTCCTTTCCAATCCTTTGAACGTCACAAGACCAATAGTATGATACTCTAGCATTCTCCTTCTATCACCCAAGAATGGCCTCCATTATATAGGAGTTGAGGGATAACAACTATAGGATAATTTTAAGGAGAGGATAGGATCAAGTGAGGATTTAGTTGAACAAACAATATTGACCTTGCCTTGGATAGAGGGTAGCTCAAACCAACCTCCAACCAACTGAAATGACCCAGAAACTACCTCTCAAAATAAGGCATGATAGTTGTAACTACTTCATCGCCCCCCTAGAACTAAACATAGGGAGATATTATAGCTCCCCTATAACTAGGTAATAAGTGATGATAAGGGTTCATCCTCCTCTCCATATGAGAAGAGGGGTGATGAAACTCAAAAAGTGCCAAAACCGCAAGGTGAAACATAGTATTTTGACCTCCAAATGATAGGTTTCCCCTCCAACATGTCTAGGTATTATGAAAAATATTCTCACATGGTGAAGAAAATGTGATACTTAAGTGAGAAAAATAGGTGTGTAACACACATGTACCTATNGCAAGGTGAAACATAGTATTTTGACCTCCAAATGATAGGTTTCCCCTCCAACATGTCTAGGTATTATGAAAAATATTCTCACATGGTGAAGAAAATGTGATACTTAAGTGAGAAAAATAGGTGTGTAACACACATGTACCTATATTGAATATTACATATGAAAATAAATATTTTTAGTATGTACATATGCTTGCAATGAGGGACTCGGAGGGGTTTTGATGAAATATGTCCATGTAATTGGTTATGGGTCAATAAAATTGAATGAACATGAGACTCATTATGTCAATCCTGACTTAGAGATTGTTTCCATAATGCATTCTATAAATATGTGGAGAAATTATCTATTGGGAAGAAAGTTTGTACTCACAAATGAACACAGTGGGTTGAGATATCTATTTAACTAGCCCAAATTGAATGCTAAACAAGTTAGATGGATGGCCCTTCTCAGTGAATTTGATTTTGAGATCCAACACATTAAAGGTAAGTAGAATCATCTAATAGATGAACTTAGCATAAGTATGAAAATCATTCACATGGATGCCATATTAAGAACATGTGAATCAAACATCGAGGAAAGAATTAGAAAAGAACAAGAAGAATATGAACACTTCAAGAGTGTAAACACATACTTGGAATAGGAGCCAAATGGGACAAAGTATAATGCATATCAACTGCTAGAGAAAATATTATTGGCCTACAAGGGCAAATTGTATGTCCCATGTTTAGATGACTTGAAGAGGCTCATAATGAATGAGCTTCATAGAATCCCATATTTTGGCCATATTGGATACCCAAAAATGATGACATCCAAAATAAAGTTGTACTATTGGCTGAGAACGAAAAGGGACATAGGTGAATACATTACCAAATGCTTGGAATGTCAACAGGTCAAAGTAGAACACAAGAAACCAACAGGGATGTTGCATCGCTTTCCAATTTCGGAATGGAAATGGGAAGTCATCTCAACAAACTTTATCGCTGGACTTCCAAGGAAAACAAAAATAATTCAATCATGGTTGTTGTGCATAAATTGAGTAAGGAAACTCACTTTTTCCAATGAAATCTACCCACAATATTGTTAATATTTTTATGAAGGAGATTTTGAGGTTGCATGGCATTCCAAAGACAATCATATCAGATCGGGATGCTAAGATGAATTTAAATTTTTGGACTCAAATAGCATTTAGCACAAATTACCATCCCCAAACTAATTGAAAAATAGAGAGGGTGAACCACATGACATATTGAGGATGTATGCAATGCATCATCCCAGGAAGTGGGAAGACTACTTATTCTAAGTAGAATTTTCCTACAACAATGGATATAAAGATTCATTAAGGATGATCCCTTTTGAGGAATTATATGGAAGAAAGTGTAAAATCCCAATCAATTGGGACAATTTGGTAGACTGGATCACTCTTGGACTAGACATTTTAAAGAAAATGGAACTGGAAGTATCAAAGATAAACCATAATTTAAATTTGGCTCAAGATAGGTAGAAGAGTTATGTAAACAAGAACATAACTCAAAGGGAGTTAAAAGTGGGGGAACATGTGTATCTCCGGATAAAACCTAAGAGAATATCCCTAAGGATGGGAACTTGTGCCAATCTCACACCACAGTATTTTGGGTCAATTGAAATTCTTGAGAGAGTGGGACTGATAGCCTACATGATATCCTTACCTCCCACAATGAAAGTGTTGGAGCTGCCCTTGTTTTTCTAGCCCGTCGCAATTTTCATTTTTAAAACTTTAAATCTAAAAAATGGTTTTCTTCACCCCTCTGAGATATTGAGATCTCGGAAGATTTATCACACGAGCAGCGATGATTATTCTACTCTTGAAACGAGTACTACCTTTCATAGAAATGTTTCCTCCTTTTTGTTCTCCTTCAGGATCTTGCAGGTCGGATATTATAACACATGTGTTCTCACGTCCCGAGTCACGAAACAACGAAATGATTTTAACTTTCACTCAAGACCATAATGAGGGTAAAGTTTTCCCTAACTCATGATTAAGCGTCGTCGGGGTTTCGCGCCTCGGCATTCGCTGAACCCAAATTTTCATTATCACAGCCTCGATAGCCGAGGACACGAGGTCCTTTTGAGTAACTCACAGCAGGAAGTAAAGGAAAAAGCTAACCATGGTAAAAAGTTTCTCTCGACGTTTCGCTACTCGGCAGTATATTTTTCGAAGGTTACAGCATCTAAACCCCGACTCGCGAATTCACGATGCAATTATAAATTGATTAATTAATCACTTAATCCAAGATTATCTTCCCTTTTAATTAAGTCATGATTATCGCGATCTCACTGTTTCACAGCTCGGCATGTAAATCTCCCATAAACTTATCTTTGAAACTCCGAGTTGCGATATGGAGAATATAATAATTATAAAATTAATCAAGCCCCAAATTGCGATTACCTTTAATTAAACCAAAATCGATCTTCGCAGTCTCGGGAGTTGGAAACTCAAAATGTTAAAGGAAAATCCCCGATATAACGAGTAGCAAGATATTGATTAACGTTGGCAAGATTGGATTAATTAAGATAAATCAATACATATCCCACGTTTTGATGCTTGCACGATTCATGAGGAAGCCTTTTCTTTCCATACGCCAACTGACTTTTAAACTACCAAAATTTATGACATTAATGAGGAAATAGGGTAAATCTATGAATATAAGATCGGATTTTTATGGCATAAATTTATTTCTAATTATGATTTGACAGGATTATTTTGAAAGGTACCGAGTTTTCAAATATATGTAAGAGTTGCACTTCATTATAACGAATGTATTTTCATAGCATGCAGAGCTCATCACTTCTGAGTAAACTGACTTCTGTATGTATACGCAGTTCTATCGTAGAAGAGCTAAAACGCAAGCTTCGGCCATGGCTCTGGGGAAAGAAACAAAGGCGAATGTTGAGGTTTTAGGACAAGGCTCAGACAATCTCTCTGATACTTCACCCCGAAGTATCGACTCGGTCCCGAACTCGTCACATGTTTCAGATATTCTGCAAGCAGAATTAGTGGATTATTCCGATGACTCTGACGACAACGAAAGAGATGATTTAACCACCAATTACAAAATAGTCGTCCAATCCGGAATGCACAGAGTAGCAGCCAGATTGCGGTTTCTTCCATATTATGACATCGTCTGATGGGCGTTGGATCATGTGGACATACTGACCAGGACTATCATGAACGAGCAGAAAGTCACCATCGGGACTTTCATGCCGGAACACCTGCAATCCATGTATAAGCTTCCCGCGACGTCCGATCACGTATATGGCATTGAGTTCTTGGAGGAGTTCAAGGAGAAATAATCCATACAATATGATAAAACCATGGCCAATTTGATAAAGGATTGGGTTTTGAACACAGTGAAGTTCAGAGATGATAACCACGACATATATTCAATCGCTTCTTTAGAGTCGCAGTACAAATATGTGGCCATGATGACATGTTGGTTATATGGGAAAGAGGACACAGCAAACTTTTTCCTTGCGTGGGTGCCTTTAATATTTTGGGTCGCAGAAGGCATTTCCTTTAACTGGGCAAGGATTCTTTCGGATAGCTTGACTAATCGAATCACAGAGTCTCGGGAGAAGAAGGAAAATGGGAGGCTGTCCTCATTCTTCATGTGTGCATATATTATGGACGCAATTTGTTCTATGACACCTTTTCCATTAAAGAGCTGGGGTTGGACTCTGGCCGAAGACAAACCCATACATTTATATCATGAAAAACTATGGGAAAACAAAGCAGAAAATTTCGCGTATGAAATTTTTAACTGGGTGATGGTGCCCCTGCATGTCACCATTGTTGGTCACCCGCCACCCTGTATCTCGGACAGCATAGTGACAAATCTAAGCAGCATAGTGGACTGGTACGTGGAGGCAGAATTTTCATACCTCAGAGTTTTATGGGCTTCTATTCCCCCGCATGTGCTACCATTGTTCATTCCTGACAAGATGGCTTGTCGTGAGGTCGCCCGGAAGACGGTAATTGGTGGAGTAAGCAAAAATCTCAAAGGGTATTCAAAGAAGGTATGGTCATCTTTTCCCATTCATTTGAATTCTTATTCTTTATTAGATTTTTGGCATGCCAAAGTCGAGGCTGCATCCCTGGAAGACCTAAATTTGGTCTCCATCGAATACAAGAAGCACGATCCACAGAGGGTCATGAGAAATCATTTGGCTAATTGCGGGATCAAAATATTTGAACATGAGAATTCACCCTCGGATGACATTTTCTAAGGAGCGAGGTCCTATGAAGAAATTCTAGCCCGGATTCAATCCTTGGCACCCGCGGAAAGAGACTATGTGTTGAAGGTCCAGGAACACCGACGTAGTTGTCTTCTAGTTGTGTTGCGAGGTGAGGGTCCAGGTGTTTTAGAGACAAAACAAAAGGATGTCGAAGGTTCTAAGGATGCAACTCCTGACCAGGGAAAACACCAGGACGAAGGGGAACAAACAAAGAATATGGAAGAAGAGAAAAAGACTCCAGGTCCCCCGAAGAAATAGAACTCGGAGACAGAGATAAAGACTCTAGAACTGCCAAAGAAGCAGAATCTAAAGACAGAGATAGATACTCTAGGAAAATCTGCGAAGTAGATCGGAGAGCCCATCACATCAGTCACCCCCATACAGTCGACGCAGGGAAACATCGATGCAGGATGGATTTTCAACGAAGAGTTGAGGCCCATAAGAGTAGAAGAACTCCCTCCGAATGAGTTTTTCTTTGATAAAAAGAGGAAAGCAGTAGTAAAAAGGGAATTCTACCAGGAGAGAGAGTCGACTTCCAAGAAGTATAAAATTATGACCGAGGGAAACGATAAAAAGAATGAGAAATTCACCACTGAAATAGCGGGCACACTAGGAGCATACGCCTCGCTGAATCAATTCTCAGTCGGGCTCCTAAAAAACCAACTTAAAAGAAAAAATCGCCTAATTAAGACCCTTGAAGCCAAACTGGCCACAGTAGTGGAGAATGCTAGAGATCAGGCGAGCGTGGGAATGGAGCAGGCCAGATTAGCCGATAAAACTAAAATAGAGATGCTCAAAACTAAGCTTGAGCAAGCACAGTTGGTGGTCCAAGATGGTCAGATGCAAACGAGCCAGTAGAGGAATTTGATTGAGAAGTTGCAGTCTAGGGTGGAGATCGTCGAGAGTAGAATGATAGACATTGGGATGTTCAAATCCCAGGAAATCGAGTTTCGGAGCAGAATCTTTTCGGCACAACAGAATTTGCTCGCCAAGGTGGAAGCAATCCCTAAAAAATGTCAGCTAGTTAATCAGGTTTCCGAGAACTTATCAGCCAGAGAAAGGGATGCAGGAGCAGCTCGAGTCTCCTTCTAAGAGGTGGTAATAACCACGAACAACAGGGTTTCGACGGGTACTCCCAAGTTCACCATTTCAGAGCAAACCCGAGGAATCATTCTGTTAAAGGAATGGGAACATAACATCGCCAAAGGAAAGCAGCAAGCCCAAAAGATAAACAATTCTTTAGAGGAGGCCTTTAATTCTATAGACGACAAGCTGTTGAGAATTGACAGTGGAGGCAATGCCGAGGCATTGATGCAAATGAATGTGGAACAGATCTCACTTGATCTGAAGGAAAAGGAAGAAAGAGATTCGACCAATATCTCTCAGATGACTACGGTGGACATAGTCCAAGTTGATAAGTGCATGATCAAACCTAGCGTGCAACTATGTGCCATAGACATCATCGATCAGCAGATGGAAGACAGGCTACCAAGCTCGCGCAACGACAAACATCTGGCACCAAGTGAAGACAGAGTAGGAGAAATAGAGTGATTGCTCTCTTCTCTGTGATAACTAAAATTTTGTGACTATTGAGATTCTACCTGCTTTGTAAAATTGTATAAATATATCACAGAAAGAAATAAAAGAGGCTGGACCTTTTTGTGTCGTTTTTAACAGAGTTTTTTACATTTGAGAAGTTAATACAAGCAAATCTGAAGATTCTTAATTCTGTCACGACTGTGTTACAAGTTTGTTTCTTTGTATTTCATATTTCATTTCATTTCATATTCATAATTGATGTGATTCATTATACTTTAGTACGACCACTACTATAGTGAATGAATTTTGGTTTTCTGTAATTGTTTATTGTCTTTCCTCTGCACCAGCTATCAACGGGTGTAAGACCAATCTGCATTTTTAGAATTCAACATATATTCTCTACTACATCGGTTGTTTCCTTACTTTTTCCTCTTCTGTTTATTTGTGAGATTCTCCCATGGTAGAATCCTTACACTATAGATAGCTAAAAAAAAATTTCTGACCTCACACCTTTTATTAAAATATAATACAGTTACGAGAAAGAGCCTTTGATTTTCATCCCTATTTTATTCATAAAACCATAAAATCTCTTTTATTTGACCAAATAGAGACAGCATTTAATGTCTCTTTGAAGTCTTTCCTACTTTTACTGTTCCTCCATGACTTTCCCTGCACCAACACAACCTAATATCGAACCTGTACTATCAGACCAAATGCATATTGCTTTAAACTTATTCAACACAATCCTTAAAACAGCTACTAACCGGGACGAACTTGAGCATTCATGGGAAGCCATTGAACAAGATATAACTATCCAAGAACAGTTGGAAGCTAGACAACGCCAACGTAGGAATCTTCCCTAGTTTCCTTTACCAAAGGTTTACGCTTCCCTCTTCTCCATCTATTACCAACTTTCGGATGCCTTGACATTGTACTTTTAAGCCTTAAGTACAGACTCAAGAACAACATCTTTCTGGAGCCATTGTTGGGGACCGAAGTTACGAAATCTTTTCCCTGGGAAAACGACATTTGTTTTTCGTTGAAAGTGTTACCCTTTGATAGTGAACAAATAGTACACACCTTTTAAGGCTTTAATCTTTCACTTGGTGACTCCACAAGAAATAAACTGGCATCGGGTCGAAGGAATACCAGACAAAACGTGGATGGTAAGCAGATTACGCCCATTACCGATCCCGAAAAAATTCTAAAGGCGAGAGGCTCTTTTAAGCCAATCGTTGCAGTTTACAAACCTAAAACCCCATCACTAAAGACTAAGAGTCCTTCTGAACCCTCAACTTCACTCAATCCTCTCTTTGACGCTAAAGATTCAACGCCAATCTTCTCCAAAATTAGGAGTGAGATTCATCCAACCGTCCCCTTAGCATACAAAGGAAAGGGCCCTCTTGAAAGTTCGTCGGCTTTTGAAATACCATATTTTCTTCACTTGAATTTGTCGAATTCACCAAATTCTGAAGAGTGTGTTACACACTTGGTTCCCACACCCATCGGTTCTCCCGATTTCGTCTCTTGCAAATCCAAGGAACTGAGTCCTCGCATTCCTTATCTTTCCTCATCAAATTTTCCTCTTCGCGAAGAAAATCAAGATTCCCTTTTAATTTTCCAAAACCCCCTTTACAACTTTCCACAAACAACAATGGCAGCCGTCGGAGGAGGAGGTGGAGGGTTTATAGGAGGAGGCAGAGGGTTTATCGGAGGAGGAGGGGGAGGATCCCCTCTAGGTGGAGCTGGAGGCAAAGGGCCTGGTCCCTCTCCCAGAGTCTTTGTGAAAGTTGCATCAAGATACGCTCCATTAGTATTGCCCGTCCCTCTACACGATCTTCCAGAAAATTACATAAAAATTTTATCGAAATTCACTGGGGAGGGGGATCTGACCGCGGCCAAACATATAAATTTTTTCGACCAATTTGTAGATATCTTTGGTATCGAACATGAGGATGTATATTCAAGACTTCTTGTCCAAACATTCAAAGGCCAGGTCCAAACTTGGTTTCGGAGCCTGCCTGTAGCATCTATCCAGTCTTATGATGCTTTGGAAGATGCTTTCCTCAGACAATGGGGTGAGAGAAAAGACCATCTCTATTATTTAACCGAATTTGGGTCTTTGAAGAAAAAGAAATCAGAAACAGTCATGGAATTCATCCAGAGATTCAACAAACTGTACAATAAAATCCCAGCCGAGGTTAAACCATCCCAACCCACATCCAAAGTGACTTTCGTTACAGCTTTCGAGCCGAATTTTGCACTACTTTTGTGAGAGAGAAGGGGAGCCACCTTAAACCAAATGCAGGATGATGTGGTGGAAATAGAGTCTAATATGATGGCTTCGGGTAAGCTTAGAGCTAGATTAGAGACTGGAAACCGAGAGACCAAACACTTTAGAGAACAAGAGGGTCCTTCAGGGTCAAATAGATCTGCAGATGATAGGGTGGACGATATGGCCAGAGTGATTAAAGAACTATCAAATAAAATAGCTAGAATGGAACTCGAATAGTCCAAGGCTGACTCTTATCCCAAAAAAGATTTCAAGAGGAACACAAACCCCCCAAACCAACAAAGAAAAATAAAAAATGAAGATCAAAAAATACAAGCTCCCTTAAAGAATGAAAATTTTATAGGAGAAAACGATTTTAAAGACTTAGGAGATTCAGACAACGATGTCACGAACTTCGGTGATGACTGCACTCAACTCTATCTGACTCGTGAAGACTATGAAAAATCTTTAAACATGCCACAATTGTCTAATGAGGGTGAAGAAGGTGATCACACTGATCTCTGTGGATCTCAACCAAAAACTGAGATGATAATGGTTGAGTTTCAACCCAAGTACAACTTAAGATCGAAGAGTAAACCAACCTCAATGACTCAACCCAAGAAAATCCTTCAAAGAGGTCAAGCTTATGAGCCTCCTTCAGATGAGACCTTATCACCCAACAACAAAACTAAAGTAGTAAGCACTCAAGAGTCTGAGGTGAAAAAAGTTGAAACTCAAACACAGGAAACCGAACCCGTAAATAAAGCTACGTCTTCAACTAGGACCATGAGTGATAAAGCGGTCCAGACAAATAAGTCAGAAAGGAAGAATTCGGAAGTCTCCACCAGAGAAACAGACAAGGTAAGCGGAGCTTTCAGTTTTGAAAATGAGTTGAACAAAATTAAGATACCAATCCCTTTTGTAGAATTAGCGAAAAATCCCGTTTATCGGAAGCAAATTACCAAAGAGATGGGTGTCTTTGAGCTAGAAAGCCAGTCTGATGTTATAAACTTGGAAGATGATAGACCTAACATCCCCTTTTGTCCCCATTTTGAAGTGTCCAAAGACACCATTGCTCCCTTTTATATCACTCTGAATGTATATGATCAGTTGTTGCATAATTGTATGTTAGACTCCGGAGCTTCCCATAATGTTATGCCCAATATTATAATGGACAAGTTGGGTCTCCAGATCACAAGACCTTATGGAAATCTGTACTCTTTTGACTCAAGAAGGGTTAAATGTATGGGGATGATAAAAGATCTGGTAGTTACCCTGGCGCAAGTCCTGGCTAAGAGTATCCTAATGGATGTGGTTATCATAGATATTCCCCCTAAGTATGGCATGCTGTTATCTAGGTCATGGGAAGCCAAGTTGGGGGGTTCTCTACAGTTGGACATGACATACGCCACAATCCCTGTGTTCGGTGGTCATTTCACTTGGTTGTATAGAGAAACAAGATTATCATATACAGTCAGTGACCCTCAAAACCCTGACAACTTCCCTATTTACATTGCGGACCAGGATCTGGGAAATTTCATCTTGTCTTTTGATGATGGTTTGGATAGTTGTCCAAAGGAAATCGATATAAAGCAAGAAGAGTCAAGTCATGTGACAGAGGATTTGTGTAACACCAGAGTTTGGAAAATGTATTTTGATGGTGCTTTATCTTCTGAAGGGCAGGTGCGGGAGTGCTTTTAGTGGCTCCTGAAGGTAAATTCATTGTTCCTTTCTCCTATCGACTGTAGTGGGACATAGATTACACTAACAACGTATGTGAATATGAAGCGTTGATCTTAGAATTAGAGGCTGCTAAAAAGATAAATATAAGAAACTTGGAGGTATATGGTGATGTCAAATTAATAGTCAAACAAATAAACTGACAGTACCTAGCCAAGCATCCCAGACTAAGAACGTACAGAAATTGTGCTTGAGATCTCAGGGAAAAAAATTTCTCATCTGTAAATGTCCATTTTATCCCTCATGTAGAGAATCTACATGTTGATGCATTGGGAAAGGCAGCTTCAACCTTCTCTCCTCCCACGACCTTCAAATTGAAGTATCAAATTGAAATCAGATACAAACCCTCTATACCAGACAATATCTGACACTGGCAAGTTTTTGAATATGCCGAACAAATTAAGAAATTTCTTGCAGAAGTGGGTGAGTTCTCCGAAACTCATGCAGACCAAGAGAATCAAAATGACCTGATGTGGATCATGCAAGAGGGGGAAGATCCTGAAACCTTCTAAGAAAAAATTGTGGATCATCGTATGTTGGTCCTCAAAAGCAACCAGATTCCAAAAGGATTGATTCCTTTAGAAATACTTTTTGATCAGAATGACATACCTGTGAAATCCACTTTGCAGCCCCAACCAGAAGAAGTGGAGGACTGTGATATAGGAACTAAAAAAGAATCCAGGGTAGTAAAGATATCCAAGTTCCTCCCTCCCGAAGTAAAGATCAAGTATAAATACCTACTCAGACAGTACAAAGATGTTTTGTCCTGGTCTTATGATGAGCTAAGAACGTATGACACTTCCATAATTGATCACAACATACCTTTGAAGCCTGGGGTCAAACTGTTTAGGCAAAAGCATAGGCAAATTAACCCCATTTTGTTACCCGTGATCGAAAAGGAAGTTAAGAAGCTTCTAGATGCGAAAATAATCGTACCTCGTAGATACTCAGACTCGGTGGCAAACCTGGTCCCGATCAAGAAAAAGAATGGATAAATCAAACTGTGTGTAGATTTCCAAAACTTAAATAAGTCTTCTCTCAAGGATAATTATCCGCTGCCCAAGATGGACCATGTGCTAGAAAAGGTAGTTGGAGAAAATCAAATGTCTATGATAGATGGGTTCTCTAGTTATAATCAAATTTCCATGAACGAACAAGACAGGGAAAAAACTGCTTTCACCACGCCATGGGGTACATTCATGTATGACAAAATGTTGTTTGGTTTGATGAATGCAGGGGCTACATTCCAGCACACTATGGAAATCACTTTCGTAGGAGAAAGAGACAAGTTCGTAGTCATTTACCTCGATGATTTGATGTTTTTTTCTAAAACCGATGAAGAACACTTGATCCATCTGAAACAGACTTTCGAAAATTGCCGCAGGTTTGGTATATATTTGAACCCAAAGAAATCACATTTCACTATGCGAGAAGGTAAGCTTCTGGGCCATATCGTATCTAGAGATGGTATCAGGATTGATCCTAAGAGGATTGAATCAATAAATACTATAAATATTCCCATAAATGTAAAAGAGATTCAATCTTTCTTAGGAACCATAAATTTTTTACGAATGTTTATCCCCAATTTCGCTGAGATTGTCAAATTGATCATAGGAATGTTGAAGAAGGATAGCAGAGTAAATTGGACAACTGAGGCCAGAGCATCGTTCACGCATATTAAAAAATTCATAAGTGAGGCACCTTTGTTAGCAAGTCCAGATTATCTAAAAGAGTTTTTTATCTTCTTGTTTGCCTCTGAACATACTATCGCCGCGATGCTCCTACAAAAGGATGAAGAAGGATTCGAATGGCCGATCGCGTTTTTTATCAAGAGCCTTAGAGACACAGAACTGAAGTATGACATAATGGAAAAATAGGCATATGCAATGGTAAAAGCGCTAAAGGCATTCAGAACTTATGTACTACATTCAAAAATTATCGCGTACGTGCCTACCAGTTCTGTGAAAGATATATTGGTATAGCCAGACAGTGATGGAAAAAGAGGGTGATGGCTTGCTAAAATCCAAGAATTCAACTTGGAAGTTAAACCAACCAAATTGATAAAAGGGCAAGGCCTAGACAACCTCTTAGCTGAATCAAATATCAGAGCTCTTGATATCAATTGCCTGCAGGGAAGCGACGAAGACACAGACCTAAACAAACAGGAAAAAGAAACAAGTCCAAACCAAATCGAAGAGAAGTTCTTATCATCGGGCTAGTATAGAGACATAGTGTTTTACCTGCTGAACCTAAAATTCCCAAATGAACTATCACCATCTAAATGCAGAACTTTAAAACTCCATGTGGTTAAATATTGTATCACCGAAGGTCAGCTATTTTGGAAGGATCCACTTGGTTTCCTGTTAGTCTGTTTAGTCGAATCAAAAACTCAGCGGGTTATAGATGAATTTCATAAGGGAGTCTGTGGGGGGAATCACGCATGGAGAGCTACAGCCTACAAGATCTTGAGGGCTGGGTACTACTGGCCGAAACTCTTTTCGAATGTCAATGCCAAAGTGCGTGCCTGCAAACCTTGTCAAATATTTGCTGGAAAACAGAAGCTCCCTGCACTGCCACTAGTTCCAGTCAAAGATGAAGCTCCATTTCAACAATGGGGTCTAGACTTCATAGGGGAGATTAATCCCCATTCCAGCGCTCAACATAAGTGGATCTTAATGGATACAAATTATTTTACTAAGTGGGTGGAAGCCATTCCAACCAAAAGGGCAACAAACTCGGTGGTAATCAATTTCTTGGAAGACAATATCTTTTCAAGATTCGGTTGTGCCCGAAAGATAGTTACCGACAATGCCCAAGCCTTTAGATCTATGGCTATGATCAGTTTCTGTTAGAGGTATAACATCGTTCTCGGCCATTCCACAACATATTACCCCCAGGGGAACGGATTGGCCGAATCATCTAACAAGAGCCTGGTAAACATAATCAAGAAAATACTGGATGAAAATAAAAGGTCTTGGCATGTGCACTTGAAATACGCATTATGGGAAAACTGCATCAGCACTAAAAGGTCTATCGACATTTCGCCATTTCAAATGGTCTATGGGACAGATGTTGTTCTACCTATAAACCTATCACTACCAGTGATGAAGTTATGGTAGGATCAAAACGAAAAACCCAATCAGGTAACCAGAAGAATAAATCAGTTGATTGAGGTTCAACAGCATAGAGTTGAAGTTGATGAAAAGATGCAGAAGTACCAAGATGATATGAAAGCATTGTTCGACTGCAAGGCAAAGGACAAGGATTTTCTTCCAGGTGATTTAGTACTAAGATGGGATGCAAGAAAAGAGGAAGCGGCGAAGCATAGTAAATTTGACCACCTATGGTATGGACCATTCAGGGTCTCGGCTCCAGATGGAAAAAATTCTGTCATACTAGAAAATATAGATGGAGAAGTCCTCCACGCCCCTGTCAATGGGTGGTATCTACAACATTACATGATGTAAAAGTCGCTAGATTCAAAAAAAAAAAAATTAATAAATTAATTAATTTTTGTCATATATATTTGGTGTACATATATGTATTTTCGTTTAAATATTTCTTTTGATTTTCTTTTTCGTTCATGAACTTTCGATACATTTCGAATAAGATTTGTATTTTCTTTTAATATGATTCTAGCTGCATACAAAACTAGCAGGAAAAGTGATTGCAGGTTGGTGTCAGAAATAAATCGGCATAAAACAGGTGATACCTAAAGTAGTTTCATATTGTTCAAAGAAAATGAAAGGAAAAGGTAAAAATGAGCTTTCTCAAAAACACATGTCATGAAAGACTGTTAAAGAAAACCGAGGTAACGCCATTCAAACTGTAATATCAGCTAAAATGTTAGATAACATGATTGTTTCTTGATTTGATAATCTTTGAAAAATTTAAAATAATTTGAATGATACACTCAATCTAAAAATAGTCAGTCGCGAATTGTTTGACCTCTGTATTTTCAGTAAATAAATCACTACCTGGCATCCTGTCTATCTTTGAGTCTAATTTTTAACAAGTCACCATCTTCCCATTTCATTTCGAAGGGATAAAAGTTTTTCGTTTTAAACCTCGTGAGTTTCAAAACAGATTGTGGAATGAAATCGGGTCTTCACAACTACTCAATCCCTTGCTAAGCGAAGGAACATTTAGAGTGATCCTAACTTTCCTAGGTTTTTCAACGATATCGGAGGATTAAAGATTGCTCAAACGGGATGCCCTTTAAAAGTTATTTTCCTTTTCTCCCTAAGAACGAAGATGTGGTGAAGGTCAAGGGAAGGTTGGTACCGAGTAATCAAAGTAAGTTGACAGACCTCTAATGAAAAATATTACACAGATATCAGCCCTGATTCAAACTGATTGCCCCCATATTCACACTCAAAAAATTAAATTATAAGACAGGTGGTGAAAGGAAATTCATAAATGATTTTCCCCACCTAGTCCAACAGACGATGAAAGGAAATTCAGAAATGATTTCCCTCGTCTCAACGATGAAAGGAAATTCAGAAATATATTCCGAAGTGGTGAAAGGAAATTTAGTAAAAGGGGCCAGATAACTTCATCGGGGTAATGAACATGCTCGTTGGCAGTGAAGCAATGTCTGAGATATCTGTAAGGATTTTATACATGAATATCACTCTACTCTAGTAACAATGCTTTCTAAAACCTGATCCACATCCCAAATTCAGACGGGACTCCCCAATTAAAAACATATAATCTTATTCTGTTGATGCAAGTCGAGAGCCGCAAGATCTGTTGGGTCTCCTAGGACTGTTTCGATTGTTTTAAAACATACTTAAATTTAGTAGCGGGAAAGAGAAAATTGTGAAAGGGACTATAGCTGTGTTTAAAAAGAATATCTGATTTTGAAAAAGCTTTTCAAGTAAAGAACAAAGTCTTTTTCCCCTCTTCGATATACTATTCTCGGGAACCTTTCCGCTTGATTGAGCTTTTGACTCCATTTACCCAATATTGGCACATGGTCTATTGTTCTTCCCGCCTCACAGGAAGGCGGGATCCCTAGTTGGATCCTATGTTGGAGTCGCCCTTGTTTTTCTAGCCCATCGCAATTTTCATTTTTAAAACTTTAAATCTAAAAAATGGTTTTCTTCGCCCCTCCGAGATATTGAGATCTCGGAAGCTTTATCACGCGAGCAGCGATGATTATTCTACTGTCAAAACGAGTACTAACTTTCATAGAAATGTTCCCTCCTTTTTGTTCTCCTTCGGGATCTCGTAGGTCGGATATTATAACACATGTGTCCTCACGTCCCGAGTCACGAAACAACGAAATGATTTTAACTTTCACTCAAGACCGTAACGAGGGTAAAGTTTTCTGTTAAGAACCAAAAAAGGAAGTATTATACCACCATTCTGCCAAGGGTAACCATTTGAACCATTGTGCTTGTTTATCAAAGACAAAGCAATGAAGGTATCCTTCCAGACATTTGTTCACTATCTCGGTTTGTCCATCAGATT
>ML790655.1:267378-308052 GCA_009831015.1 Picea engelmannii | reverse complement strand
GTCCACGATCCAATGCAACCAGTCCCACTCAATTTGGATACTCTAGGAAGAAGTTATGATTGTTTTACCTAGAACACCTTCTTGAGACTAGTCAATAGGGCTAGTCAGATACCCTATCTTACACCGGGTGTATCTACAAATTTGAAATGACCCAGATACTGAAATTTTTACCACGGATACAATAATAATTTATGTAAATGGCATCAAAAGGGCAGGGTATGAAACGTTACAGAAAAGTTTTTATAGCGAAAATGCCTCAATGACTCATTTCAGGATGATTCCATAACCCTATATTGGACAGGCTGTATCTCCGAAAGTATAAGGCCTCAGGAGATGAATTTTGATCTCAACGTACCTTGATCCGTCTACTAAAGACCCTTTAAGCGGTTCCTTCTGAAACGTTGTAGAAAAAAAGTTATAGTGAAAATTCCACGGTGTCACAGATGTAGCAGCGAAACCCCAAGACCTTGAGCTCTGATACCATATGTTAAGAACCAAACATCAATATAGCATACAAAAACCTCTAGAAAAGTACTCAACGCCTTGAAAAAGAGATAATATCAGATAATAAGCCTCTTCGAGGGGGAAACCTCCTTTTAACCCACTTAAATGTTCAAGTCCAAGATGATTCAAAATGAAAATGTCTCCTTGGTATATATAGGAGACTAGGAGGTTTAATGGCCTAAAGCCGACATAAATAAAATAAAATTACTAACATAAATTACAACTAATGGCCTAAAGCTGACATAAATAAAATAACATTACTAATCTAATATGCCCCAATTAAGTGGTAATGAGCCAATATTAGGGCTTAACATTTTCCCTAACTCATGATTAAGCGTCGTCGAGGTTTCGCGCCTCAGTGTTCACCGAACCCAAATTTTCATTATCACAGCCCCAATAGCTGAGGACACGAGGTCCTTTTGAGTAACTCATGACATGAAGTAAAGGAAAAAGCTAACCATGGTAAAAAAATTCTCTCGGCGTTTCGCCACTTGGAAGTATCTTTTTCGAAGGTTACAGCATCTAAACCTCGACTCGCGAATTCACGATGCAATTATAACTTGATTAGTTAATCACTTAATCCAAGATTATCTTCCCTTTTAATTAAGTCATGATTATCGCGATCTCGCAGTTTCGCAGCTCGGCATGTAAATCTCCCAGAAACTTATCTTCGAAACTCCGACTTGCGATATGGCGAATATAATAATTATAAAATTAATCAAACCCCAAATCGCGATTACATTTAATTAAACCAAAATCGATCTTCGCAGTCTCGGGAGTTGGAAACTCAAAATGTTAAAGGAAAATCCCTGATATAACGAGTAGCGAGATATTGATTAATGTTGGCGAGATTGGATTAATTAAGCTAAATCAAGACATATCCCGTGTTGCGATGCTTGCATGATTCATGAGGAAGCCTTTTCTCTCCATACGCCAACTGACTTTTAAACCGCCAAAATTTATGACATTAATGAGGAAATAGGGTAAATCTATGAATATAAGATCAGATTTTTACGGCATAAATTTATTTCTAATTATGATTTGAAAGGCTTGTTTTGAAAGGTACCAAGTTTTCAAATATATGTAAGAGCTTCGCTTCATTATAATGAATGTATTTTCATAGCATGCAGAGCTCATCACTTCTGAGTAAACTAACTTATGTATGTATACGCAGTTCTATCGTAGAAGAGATAAAACGCAAGCTTCAGCCATGGCTCTGTAGAAAGCAACAAAGGCGAATATTGAGGTTTTAGGACAAGGCTTAGACAATGTCTCCGATACTTCGCCCTGAAGTATCGACTCGGTCCCGAACTAGTCACATGTTTCAGATATTCTACAAGCAAAATTAGTGGATTATTCTGATGACACCGACGACAACGAAAGAGATGATTTAACCACCAAGTACAAAATAGTCGTCCAATCCGGAATGCACAGAGTAGCAGCCAGACCGCGGTTGCTTCCATATTATGACATGGTTCAATGGGCATTGGATCATGTGGACATACCGACCAGGACTATCATGAACGAGAAGAAAGTCACCATCATGACTTTCAGGCCGAAACACCTGCAATCCATGTATAAGTTGCCCGCGACATCCGATCACATATATGGCGCTGAGTTCTTGGAGGAGTTCAAGGAGAAAGAATGCATACAATATGATAAAACCATGGCCATTTTGATAAAGGATTGGGTTTCGAACATAGCGAAGTTCAGAGCTGATAACCACGACATATATTCAATCGCTTCTTTAGAGCCACAGTACAAATATGTGGCCATGATGACATGCCGGTTATATGGGAAAGAGGACACAACGCACTTTTTCCTTTCGTGGGTGCCTTTAATATTTTGGGTCACAGAAGGCATTTCCTTTAACTGGCAAGGATGCTTTCGGATAGCTTGACTAATCGGATCACAGAGTATCAGGAGCAGAAGGAAAATGGGAGGCCGTCCTCATTCTTCATGTCCGCATATATTATGGACGCAATTTGTTCTATGACACCTTTTCCATTAATGAGCTGGGGTTGGACTCCGGCCAAAGACAAACCCATACATGTATATCATGAAAAACTATGGGAAAACAAAGCAGAAAATTTTGCGTATGAAATTTTTAACTGGGTGATGGTGCCCCTGCATGTCACCATTTTTGGTCACCTACCACCCCGCATCTCGGATAACATAGTGACAAATCTGAGCAGCATAGCGGACTGGTACGTGGAGGCAAAATTTTCATACCTCAGATTTTTCGGGGCTTCTGTTCCCCCGCATGCGCTGCCATTGTTCATTCCTGACAAGTTGGCTTGTTGCGAGGGTGCCTGGTAGGCGGTAATTGGTGATGTAAGAAAAGAGCTCAAAGGGTATTCAAAAGAGGTATGGCCGTCTTTTCCCATTTGTTTGAATTCTTATTCTTTATTAGATTTTGGGCATGCCAAAGTCGAGGCTGCAGCCTTGGAAGACCTAAATTTGATCTCCATCGAATATAAGAAGCACGATCCACAGAGGGTCGTGAGTAATCATTTGGCTAATTGCGGGCTCAAAATATTTGAACATGAGAATTCACCCTCAGATGACATTTTCTGAGGAGCGAGGTCCTATGAAGAAATTCTAGACTGGATTCAATCCTTGGCACCCGCAGAAAGAGCCGATGTGTTGAAGTTCTAGGAACACTGACGTAGTTGTCTTCCAGTTGTGTTGCAAGGTGAGGGTCCAGGTGTTTTAGAGACAAAACAGAAGGATGCCGAAGGTTCTAAGGATGCAACTCCTGACCAAGGAAAACACCAGGACGAAGGGGAACAAACAAAGAATCTGGAAGTAGAGAAAAAGACTCCAGATCCGTCGAAGAAATAGAACCCGGAGATAGAGATAAAGACTCCAGAACCACCAAAGAAGAAGAATCCAGAGACAGAGATAGATACTACAGGAAAATCTGTGAAGCAGACCGAATATCCCATCACATCAGTCACCCCCTTGCAGTCGATGTAGGGAAACATCGATGCAGGATGGATTTTCAACGAAGAGCTGAGGCCCATAAGAGTAGAAGAACTCCCTCCGAACGAGTTTTTATTTGATAAAAAGAGGAAAGTAGTAGTAAAAAGGGAATTCTACTAGGAGGGAGAGTCGACTTCCAATAAGTATAAAATTATGACCAAGGGAAAGGATAAAAAGAATGAGCAATTCGCCACTGAAATAGCAGGCACACTAGGAGCATATGCCCGAGTGAATCAATTCTCAGTCCGGCTCCTAAAAAACCAACTTAAAAGAAAAAATCACCTAATTAAGCCCCTTGAATCCAGACTGGGCACAACAGCGAAGAATGCTAGAGATCAGGCGAGCGTGGGAATGGAGCAGGCCAGATTGGCCGATAAAAATGAAATAGAGATGCTCAAAACTAATCTTGAGCAAGAACAGCTGGTGGTCCGAGATGGTTGGATGCAAACGAGCCAGCAGAGGAATTTGATCGAGCAGCTGTAGGCCAAGGATGATTTTAAGGATGGAAATTTATATTTAAATGTAGAAACCTTGGTGAATCTTACTAATCCTTCATATGCCAACTATAAATGTTTTGCGATATTTTTGTAAAAATATTCAAATTTCTAAGGATTTTATATAGTTTTTATAAACTTTTGGCGATTTTGAAGGTAAAATAACTTTATCCTATAGAATTTGGGAAATTCATTTTTAAAATAGCGAATCTCTTTTTTGGAAAAACCATGGAAAATTAGCCCATGAGCGAAATTTAGCCCCTAAAATCATCCCTACTGCAGGCTAGGGTGGATATCATCGAGAGTAGAATGATAGACATCGGGATGTTTAAATCCTAGGCAATCAAGATTTGGAGCATAATCTTTTCAGCACAACAGAATTTTCTCACCAAGGTGGAAGCAATCCGGGAAAACTGTCTGCTGGTCAATCAGGTTTCCGAGAGCTTATCGTCCAGAGAAAGGGATGCCGGAGCAGCTCGGGTCGCCTTCCAGGAGGCGGTAATAGCCATGAACAATAGGGTTTCGGTGGGTACTCTCAGGTTCACCATTTCAGAGCAAACAAGAGGAAACATTATGTTAAAGGAATGGGAACATAACATCGCCGAAGGCAAGCAGCAAGCCCAAAAGATAACCAATTCCTTAGAGGAGGCCTTTAATTCTATAGATGAAGAGCTGATGGGCATTGACAGCGGAGGCAATGCCGAGGTGTTGATGCAAATGAATGTGGAACAGATCTCACTTGATCTGAAGGAAAAGGAAGAAAGAGATTCGATCGATATCTCTCAGATGACTACGGTGGACATAGTCCAAGTTGATAAGTGCATGATCAAACCTAGCACGCAACTATGTGCCATAAACATCATCGATGGACAGATGGAAGACAGGATGCAACAGTTATCCTGAGAATGTTACTTCTTCGAAGCCAGCTGTCAAGCAGAACCATCGTGGCTAATATCTCAGCTGGTGGAAATATGTATTGCCTGTACTGAGCTCGCGCAACGACAAACATCTGGCACCAAGTGAAGACAGAGTAGGAGAAATAGAGTGATTTCTCTCTTCTCTGTGATAACCGAAATTTTGTGACTATTGAGATTCTACCTGCTTTGTAAAATTGTATAAATATATCACAGAAAGAAATAAAAGAGGCTGGACCTTTTTGTGTCATTTGTAACAGAGTTTTTTACATTTGATAAGTTAATACAAGAAAATCTGAATATTCTCAATTCCGTCACGATTATGTTACAAGTTTGTTTCTTTGTATTTCATATTTCATTTCATTTTATATTCATAATTGATGTGCTTCGTTATACTTTAGTATGACCACTACTATAGCGAATGAATTTTGGTTTTCTGTAATTGTTTATTGTCTTTCCTCTGCACCAACTATCAGCGGGTGTAAGGCCAATCTTCATTTTCAGAATTCTACATATATTCTCTGCTACATCGATTATTTCCTTACTTTTTACTCTTCTGTTTATTTGTGAGATTCTCCCATGGTAGAAGCCTTACACTATAGATATCTAAATGTTTTTCTCCCACCTCACACATTTTATTAAAATATAATACAGTTACGGGAAAGAGCCTTTGATTTGCATCCCTATTTTATTCATAAAACCGTAAAATCTCTTTTATTCGACCAAATCGAGACATCATTTAATCTCTCTTTGAAGTCTTTCCTACTTTTACTGTTCCTCCATGACTGTCCCTGCATCAACACAACCTAATATCGAACCCGGACTATCAGACCAAATGCATATCGCTTTAAACTTATTCGACACAATCCTTAAAACAGCTACTAACCGGGTCGAACTTGAGCGTTCATGGGCAGCCATTGAACAAGATATAACTATCCAGGAACAGTTGGAAGCTAGACAACGCCAACGTAGGAATATTCCCTAGTTTCCTTTACCGAAGGTTTACACTTTCCTCTTCTCCGTCTATTACCCACTTTCGGATGCCTTGACACTGTACTTTTAAGCCTTAAGTACGGACTCAGGGACAACAGAAAGAACACAATGGTTTCCATGTATATTTTCTTAAGAAACATTTTCATGATGCTAATCATGTAATTGATTGGTTTGTGATTCAGGTGGAACCTGAGGGAGAATTCCAACCCGAGGCTCAATGCATAATATACAAGAAGGAGACCCTCCTTTGAAACTGATCCATCATGCAAGTAAAGGTGTGGTGGAAACATTTTGTAGCAGATGTGGTGACTTGGGAGTTAGAGGATGCCATGAGAAAGGCATACCCATTTTTGTTCATTATTGTACATAGTATTTACATCGACTGGTATACCATCGAGGATGGTTTTCCTTTAAGGGGGATAGGAATGTAACTCCTCATTTTCCCCAGTGTGTAAATATATGTCTAAGTATTTCCACAAGTCATCGCTAGTATGTTTAATGTTTTGGACCTTGATTAACAATTAAAATGATAAAATTCACTTTGATGATAATGAAAATAAATTGTTGATGGGTGGAGCACTAACACAAAAAATGATGCCATGAGAGGGAAATGTTGAGGAAATTTCCTTGCCAATTAAATATTGAAGAAAACTTGGATTACCCATTTTCCTAGAATTTCAGTTAATGAAGGAAGTTGGTAGTTGAATTACCTACTTCCCACAATTATGGGAAAGAATGGGGAGCTATACTAGAACTTCCTTGCTTCAGAATCATGGGAAGAAAAGTACCTACATGAATGTTGTTGAACTAACCTTGAATTTGTGGAAAATCAACCCATGATATTAGAGACATCAGTGGATGGTAACAGACCCACGAAGGGGAGAAGACAAGGTGGATAAAAATGTCTCTGGTGGATATCAAATAGATAAAAGTCAAGTTCTTTGTGTTCTAGTCATAAAATAGAAAATATATCGTCTAAAATAAGATGATATACATGGCTATGAATTTTGGTTATTTAGTTGTGCAAGCTAATTGTTCTGACTCCTTGAGTCAAGAGTAGGTCCCCTTTCTTGGTGGAATTGGAGATATATATTCTTGCTAATTTATGTTGGTTAAGGAGAGTGGCATTCATATTTTTACCTCTATTAATGAGTGATAATTTCCCTTATGGAATCATCTTCTAGAAAGGGGGTGGCCAATTGCAAGGATAGACAAAATATAGATGTGCCTATTGTTGGGTGGAAAGATGCTCACCCATCAATAATTTCCAATTTATCTTATACTCTCAGATAAGTGTTCCAATGTTTTTTGTTTCCATTATAAGTTGCTTGATACTATGGAATTTATTTTTTGGTTGTTTGAAGAATCTCATATTCTCTTCAAGTAGTTAAATCGATCCTCCATGTGCATGGATGATTATAAAATATGAAGAGAGTCATGGAAAACATATTTTATTGTTTTCTTCTGATGGTCTATGTTTTAATCGTTGTTGTAAGTGATTATTTGTAGCTCTGAATAAGAACAAAGTGTTCATTGGGAATTCACAACCTATTTGCATGAATAAATCCCATGTGTTAGTAGTTAAGACCAAGCTATTAAAGTATTCATAGAGCATCTAAAAAAGAAAGAATGCATAATTTATGTTAAATCAATGTTGCTTCCTATAATATTGAAGTTGTAGATAATTTCTGGGTAGTTAACCTATCCTTGGTTAATGGTCAAACCTTAAGACCTTCTTGGAAGGCTTAGTTTTATTGCTAAAAATTTGTGGAAGGATGGGTAAAATCCTTTAACTTCCAACCAATGTGATAAGCTTGACAAGGGGGATTCTTGAAATGAAAGAAGGACCATAATCCTGGTCTCATAAGCATATGATATACAGTTGAAAGGATAAATTATTTAACATGACGAATGTGTGAAATAAAATGAAATAAGAATTTGTTTTTCTTATTTAATTTATGTCTTATTAAGACAGGGTAAGAATAGAATTATTACCTGGATTTACTCAGTAAAATCATGTCCAAAGGTAAAGATATGAAATGGTGGATTTTTCCTAAAAGTAGTAAATATTTGCATGAGTTTAGATGGGCAGTAAGTCCTGGTAAAACAAAAATTTTAGTGTGGGAGGTTCTAATTCCAAGAGATTTAATTTTCTACAAAGAATCTAAAATAAATGAATATATGAGTTTATATATTTTATTAACATTTTCCTGAGAAAAAAATTGTGTGGTGAAAGGAGGCTGGTAAGTCCTGGTAATTATTCAAAATTACAAATTATTATTTTAATATTTATGAATATTAAGAGAAGGAAGCCTTACATTGCAAACCATATAATTCACTCATGTGCACGAGAAGTGGAAAAGCTTATAATTTCTTCTTCTAGGAAAACTGTTAATTTTGTTAAATTAACTAGTCATGAGAATCCACACTTCACAGAGATCAAATCTGTAAATTTGGGAGATCTTCCTTAGTGTATTTTTTATTTTGATTAATTTTAAGTTCTTGGACTTTTTTTTCCTTTCTTCCAACAATATAATATTATTTAAACCCCCACAATGTATTGCATACCAGTAGATTGAGATCATAAGGTGTGTATGGTGAGTGTTTGACCCAAGGGTGGGGGGGTGGGGGATATGTCGATATAATATAATATTACTACACCCTCACTGAAGTATCAGGTATCTGAAGATTGAGGATTTAAGGTGAGCATGGAGTTGGTATACTCAGGGCTCGATATGAGACAAGTAAATTAAATGAAGGTGCATGTGTTAAACTATATACCTAGAGGTAGGGGACCAATATATATTAAATTAATATTGAAACTCCACGAGGATATCAGGTATATAGTGATAGAAGGGTTAAATATGTGCATTATGGGTGATATAATCCGGGGTCAATATATATAATATAATAATGTTAAACTCCCTGGAGTATCGTGCACCGAGAAATAGAACGGGATGGAGAGAATGGAAAATTATATGTATGGGAGGTGGTACAATTATATTATAGAATTGATTTAATACAATATAGGTGTATTATAATATATAATATTATTGTTAGTATTACCACCAGAATATCGGATCTCGGTACATGGTAAAAAGGAATTTTTGGCATGTAATATACTCAAGCTCTGGTTAAATATAATTATAAACAATAAACCCTAACAGTATATTAGGATCATAAAGTAAAAGGGGAAAGTAAACCATCGATAATTACCAAGCTGGTAAAATGGATTAAGCTAAAATGTTAATATGTGGCATATTAAATTAATGACAATTAAACATTAAAATTATAGATTAAATAAATAAAGTCCCAAGGCATGCATTTTTAATGTAATGATTAATTAATATTCATAAGATTAGAAGTCTAGAATGTGTTGCACCTGGTCTAGTGGCACGTAACCCTACCACATCACATACTTTCCACGTATGATAACACATAGTCTCCTCGTGTAATTCCATGTCACCTACCACGTGACAGTGTACGAGATTTTTATTCTCATTAAAATCATTAAAGGGCCATAACTTTTGATCCAAAGTTTGGGATAGAGGCAATTTTTATATCATTAGAAATCTATTGACGAGAAGAAGACAATGATTCCCTTGGAAAGAGGATTTGAGATGGATGAGGAAAAAAAAAATTGATACCCTACCTATTTAAGAGGACCTAAAGTGAAGGTAGGTTACGAAGTGGTATCAGAGCATGGTTACAACACTTGGGTTGTATGGGATCAATAAGTTCGATGGTAACAATAAACTATAAAAGCGATAGTTTAATTTAAAATATTTTGTATAAATTATTAAAAGGGATACGACATATTTTACCTTTCTTGGCTCCTTGAATGTTGAATGAAAAAACTAATGCTTTCAGCTACTTCAATTAAAATTCTGCAGAAAATTATAGTGCTAGTTGTACTCTAATAAATATTGTTGAGTGATTTTGGCAAGGGAATGAAATTCCATTCATAGGTTGTGTGGGCCAATGAATACATTTCCAGGAAAATGTTTGGTATTTATAAAATCCTATTTTGAATGATCAGCTAGCAATGGTGTTTGTTTCAACACATAAGAAGTCACAATAGTAAGAGAAATGGTAGCCTATCCTGGGACGAAAGGGACTTCCCATAATAGAGAAGAAGAGTTGGATGAGAGGAGGATGGTAGAAACTCCTCCAAAATTAGAAGAAACTGTAAGGAGCCTAATGACTAAGCTTCAAATATTTAAGGATGTTAATGAAAAAATCATTAGAGAACAAGAAAATAAATTTGAATTAATTGCAATATTGTTGCAAAGATTGTGCGATATCCAAACAGAGTTGAAATATGGACCAAAAACTAGTGACATTGATATGCCTCAGTCGAAGAAGACACAAATCCCACCATAAATTCAAAAGCATGGTCGAGAAAACAACAATACAAGAAAAAGTTCCTCCAATAAGGCACATTAGGGTTCCAAGAGACATGTTGCCATCATGGATTCATCCATGAAATCCCCTAGTGAGAAGGAAGAGAGATATAAGGAATTTTCCAATGATGAGGCATGTTTGGAGTCCCAAAGAATGTGGAAGAGGAAGAAGCATTCAAAGAGTTCCATACCCGAAGAATTCAAGAAGGCCAAGCCACCTACCTTTGATGGAGAAATAAAAAAAGGGGAATAAGCAGAGGCATGGTTATTAGGCTTAAATAAATACTTCATGTTACATGAATACTCTGATGGCATGAAGGATAGAGTATCCATATTTAATCTAAATGGAAAGGCCTCCATCTTGTGGGAGGATCTTAAAAATGTAACATACATACATGAGAGAAAGATAACTTGGACGCAATTTGAGGAATGCTTCAGGAAAAAGTACCTATTTGAGAGGTACTATGATGGAAATATAAAGGAGTTCCATGAACTCAATTTTTCCCAACTCACTATGGAAAATTATGTGAACATATTTCTTGATTTGTTGAGGTATGTGCATTACATCAAGGATTATAAAAGATTAAACATGTTCTCAGTGGGATGTTGATCCGAAAATAATTAGATACCAATTATAATCTTTAAAAACCCATTTTATCATTTAACTTGATTTAGAATAATTCTTAATCATTTTGAGGTGATTTGCAAAAAAATGATGTTGTGCTTCTTATCCAAAATCTCATAAACTGATGATTAATTTGAATAATTATGAGATAAAACAACAAAAATTAAAAGAACTAAAATTATACAGTATTCATGTCATAATTCACTTCATCTTCAAATACCCTTTAGATAGTGAGACTACTCTTCATTATCTCAAAGTGTCAAATTACATTACAACATGGACTTACAAAAGCCAATTTTGAGTTCACTCTTCAATTCCACTACTTAGACTGAAATATAGAGTTTACCATTGAATTACTTGTGAAATTCTGAGAAAAATGAGTATAAAGTCGACCATATTCTGAACTGGATCAAGTTTACTCTCTTTACATGCCAAACAATGCACTATAATTCTCACTAATGGAAATATGGACTAATACTTCTAAATAAAACATATTAGCACAAAAATAACATCACCATTGAACTCCTCTCAAGAAAATGATAAAAATGAATATAAACAAGCCTACGAGAAAAGTACTTCATGGCATGTAAATCTATGCAACACATAAACTTAACTTCTCTTTAGCACACACTCCAATGAACTCGTGCCATACCTCTATCTCAGAATCTATGCATCCTCCTCAAGATGTTTTTCGACCTTGGACTGCGTGTCCTCTTGGTTGACATGCCCATAAATAGGCCCGAGTCAGAACCAAACCCCAACCTCCGTCCAAACTTCATGCTAACCCGCGACATCAACTTAAATATAATTGGTTTGGTGGCATCCAGTAATGTGTGGTGATATGGAGATATGGTTAAAATTTTATCAAATAGTATGATAGGTCACGAGATACTCCTATAGATACATCCACAGTACAAGAACAAAGATTCCAAAAGGTAAAGGAATATATTGGCATTCGAATTGGTTTCAAATTGGATGAGATAGAATATCTTCAACATAGAAGGAGATGGGAGTGGATGTTGGGTACATTATTCAGATTCGGATATTGCAAAGGTTTAGTGAGCCAAATTTGTTTATAACGTTCAAACTATATATATTACATGGTTACCATATTGTTTGTTTGGTATGGTTTTTTATCACCCCCATACTCTAGGATGAACTTACATGGAATACCATATAATCATTTATTATGGGTCAAGGGCTAGGCCCATGGCCCTTTTCTTCCTCCAATTATTACAATTTTTAACTTAAATATAATCCACAATATATACGGTTAAGAAAAAAAGTGATGACGCAATGACAAGAGTTTTTTGCGTAAGGCCATGGGAGGTCAAGGGTTCAATCCTCTGGACCCTCAAATTTTGATAAACCTCATCCATAAATGGACAATGGGAGGTTTCCTTGTGGCAACCTCTCATTGGTCTATCTTTGCCACATGTCATCACATAACTGGTCCACCTAGACAGTATGATTTCCACATCACCTTGTTAACTTGACATGCCACGTGAACAACTTCTTGTCATGTGTCGCCACATCAGGATTGCATAGTTGTATGGTCATGCCACGTGTCACCTTGACTTTGACCTTTGACTTTTTCCATGTTTTTACTTGAACTTTGAACAATCATAACTTTTGTATACGAACTCCATTTGAGTTGATTTTTGCACCATTAGAAAGATATCGTTGATCTCTACGAAATGATGTAGTTTTTGAGATAATTTGAGCCAGTGAAAGTTTTATATTTTCTGGATCCTCCTAGACCTCTGTGAGCATTCTAGATGCTCCTAGACTTCTGTGAGCATTCTTAGATACTCCTGAATCACATCTTCCCATTGAATAACTTTTGTTCCTCCAAAAGTATGAATATTTCAACAAGTTAGTGATGATAAGTTTTACTCACTCTTCCATCTTACTTTAATTCTCTTATTTAGTAACTTAGTGATGATGAATCTTCTTCACTCTTCCACCTTGTTGAATATTCTAGGATTAAATATTCATCTTGGATCTTGGATCTTGGATACTAGATCAATGTACTTTTGTCTACTCCTTAAGTGTGGTTCTAACTCTGGTTCTTTGGCATATGGTGCTAGTTTATATCTAGTTCTTGTTCTAGCTCATAGATTCCTTCACAACAAAATTCAGCTCACTAAACCTCTGCAATATCCGAATCTGAATAATGTACTCAACATCCACTCCCATCTCCTTCTATGTTGAATATATTCTATATCATCCAATCTGAAACCAAGTAGAATGTCGATATATTCCTTTACCTTCTGGAATCTTTGTTCTTGTACTATGGATGTATCTATAGGAGTATCTGAATGAATTCCCTATGATTTACTCTCTCCTACCCTGAAGAAACTCTAAACATATTCTCTTCCCACTTTACGATGTACACACTCCAATTTTCTACATCCGTCTATTTCTTCGCCTTCGGTACTTCAGAATAAGAATGTTAACTTAGACAATTCGATCCATATATAGTCCTTAGTTGATAACAAGACAATTACTATTGTCTACACTATTGTCAAAAGGCTTAGAAATATTTATCATATCCTTCCCACTCCTATAAAAAAGTGGCTATATAGAAACCATTTACAATATCCCTCTCACTTTAAACAATATATAAGGTGGCCATATAGAACTCCTCTACAAAATTCCTCTTATTCTTAAGAATATATAAGGTGGCTATAAAGAAATTTTACAGAATTCCTCTCTCTTATAATCTACATGATTGGATTACAATCCTTTTATTACATCAATAGACAGAGGGTATCTACATATGCATATTATCTTGCATTTTACAAATCTACATATTTACAAATATCTCTTTTGATGGATGGTTTATTCATGGACTCATCCTTCCTTTAGTATTGGAAAGAGTCTCACAACTTCCTATCTCTGACAATTCCTATGAAATTTATGTTGAATATAACATTAAATCTGATGTAGAAATTGATGTTGAATCCATGAAACCATTAGACCAAATTATAGGTCTTCCTAGTAACTTACATAACCTCTCCTTCCAAGCACCAAGAACTAGTGTTGTGTCTTGAGTAGCTTCCCTTGAATACACAAGTACCTGCCCATCCTGGAATATGACTACATATCCTTCATCTTCAAAATCTACAACTGGGAGTAGGTTTACTTTCAAATATGGAACACACAACATATGTTATATTCCCATAAATCCTCTCAACTCAAGATGGAATCTTACATATCCATACTCTGGTGTTATTTCTAGATCTTACATAGAAATATGTGTCAATCTTTGAAAATGTTAGGAATATTGATCTCATTATGGTCATGTGGAGAGATGAGCCACTATCCATGAACCATTCCTTGATGTCTTCACATGTCACTCTATTAAGACCAACCATTAAGAAGTATTCTTTCTCAAATATTTCAGCAACACTATTAACTTCATCTAGGGCTCATGCTTGTCTTCTTGCAAGTTCCTTTACATCATTCTAGTTCTTCTTCAGACATAAGTGTGGATAAAGTGTCCAAAATTTATCAATATGATGTCCACTCTTACCACAGTAAGAGAATAGTTTCTTGTTTCCACCTTGGAGCCACAATCCCTTCTTTTCATTCCCCCTTTTCATTTTCTTTTGATAAATAAACTTTACCTTCAACCTTGTTCTTGGATGTATTTTCTTGCCCAAAATATCTTCTTAAAAAATTCTCTAGATCATGGTTACTAGTTCCATAGGAATCACATGGATACATAGACCATTTACATGTCTTACCAATGGGAGATTTCTTCATTCCCTCTTTAGAATGCACATCTTTTTCTGAAGATGTTTTACATATGTTACCTTTCCCTGGGCTTGAAGGTAATACTAACTTCTTATGAGGGACATATTCATCTCAAGTTATCCTTACTTCAGTCATCCTTGAGAATTCTCCATCTTCACAGGAAAAATAATAATATGAGGAATCATCCTTCTCGATCATTCCCTTTGAAGGAGTCAGTTTCTCTTGCATTAGAGACTTTACATCCTCTACTTTCCAATCTTCATGGAATGATGTTTATGGTTCCTATATCTGATCCTTGGCCTGCAACTTTCTTTCCAACTCATGAAAATACCTCTATGTAATTCCTCATGGCATATCATTCGATCTTGCAGTTTTTGCTTCTCTTCCGAGAGAGTTTGTAGTTGCATCCTTAATTCTGAATTCTCCTTCTGAATATGTCGGTTAATTTTCTTATGTAGCCTTAAACTCATGAGATCTTTACTCATTTTTCCTCTCAACAAGATCCTTCAAAATATTCATCAATCTTGAGTCTTTGACCTTCTCACATCAACAACTTGCAAATGCATGTAAAAAACTGGCTATGATACCATTTGATATGAAAATACTTAGATACTAATTATAATATTTAAAAACTCATTTATCATTTAACTTGATTCATAATAAGTCTTGATCATATTGAGGTGATTTGCCGAAAAATGATGTTTTTCTTCTTATCGAAAATATCATAAACTACTGATTAATTTGAAGAATTATGTGGTAACACTACATAAAATAAAAGAAACTCAAATTATACAATATTCGTGTCATTATTTAATTCATATTCAAATCCCATTTAGATAGTGAGATTGTTCTTCATTATCTCAAAATGTCAAATTACATTACAACATGGACTTACAAAAGCCAATTTTGAATTCACTCTTCAATTATGCTACTCAAACTAAAATATAGAGTTTACCATTGAATTCCTTGCAAAATTCTAAGAAATATGAGTATAAAGTCGACCATATTCTGAACTTGCTCAATTTTAGTCTCTTTACACTCCAAACGATGCACTATGGTGCTCTTTAATGGAAATCTGGAATAAGATTTCTAAAGAAAACATCTTAGCACAAAAATAATATCACCATTGAACTCCTCTCAAGAAAATGAGAAAAATGAGTATAAACAAGCCTATGTTTGGACAAAGTTCCTCATTGCACAAAAATCTATGCAAGACATAAACTTAGCTTCTCTTTGGAACACACTCTAATGAACACATACCGTACCTATGTCTTTAGATCCATGCATCCTCCTTGAATTTTTGTTGACCTCAGATTGTGTGTCCTCTTGGTCTACAGACCCATAAATAGGCCTAGGTCGGAACTAAACTCTAACCTCCATCCAAAATTCATGCTAACCCAAATAATCAACTTAAATATAATTGGTTTGGAATTGTGTTGGCACCAGGCCGAAGAGGAAAGAAGAATGATCGTAGAAAAGAAAGCATGCAAAAAATTGAAGTAACAACTGGCAGAAGAACATCACGCACGCATGCAAGAAAGTGTGCATAAAGGAAAGCGACAACTAGAGGAGGAGGAGCACACGTACGAGAGAAATACCTAACATAAGAAGGGTTAGGGTTTTTGTAATATTCCAAAAGAGGCTGGAGAGCCCGAAATGTATAAATATGGATACGAAAGTATCATATAGAAGAGTTCATTAGAAGTTGTGAGCGATTTTCTGTAATGTTTGGAAGCGGTACGAACTAATTTGTAAATTGTTGAGAAAAGAAGACCCAAGGAGGGGTGGATCTGAGGATTAGACTGTAGGCCATGGATCTTGGTGCGATCTAGTTCACCTCGCACAGATCCTACCCACTTTTGTGGAGAATTGTAAGCGCGAGGCGTTGAAAATGCAAAGCTATCATAATACAAGAGCCAATAGACAAATATTTGTGGACGTATCCCAGGAGGGGGTGAACCATGGTAACTCTTGTGTAATGTGTTAAATGTATGCATGATTCTTCTTTCTTTCAACAATTGATGGTTAAATTTGATTGATGAGTTATTACTTGGATATGAATCTACTTATAGTTAACTGTAATTAACCTGTGGGATATTCATATGCGAATCCAAGGAATAAGTACTCTCCCTTACGGCTCATGGTATCTGAACCTATCCAAGGAACCCCTATCTCATGCTTTGTCCTAGGTTGTAAACACCTGAGTCTTATAGCCACCCATTTAAAGTTATCTCGGGTGAGACTATGCAGTGCTTTTTGGTGTTGTGTTTCCTTCTGGTTTTCCAGGAGGGATGATAGTTTTAGAGGCTTTGTTGGAACCCCGAGTGACATGAACCCTAGGTCAATAACTCAGACAACCCCCAAAGGGAAGAAGTATCCAACAAATGGTTCCATTGCCATGTTAAGAGGAATAAGAAAGGACTGAGTAAATGACATGTAATGAATAAAGAATCGAAGGAAGAGAAATGAACCATTAAAAGGGGATGTTGAGACCTTGGAACCCCACGAGAGAAGAAATTGAGAGTTGGTTGAGAACCAAAGAGCTAGAGTTTGCACAAAAAGACAATAGAAAACCCAAGATCACACCATGTAAATACTTGGATAAATACGTATTTACGGATCTACACAAAGTTTTTTTTCTGTGATTTCCACATCTACTACAGGAGTGGATATTAAGGTTAAAGGATACCCATGCGACAAAATGGATTCGATAGCTAGATTGGAATCCAATACAGATCCAACAACTACATCAGGCGAACAACAAATTCACCCATGCAGTCGACTTTTGGTTTGATAGTATTGTGGCAGGATTTATCCCAAAATTTGCGGTAGAAACAATAACGTCATACAACGCAGTCGAGTAAGAGTTCCTACGAGGACCTAGAGGAAGGTACATCCAGTCACTATATACTTCTATCAAGATATTGTTATATAAAAAAGGTGTGATGACAATGTAATCAGAAAGCTAGACTTCCATCGGCGCATGGAGGAAGGGGGAAGAAATGAAATATAAAGAAGGAATGGAAGGAGGGAAAGATACAGAGAAGAAGGAGGAGGAACCTTTGGACCCAATCTTGATGGATGATGACCAACTCAAGTGGATATTGGCATCATCAGGAACGATGCATAGAAGATCACCCTACCAATATAAGGTGAATACCAAGAAGAGAGTTGTAGTTGAGAGGGAAGCCTTGGCCAACGATGAGGAAGAGGTAGAGGATCTCTGAGATGTGGAGCAGATTGAGGAAATCCTGTGCATCGCATATGAGAGTAAAACAAGAGGCCCAAGAATAGGAGGAGATGAAAACCAAAACTTCAATATTAATTTCAGTGTGGAACCCATAAACCCATGTGCGACCAACACACCAAAAATAACACCACCGTTTAGACAACCAAAGTTCGAAGGAAGTCCGACAGTAGGAAATACATCGACACAAAGGGCAACAACTGGAGGAGCCAGTTCAGGAAACCTTAGTCAACTATCTACACTACACAGAGGAGGGAGTAGCTTAGTATTTGGAATGGCAGGACATGACCCTACTATCAAATTACCATAGTTTCAAGGAGAAGCAACAAAAGACCCTGAGAAGCATCTGTTCATTTGCATAAATATCTGGGAAGAAAAGCAGATCACTGATGAAGATATTAAACTCACCCAGCTAGCGATCATGCTAAGGGACCATGCACTAGACTGGTACATGAGTCTAGACACGAAAAGTGTTTATGGAACGACAAGGACATTGGACGGCGTTAAGAAACTATTGATCAATGAGTTCCAGAAGTCGAGCTCAGAGTATCAATACATGAATGAGATGATCAAAATATGAAAGAAACTAGGAGAATTGGTATGGGAGATTGATCAAAGATTCAAGAGATTAAAAGGAAAGTTAATATACCTTATGACCGATATGCAACATCACTCCTATTTTTCAACTCACTAATCCCACACTTAAAATATCTTTTATGACAACAAAAGTTTCAGATGCAGGAAGAGGCTCTGCAGGCATCCCTACAATTGGAAGAGAATCAATACCATCAAACAGACCCAGCTATCTAAGAACTGAAGGAGGACCTAAAGAACTTAACATTTTAGTTGAACCAGAATAAGAACAAGGACAAATGAGAAGAAGTTTGTTGCACTACCTGTAGGATAGAAGGACACCATAAGAATGAATGCCCAACATTCGCACAGTTTATGGTGACAGGAATGCCAAACCCACTACCACAGGGAGGATTATGGTGAGAAATATGTAAGAAATTGGGTCACGACCCTTACCACTGCACGATGATTCAAAAATACCAAAAATTCCCCAAGACCTCATATTGCACCTTTTGCAAGTTAGTAGGCCATGACGAAAAAGATTGCAAAACTATGGAGTTGATGTGGGAAAGAACATCAGACGCATATAGGGTATAGGCATAAATGATGACTGGGCAGGCAACACCACAGTTCAATCAAGCTCCAACACCATACAACACGGCACAACAACAGTATAATACTGCACTGCAACCTTACAATAACACGTAGCCACAGTACAACCCAGCATAGCCCTAGTACAATTTTGCACAGTATACCTAGGGACCACCATACAACCCATCGTGGGGTGACCGCGCGGCTTATAGAGGAGCAGGGTGAGCCAGAGGAGGCTTTGGACATGGCAGAGGACCTGTCACATGTAATAATTTCTAGCAACCAGGACATTATGCACGGGAGTCTCTATTTCCACCAATGACTTGTATGTATTGTCGTGCATTGGACCACGATACGAAGGACTGTCCAACATTACTTGGAAAAATCCAAGAAAAAAGGAACCAAAATAACTAGAACATTCAGTGGATTTCAACCGAAGCAAGGGATGACGATCAGACCATCAATATAGTCACTTGAGGAGGAACAGAAACAGGGAACGATGCAATTTGATAGGAACTAGTGCAGAACCAATGGATAAAGAGGAACATCGACCCCAAGAAGTAGTTCAATGCGCATAAGGAGAAGGAGATTTTTACAAAAGCCTGACAAGAATTCTAGAAGGAGAACATTGCACTGACCACACAGAAGAGCATAGAAGCCTCGAAATACAAAATGCCACCATCAATGGACCATACCAATCGAATACAACCCGAGGAAAAAGTAAGTATGATCAAAGACTTTTTGCAATCATGCATCAAAATGTTGAATGATCCTTCATCTATTAAGATATTACAAAACATCCTAGAAAAATGTAGTGGCGAGATGAAACATAAGCCAGAATTGAAAATTGTCAACCACCTATGCACAAGAAGAAGAACAAGTAGGGAATTTAGATTAAATGCTAACATTGGGGATTTCAATATGGGAGATATTATACTAGATCTAGGATCCGAAGTAAATGTACTGCCAAAAGATACATGGCAACGCATGGGAGAACCTACACTGGGATATTCAACCATTCAATTAAAACTAGAAAATCATCATAGAGTCCTACCAATAGGTAGATTGAAAGGAGTGATGGTAGACTTGGATGGGGTGCGCACTAAGGCAGAATTTGAAGTCATCAAAATAGTATATGGCACAACACCTACCTGGCACTACTTGGTCTGGATTGGGTGTTTGACAACCAGGCCATAATTAACTTAAAAACCAGAAAAATGACATTTGAGTCAGGGGACTACAGGGTCATAGCCCCACTCGACCCATCAGAAGGCGAAAGGTTCATAGAGCCCACTTACCTAGATTTAGAAGAGATCGTCCAGTTGTACAGAACAACTGCGTGCAATGCGGATTACATAAACCCGACTGCATATGGAGTACTCAGTTGGTGAAGCATTATGTCGTGCACAACAGACTCAGACACTGGGTTAGAAAACTGGCAGCAAAGACTACACGAAGTATCTACAAGAAGGTGTTCCATAATAGACCACGCAGTAAGATGGATTGGCACATAAATTAGAGAACCACCCAGCTTTCATGGGCTAAATGATTTGGAAACCTTCTTGACATAATATGAAGACGAGGTACTAGAAATCCATAGATTGCTAGCACTAGATTTATCACTTAAGGCTACACCCACCAGATGGTGGGGTGCACATAAAGAAACTAACATAGATTGGTACCAATGTAAGCGATTAATGAGCATAAGGTTCAGAGAAGAATAGAACTATAATAAAAAACAGAAATATGATGGACTAGGCACACCAGCAGAACACTTGGAGGTGTGTCAAACGCTGTGGAAAATGATTCCACCGGAGGAATGGTCTCACCACATCATTCATACTTTAGGAGGCATACCAACGAATTGGTATATGTACCAGGAAATGCGTAAAGGAACCAAGACATTGGTAGCACTCCAACAGAACTTTACAATCACTTTCTCATTCGACCATGAGAACCCCAACATAGACGTGGCCCTGAAACGGATCAGAAACGTCATATTCATGGAAGAACAAGAAGTAGAAACTATCACAAAGGTAGAACAATGAAATAAGAAAACAATCAAGGATCTACTGTCATGCTACCATGTACAGGAGGATGCTCCAGATGAAGACGATCCGCATGATATTCAGATTGAAGAAGTCAAAGGCAAGACACATGTGGAAGGACCACCCTTAGAGTCAGAGGTCATATATGCTCCAATAAAGGTAAAGAAGGTTAGCATAGGGATTATCAAGCAACCCAAGATGGTCAACATTGGAGACTACTGGGATGAACAGACACTAAAAAGAATCACAGAATTGTTGCGCGAATATAACGACCTCTTTCCCACAACCTTTATAGAGATGAAAGGCATAGCAGGAAAATTAGGAGAAATGAAGATACCACTCAGACCTGATGCGAGACCCATTAAACAATGGTCATATAGATTGAATCCCATATATAAACAAAAAGTTAAATATGATATCGAAAGGATTCTCGAGGCCAGCATCATCGAACCAGTCAAAGAATCAGAATGGATAATTCCAATGGTAGTACAGGACAAGAAATAGGGAAGAGGGATCAGAATATGCATCAACATGTAGAATTTGAATGATGCATGCCTACATGACCCATTCCCCACGCCGTTCATAGACAAAGTACTCGAGAACATAGGACACCACGAAGCCTACTCAGTTACAGATGGATTCTTAGGATATCATCATATTAAGATAGCACATGAGGATAGACACAAGAACACGCTCGTGACAGAATAGGGATCTTATCAGTATACAATCATGTCGTTCGGACTGAAGAATGCACCCGTGATATTTTCTAGAGTATTCATCGCAACATTTAAGGAGTTCATCCATAAATTCATTGAAGTATACCTAGATGATTGGACGGTCTACCGCCTATTAAAAAATCATGTGGAAGTGTTACAAATGATGCTAGAAAGATGCAGACAGTTCCAAATATCACTAAATATCAAGAAATGCATATTTGGGACACCATTTGGGATACTATTGGGACACATAGTATGAAAACATGGTTTGCTAGTGGATCCGGCCAAAATCATAGTCGTTGTTAATCTACCAGTGCCAAAAATAGTCTTCCAACTCAGAGCAATGATAGGACATACGGGATATTATAGGAAATTCATCAAAGGCTACGTGCAGATTACAACACCAATGGAAAAACTGTTTAGGAAGGATACAAAGTATCAATGGAACAACGAATGCCAACATGGTCTGGATACCTTAAAGGAGAATATGGTTACTACACCAATATTGGTATTTCCAGATTGGGAGAAGACATTCCATGTACATGTAGATGCATCAGCGATCACACTCGGATCTATCTTGGCGCAATCAGGAGTAGGAGAGTTGGACAACCTGATAGCGTTTGCAAGTAGAAAATTATTAGATTCATAATATAATTATAACATGACAGAAAGAGAGGGCCTAGCTATGGTTTATGCACTACAAAATTACAAACATTACCTATTAGGAAAACTCTTTAAGATGTTTATAGATCACTCAGCCCTGAAATACCTAGTCAATAAGCCAGTGTTGGAAGGGAGAATTTGTCGATGGTTATTAATATTTCAAGAATTTGACTTTGAGGTAATAGTTAAACCAGGAAAAATGAATACAGGGCCTGACCACCTATCGAGGGTCACAAACGGAGAGGAACCAACAAATTTAGAAGACAACTTTCCATATGCACAGCTATTCTCAGTACAGATTATTGACGATCACTTCACAGAGATCATCCAGTACTTAAGCACAACTATTGCACCACAAGAATATACCACTACGCAGAGGAAGAACCTGGTAGTCCGCGCAGCTGACTATCAATTGATCGTAGGACATATATACAAGATGGGCGCAGATAACATCTTATGAAGATACATACTAGCCCACAAATGACCAAGAATGTTTGCAGAAGCCCATGGGAGAATAGAATGAGGACATTATACAAGAAAAGCTACCACGTAGAAGATTCTATGTGCAGGACTATGGTGGCCAATGATCCATAGAGACTCGAAAGAATATTGTCAGCAATGTGACGTCTGTCAAAGAGTAGGCAAACCCAATAGAAGGGACGAGATGCCACTACGACCACAAGTGACACTTCAAGCATTCGACAAATGGGCGATAGACTTCGTGGGACCTATTAACCCACCATCCAAAAGAAGCAGGGAGAGATACATTATCACCGCAACAAAATACCTAACAAGATGGGAGAAAGATGCGCTAGTAAAAGATTGCAGTGAAAAGACAATTGTACACTTTCTGTTTGAACAGGTAATTACTAGATTTGGGTCCCCAAGAATTTTGATGAGTGACCAAGGAACACACTTCATAAACAACACCATCCGAGTGATGCTAGAAGAGTTTGAAGTTCATCACCAAAAAATCACACCGTATCATCCACAAGAAAATGGCATAGTAGAAGCCTTCAACAAAATCCTAGAAAACACCTTGACAAAGATATGCAATGTCAACAGGGACGATTGGGATCTCAAGTTACCAGCAATACTATGGGTGTATAGAACCACATGTAAAAATATGACTGGCCACACACCATTCAAACTAGTCTATGGTCAAGAAGCAGTAATGCCCTTAGAATTTTTAATACCCAGCCTACGTATATCAGCCATTACACAAATGACATAACAAGGCACAATACAGGAAAGACCAAATCAATTACTGTCAATGGAGGAAGACCGAATCTTGGAAGGATTCCATCAACAAGTATGGAAAGGAAGAGACAAATCTTGGCATGACCACCACATCAAGAGGAAGATGTTCAAGGAAGGAGATCTAGTATTACTCTATGATAGTAAAGCATTACAACACCCAGGAAAGATGAAAATGCTAGGACCATACGAGGTAAAATCTATCATGGACGGAGGAGTTGTATAGTTAAGAGATCTAGCGGGAACATACCTCAGAGGAATGGTGAATGGGAGTCAGTTGAAGCTGTCTAAGGATAGTCGACCACCCACCGCGTAGTAATTAAAAAAAAAAAAGAGGAAACACATAACCGCATATGAAACACAAAGCCAGTAAGGGAAAAGATAACAAACATATCAAAAAAGGAAACACGCAGGAAAGACCAGAAAAAGAAAACTAATAGGACAATGAAAAGTAGAGTTAAATAAAGGTAAGGACGAAGGGGATGCCACATTAAGTGTGCCAACTGGAGATGATAGAGAAGGAATAATGGAAAGTATGAAACTACTGTAGATGCATTGAACCTACAGTTTTGGTGCATTAATCACACGAGGGAGGAAAACTTCCTCGACAAGCTTCATGGCGAGCCCATACAACACACGAGCCCGACAACAATTAGTCTATTCATGGACTGAGAACAGGAAAACAACAATAGCAGCAAGAACAAACAGAGTGAAACCACAGAGCTTACCAAAGCCATTCAAACCCCACAAACGTTTGAAAGACACCATTATGGCACCACCAAAGCTCGCAGAACCAGGCCATACATCCAGGTCAACCAGGGATTAGACAAGGTCGCAAGGACCACTGAAAGAAAGCGAACAATAGCCCCTGAAATCGTCGATATCGACGAAATCCCATCGCTAGAGGAAATTCCAGTAGAGTCTACACCCATGCTTGAAGAGGCCCTGAAACTACAAACAAAGGCCATGGAATGGGATACACCAACAACAACACACAATCCCCACCACAAGGAAGAACAAACCCACCAGGAAATACCACAAAAGAAAGATGGAGTAGCCACTAGAAGTGCACAAAACTCGGACGCAACAATGCAACCAGACGCCCCATAAGGACCCATCCAATATTCTTTTTCGGTTGAACCAACGACAAAAATGACCATGGCTTGGGCAGAATGGATGGCGAAGGAGCAACTGAAATCTGTTGGAACCTCGAACCAACCATGGCGGCAGGAGGTCCAAATTCAAATACCAATCTCACCTTGAAAGAAACCAGCCGTAGAGATTGTGCTAACTATCATACCAGAGGGAGTACAGGTGGACCCACAACTATTAGGTCACGTTGGGAATCTCAAGTTTTCCGACCATGACATAGCAGATGACACTAAATATCCAGAGCTTGCACCGCAGGTTTTTATGCAGAAAATAGTCATGAACCAACTCGGAGAATCCATCACTCAGCCACACCAGTGGGCCACTGGACTGGACATAACAGGAATTCTAGGGTTGCTGAAGATACCACACTTTGACAGAGGCCAATATGCAATGGCATGCGTAAAACAACTGTTAGAAGTTATGCATGGAGGGGATATATGGTTGGACAAACCCGTCCACATAACGGTCAAACTTATCATGCAGATAACAGGCTTACCCACCAGGGGTATGGATCTCGCACTGATCCTAGACGACAAGTCCAAGGAAAAATCATTGGTAGAAGAGATGGAAAATAAATACGACACCGACAGGGGAACAAGAGGCATTATAATTAAACGTATCAACGATGCTGCGACACAATTGGGTGCAAATATTTTAGCCTGCAAACTGCTACGAAAATTTCACAAAGACGAAGTATCGGCAGGAGTCATTGTTTTGGCAGCTCATTGCGCAGAAGGCATCTTCATAAGTTGGGCGCCATACCTATCAAACTTGTTCCAAATAGACTGCAAATATGCGTAGGACACAGGTACGTAATTTCATTACACATGGTTGATCACTTTCATATCTTTCATGGGATGGAGAGAACTAGAATACGTCTTCTTTGCTACCACACCACAGCAAGGGGGAGAAAGATTGTGTCCTGAGAGCTGGGCCACTAGCCAAGCAGAAGAAGGAGAACGAAATTGTATTCGAAGAATACCTACGGGAGATATAGGAAGCCATTGACTGAGGATGGAGAATAACACTAGAGGTTGTCGCATGATACAGGGACATCGTTAATTTCTAGGCTAGGCAACAAGCCATGTGGATACAACCAAGGAAAGACTCGGATAAAAAGTGGCTACAAATGTGCTACTGTGTCATTGAGGGTGATATTGACATGATCATCAGTGAATGTCTTGATGAATGGAGGATCCCAACTATACCCAGAGGAGTACCAACACAAATAGCAGAAGGAGGGGTTGTGTAGGTAGAGACACAGCCTCCACAAATCCCAGTACCCAAGAGAAGAAGAACAGGCCAACCCAAGTCAACTCAGGAAGATGATGGCTCACAGCAGCCAGGGACCCAGAAGGGAGGAACATAAATCACTCAGCCGACCAATGGACAGAAGAAACTTATTGAGGGAGCATAGGAAACCGCATCGAACCCCATCACACAGGAACCAGGGGGGGCTAAGAGACCAGTGCCACAGGACATAGGGGCATGCAAGAAAATGAAGTCATAATGACCACCACCGAATTACACAATCATGGATGATGATGGAGAGATGATTTCCAAGATGGTCCAAGACTGCCTCGCAGAAGACTTCGATCATGTCACACACCACCGTGACGAAATGCAAAAGGAACTGACAAAAATGGGACAACTCCTTAAGAAATTCGGGGAAGCCCAGATCACGAGCACTAACAGAGGCATAGAGACATCAACCAAACATGCCAAAAAAAGGGTGGAGGTAGAAGAATGTGACCCATTTCTTTCGATACCACATGCACATTCCACAGTCTACATAAATCCTAGCATGCTGTGAATGGATGAAATTGTGGGACAGACACCACTGAAGGATTTGGATCATTTCCAATTGGTCTTGACATGGATTCCATCAAATTCATTACACAAACTACAGGTGAGCGTTGACCATGAGATGCAGGCTCGAGCACATAAAAACTTAGTCGAGCTACAACAAGCAAAAAAGAAGCGGGAAGCGCTGGAAACAATTTTTGCACAAGCTCAATCGGAAACCAAGGAGGAGAAAGAATGAAAAAATGAGATGGAATGCAGAGTGGAAGAATTTTTTGGGAAACTTCCAACTACTGCACAAAGAAATGAACTCCCATCCACAGAGAAGATCGACCAGATTGCATAGGCAATTGATAAGTATCAAAAGGAGATCGATACTCTCCATAGACAGATTAGACCAAAAACTCCACCACCAGTGAAGGAACAAAGGAAGCAGGAAGTAGCAATGCAACTGCAGGAGTTAGAAAAACAAGTCAACTCGGTAGCCAACTTGCTGGGTAAAGAAATGAAACTTTGAACAAGGCTGGAAGAGGATCCACAAGTCCAACATTGGGACAAGAAGGAGGAGAGGATCAATACAACGATCCAAGAACTCACGCAGCGATAGAATACCATACCAATCCCCAAATGAGTCAAGGGAACGCAAGAGCTGAAGAAGATATAGGCAGAAATTATCACTGTGAAAACATAGAAATAGGAGAATCGGGCTCAAATAGAACTGTTGCAGGTACGGGTGGCAGAAGTTCTTGCGCAGATAGAAGAAACCAGAAACCAGACAACACTGACTCAACTAGAATGTGTAGGACTGATGAGAGAGGAAGTGGCATATCAGACAGTCGACACCATCAAGGAGAGAACTGCGTAGGCATTGACAAAAGAAACAAAGTTGCAGGAATAGTTCCAGACGATCACCGAGTATATTGAGAAAGCACAAAGAAACTAGGTGACTTGGGACGAGTCACATGTCAGTGTTTGGGGCATGTTGGAACCAGGCTGAAGAGGAAAGAAGAATGGGGCATCCAGGATGTCTATGATTGATGGATTTTATGGCTACAATCAATTCTCCATCTTACCTGAAGACGGAGAGAAGACAACCTTCACTACCCCTTGGGGTACATTCATGTATGCTAATATGCCCTTTGGATTGATGAACACAGAAGAAACCTTTCAGCGAGCCATGGAAATAGCTTTTATTTGAGAAAAGGACAAGTTTTTAGTCATTTATTTGGATGACATAACAATGTTCTCATCATCTGATAAAGAACATCATGACCATTTGAAAAGGGTCTTTTTGAAATGCAGAAAGTTTGGTCTCTCTTTAAATCCAAAGAAGTCATTGTTTTCCATGAAAGAGGGGAAACTATTGGGGCACATTATATCAACTGAGGGGGTAAGGATTGATCCAAGAAGGGTAGAATCTATCCAAAGTGGGATGATTTTAGGGGCTAAATTTTTCTCATGGGCTAATTTTCCATGGTTTTTCCAAAAACAAGATTCGCTTTTTTTAAAATGATTCGCCCAAATTCTATAGGATAAAATTATTTTTCCTTAAAAATCGCCAAAAATTTATAAAAACTATATAAAATCCTTAGAAATTTGAATATTTTTACAAAAATATCTCCAATCATTTATAGTTGTCATATGAAGGATTAGTAAGATTCGCCAAGGTTTCTACATTTAAAAATAAATTTCCATCCTTAAAATCATCCCTGAGATTCCAAACTTTGTCACTCCCTGGATCCAAGAAAGAATTTTAGTCTTTCTTGGGGAAAATTAATTTTCTGAGAAGGTTTGTTTCAAATTTTGTTGAGTTGGTAAAGTTTATCACAGCCATATGGAGAAAAGGAAGTGAAATCAAATGGATTGTCATATCTCATAGCTCTTTTGATCAAATAAATAAGGCCTTGACTAAAGCACTTGTGCTTATCAATCCTGACTACTCCAAATATTTTCTGATTTTCCCTTTTTCTTCATTTGACACAGTAGCATATGTTTTATTACAGAAAAATGCCGAAGGGTTAGAGCATCCCATTTCCTTTTTCAGGAGGGCACTAAGAGATGATGAAATAAAGTATGACATCATGTAAAATCATGCTTATGCTTTGGTTAAATCTCTCAAAGATTTCAAAGTTTATGTGCTACATTCAAAATTCATTGCATATGTCCCTTGAGCCTCTGTGAAGGAGATCCTCATTCATCCTGACATAGATGGAAGAAGCAAGTGGATTGCCAAAATCCTTGAATTTGATCTTGAAATAAATCCTACCAAATTGGTTAAAGGTCAAGTTTTAACTAGGTTGTTGGCTAAATCTAATTATAAATCCTTGGGGGTCAATTTCATCATCAGTTGTTCAGAGAATCAACAAGCTGAATTGTCTTATGAAGATCCTAAAGTCACACCCACATTGGCAGGATGCACTTGGTAAAAAGACATTATATTTTTCCTACAGAAGTTGCATCCTCCTGATGGCATGAAAAGGAGCAAGGTAAGAGCTTTGAAGCTCAAATCAATTAAATATTGTCTGATTGATCAGGTCTTATATTGGAAATACCCTTTAGGAGTGTTGTTGAGATGCCTATACCCACAGGAAGCCCAAAATATTATATATGATTTTCATGACAGTTTATGTGGTGGGCATCACTTCTGGAGAACCACAGCCTGTAAAATTCTCAGGGTTGGGTATTTTTTTCCTAGCCTCTTTATTGATGTTTGCATAAATATCAAGGTTTGTAATAAGTGTCAGAACTTCTCTAGAAAGCAACAGATCAAGTCTTTGCCACTAAATCCTATGGTAGCTTCGGGGCCCTTTTAGTAGTGGGGCCTAGATTTTATTGGGGAAGTCCATCCTTCTTCAAGTGGTCAGCATAGGTGGATCTTGACTGCCACAAACTACTTTAATAAGTGGATAGAGGCCATCCCCACAAGAAATGTTTCCCACAAAGTAATCATTAGTTTTCTCAAAGATATTATGGCAAGATTTGGTTGTCCAAACAGAATTGTCACTGATAATGGTGCATATTTCAAAGTTGAACCATCGATTAAGTTTCATGAAAAGTTTGGAATCACATTGATTCACTCTACTCCTTACTACCCCCAAGGTAATGGTCTGGCAAAGTCCTCTATCAAGAGCCTTATTAAGATCATCAAAATATTGTTAGAAGAAAACAAGAAATCTTGGGATTCAAAGCTTAAATTTTTGTTATGGGTTGACAGAGTGACATCAAAGAGACCTCTTGGTGTCTCTCCTTTCCAACTGATGTATGGAGTTGATACCATATTTCCCTCTCAACTTGCCTTACCTATGGAAAAATTCTTCCAACACTATCAAGGAGAACCAAATGATATGATCAAAAGAATACAACAGTTGGTAGAAGTGTCACAGACAAGGGATAAACTACTGGACAAAGCCCATGACCATCAACAGAAGATCAAGAAGGATTTTGACAGAAAAGTAAGGAAACAGGATTTTCAGCTGGGAGATCTAGTACTCAAGTGGGATGCACCTAAACAAGATAAAGGCAAGCATGGTAAATTTGAGGCCTTATGGATTGCCCCCTTCAAAGTTTCTGAGGTTTTTTCAAATAACACTTACAAGTTGCAGGATTTGGAGGATGCTAAAGTTTTTGGTAGCCCTATAAATGGGCATTTTCTGAAGACGTTTTTTACTCACGCCATGAGTGGCTTCCCATGTCATTGTAAATATCATTTTTCTTTCGTTTTTGGTTTTTATAAATGACTCCACAAACCCAATACTAAGGCAATGAATCTACAAAAGGATTTCTTAGAGCCTCACAAGAAGGTCTCTATCCCCCATGGAGCCTATATGTTAACACATGAATTTGCAACCTACCTCATAAGAATCAAGCAATAATTGAGATTTTCCCTCAGGAGCATTATGGTATAAATCATGTGGCATTCTGCCCATAATTTCCATAGGAAGAATAAAGACGTTTGAGGTTTGAACAACTCAAGCACCCTCAAAATCCAGTCAAAAGGGTGTGTTTTCGACCTCTTGGTAAAAAACAATGTGAAGAAGGGAAGTTAAAAACCCACTTTCTGGATTTATCTTAAGTCGGGAGGGTTAATTTCATGTTTTGGTGCGTTGTGACTAAGGCACGTGCAGATCTAGGCAGTTGAGCATAACACGCTTATATCTACAGTCGTCGGCCCATATCGTACACCCCCCCCCCTTGAGCTATCCTGCTTACCACTCACCCATACCTCTCTCTCCTCCCATTGACAGCTGTCTTCCACTCAAACTTTCCTCGCCTGTCACATCTCCCTTTTCACTTCCACCTATCACCCCCTCACACCTATCCTCCACTCATCATTCTCTCCACCTACCACTGCTTCCCTTTCCCCCCAATCGCTTCCTTACACATGGTCGTCACTCACTCATTGTGCCATGCAAGTTTGTTCCAAGCACTTCTCTCCACATCACCTCTACGCATATGTTATCATTCTGACACCTGCAACACCTGTATTGGTCATAGAAGAAGATCTGGGTGGCCTCAGGACATCGAGATTGACTCAAAGAAGTCGTGGGAACCACTTGGAACATTCATGGGTGGAAGGCATCATCCCAATCCCGATGAAGGTAGTTAATGTAAATGGGGGCGGCAGTTGAGACCTCATCTCACCCGATAAATGGAAAGAATACTAAGAATGGTCGTGGGGGGAGATTGTCAATCTGAAGTTTCCCGAGGGACAGATTTTCTGCAAAGAACATAACTAAGTCGGGCTCGCGTCTGACATAAGAAGCCCTACACAAGATGACAGAGTAGGCATCGACTATAAAATTCGAATGTAGGGGTCCGATCAAATTCCTGGTGGTTGCAACATTTTTAGTATATATAGGCAGTTTTGATATTTTGTTAAGGTCGAATGGTTGAGCTAGGCTCCCTGCTATTGTAATTATTTTTTATGAAGAACATTGGTTCTCTGGTTATGTATTTGTTTTTGAGACATCTTGGTTAATCTAAGTCATCTTTCTTACTCCATCTTATTTTCCTATGATATTGAGAGAGCTCATGATTGACTGATTCACATGGATTTTTATGACTGTATTATGATGAATGGTGTATTATAGTGTTGTTATAATTTCTTTCAGTTTCTTTGAGATTTGAATTCAAGAGGATCTTGCATTTAAGTTTTTCCTCCTTAGGCTGTTGGAAGACCTGGTGTCCACAACAGACCTCTACACGCTCCTCACCAAAGTATTCCCTCTATTCACCATTACTCCAACTTACCGGCTGAAGTTGATTCTAGACCTCAATTGTTTATGCAGGCTAGTCCAGATTTATGAGTTAGAACGTTATTATCATTGAGTCCTCTAAATTTGATCACCTAAAACTCATTTACATTTACTGTATAAACTAATGGGTACTAGGATTACCTTCTATGAAATCTGAGGGTGACTTCTAGTGCTAACACCCCGTAAAATATTTGTCATCACAATTATAGCAAAGACCCTTGAGTTGGAATTCAACCATTTATGTGCAAGTTAATTTTTCGATCTTGAGAGGGGTGGATGAGGGGCAGGAGTGGAAGGGAGAGGGCATGGAGGGAAAGAAGGTTTGCAGTGTTTGGTAAAAACAATTTTTTAGTCTTCCTTGGCACATTTAGTAACTTCCAACCAAATCTCGGGGAAATTCACGAGGACTTGTGCACAAATTTCATCCTTGAGACCACTTATAAATCATTCTTGGAAAAAAAATATTAAACATGCCCTCTATTCTGAAAGCTGATTGCTCAAATGTCGTGATAAACTCTTCCATGGTACCAGACTATTTCAATTTGGTCAAACAACCCAGGGAGTGTGTATCAGTTTCGAAGTGGTTATAAAGTTCAACCAGAAATTGTGTCCAGGTTATATATCCTTGGCGTGATTTTCGACACCATTTCCACCATTTACAATGTTCAAGATCCAAATAGAGGACACTATAACAAATATTTTCCAATTCATCAGTGATTTCATGCAAGGAGAATGAGTGTTCCATTTGAGTGACCCAACTAGTGGGATATGAGCCATCAAATTTGTTCACCTCCACTCGTGGAAGACATAGATCATGATGAAAAGGGTTCGACTAAAACTACTAGGAATTGGAGGAATTTGTACCTTCGAGGTTAGAAGGTGGGTCAGATGAAAAATGGAGTCCAGGAATGGGCATTTTTTCTAGGACCTTGGCAACAAATGAGTCAAGATGGGATTCAAGTAGGGATGTAAGTTGGTTGGAAAGGTGGGAATTGATGTCCTTCCTCAGTTCCGCTTTCATGTGATCAATTCGGGACTCGATGTGGGTAGTGATGGTGTTTTCAATATCTTGGTTGCGAGTGGTGGTCATGGTGAGGGGAAAACACAGGAAGAGGTGGGAAAGAAATGTGGTGGAAAAGGGTGGGTGGATCCATAGAAAGACAAGGATAAAAAAGGATAGGTATCTCTAGGATCAGGACGAAAAGAGGAGTCCAATGGAATAGGTCCCAGGTAGAGATGTCGGGAGGGGTTCGGACCACAAGAGAAAAAAGTCTGAAAAATGATAGGTATCATTGCGATTGGGAGGAAAAAAGGAGTCCAATGGGCTAGGACTCAAATAAGGGTGCAGGAATTCCCCAAACTTGTTTTTTTTATTAGTCTTGCATAGTTATACTCTGATATGAATAGCCCAAATTCTTAATAGGAAAAAAGAAATGTCAAAATGCCCAAATCATGAACATGAGAAATCTTGTTTGTTCCCTTTCTGTGTTGTTTGTGTCCCAAGGGTTAGGTTTTTTTAGGGTTTCTACAGACAAGGATTTTCCATGTGCTATAAATCTCTGATATATATGGGTCGAAAATTAGTACTCGGCCCAATATCTCAAAGCACCAACTAAGGAGGGTAGACTGTACCCTTAGCCATACCACTCGATTACCCAGGTACTAGAGAATATGATGCAGACTCTGTTTTGGGTGCACGATAGCTTGTTGGAAAGGTATCGTCAAGGAGATTCATTTTGGGGGATCAATCAGAGCCTCTGACTATCTGTGATGTTCCATTCCCAAGGTAGACCAGCAGGGAGTGACTTAGTATTCTATTTGTTCCTATAGACTATAGTCAAGCACAAACAGGGAAGGAGAGGAGAAATAGGGGAGAATTGACGGCTAAACAATGAATTAAGCCAAAAACATAGGAAAATTCACTTAAACCTAAGTCAACGGAGAAATAGAATGAAAAGGTGTTAAGGGGTGACTTAATTAATTAATTACTCATCTTAGGAGGAAAAGCACCTAGCCTAAGTCAGGTCATTGGTGAATTAGATCAGGAAGAGTATAAAGGGAGGAATTCGACCTAATTCCTCATTATGCTATGTTATGATTTGATGTTGAGAGAGTTCCCAAAGGAGGAGATTCAACTTCTATTGTTTTGTGGATTTCTGGAGGAAACCACCACCATTGATATGTTTCAGTGTTGAGAGACACACCCTAGCCCATCGGAGATACCATCTAGGTATTTCACCATGAGATTGAGGAGTATCCATTTTGCAGTGTTGTGCAGACTAGGCATTAAGGGTGCAAGTCAGAGGGAGGGTTTGTGTAGTAGCAAGAGATCATAGCTTGTATAGCAGATCCCTTCCAACCAAGTTGAGATCCAACCAGGGTGCATATATTGATACACCTCCCATCATACTCTGAAAGTGGAATCTTTCAAGGCGCAACATTCAACCATCTAGGGCACAACTCTTGTGGAAGGATAATTGGGGTTATAGACGAAGTATCAGATCAGATTTGAGGAAACCCCTCTGAACTAGTTCAACATTAGCCAGGGAGAACATTTTGAGTCATATAGCAGTTGATTTCGTTGGGGGAATCATTTTGGTGCACTCATAGAGTCCAAGAGGTGCACAGACCCCCAGGGGGTGAGATCCAGAGCCTCAAAGGATAGATCTTCCATCCAAAATTCACCAGGATCAGTCTAGAGGCTAGGGCACTTCTGTTGAGACAATTTTCATCTCATTCTAATAGTTACATCCTTCTCGATGAGTTTTGTAGTTTGTAGAGGCTATTGTGCTTCGCCATGAACTGTCGATTTTGACGATCTATACATGCATGCGTCAGATCTGTCTTCATCTTCTGGTCACAAGTATTTTATGTTATTTTCTTGTATTCCAGTGACGATCCATGAGATCTAACTGATGACTATTTTCTATATTTCTAGTATTTCATTGTGTTTCCTTGCTTAAATATCATAATACATATTATTGGGCAGTTGTTGTTCCTTATTTCTACATGCATAATATATATATTGTTTAAAACATAGTGTATAACATGCACATGCAACAATCACAAAACATCTCAAGTACATAACTAAAACACATCCAAAAACCCCCAAAGTGTCAGATCTCAAGATAAAACACATCCAGAAACCCCCAGAGTATCAGATCTGAAGATAAAACACATCCAAAAACCCCCCGAGTATCAGATCTATGAGATAGAATACTAGATCAGAAGTAGTTATCCAAATCAGTTGGATTTGGGATATTTCAATGGTATTAGAGATTTAGTCCTACCATCCTCTGACTAAATACGATGAGTGTTTCAGAAGACCCAGATGGTCGTGAGCACGTAGGTGACGAATATGTCACTTACAAAAGGTGCAAGGAAAGAATGCATGGGCCTAAGTTTCCTCCTTTCCCTCTTAGCACAGAGGAAGAGGAAGAGGCACATGGAGAAGAAGAGAGAAGAACAGAGCGTGAGGCTGAGCACGAGGCTGAGAGGATGGTAGGAGACATATATCAGTGACCAGAGGGCAGTGGTAAGGCCCTCATGGAACCAGAGGCAACCTTCATGCATGTTATCAGTGATATGTTAGCTAGTCAGTGGACCATGAATCAGTCCTTGGCACAAGTGGCTGATAGATTGGCTATAGTGGGCACCCCGAGCACACAAGCCCCACATGCAACATAGGGGAGATCAAGGGTGGGTAGTAGACCCTAGTCACCCACTCGCACATACACCTCTGTGAGTAGGATTCCCAGATATTTGTTTCCCAGCTTCCATAGGGCACCCCCGGTAGAAGAACAACTATCAATAGCACAGATGTCGCCCACTCATGTAGAGCACATTGCAGAGTATTGGAGGGAGTATGCAACATTGGGTCATGAATTCCATCAGGACATGACCCTAGTTGAATATTGTGGACTTGGACTTAGGAACTGCCCCAGAGAGCCACTAAGAGGAGGGTCACGGTAGCAACAGGGGCATAACATTGATTTCATCCGAAAATTTGGTAAACTCACCATACCTTCTTTCGACGGATCGTCTAAATGCACCGCCAGAGCTTGGGTACAGAAGCTATACACATACTACAAGCTCAACCAGATGACCAAGACAAAGGCCATTAGTTTCACTACCTTACACTTGGAGGGTGAGGCACATGAGTGGGGGTATCATGGATTGGTGAAATTGGGCCATAGTCGCATCACCTCCTACAGGGAATTCACAAAGAGACTCATGGAAAAATTTGACAGGAGGGATCCAAAGAACCATTTTAGAGATCTAGCCCAATTGAGACAAACTGGCATAACAGAGGCATTCATCTTAGAGTTTCAGCGGGTAGCAGTGGCAGTGACAGATATATTCGAGCCCTGATTGATCATGTTATTCACAGAAGGGATCAGATAACCCTTGAGAGGATGGGTGAAGGCATACCGACCTCACACCTTGCAGGATACCATCCTATTCACTAGAGTTTTGGAATATTCAGTGCCAAAACTAAACCTTTTTCCAAACCCTTCGTGCCACAGAAGGATCAAGACTGGAATCCATTCCAGAGAGAATGGAAGGGCAAGGAGAATCTGAATGATGAGACGAGGAGAGACCTTCTAAGAAGGAATCTTTGCTTCAACTGCAGAGAACCTTGGATCCCGGGCCATAGGTGCATGGGAAAGGGAGAGATTTACTATATTGAGGTGGCAACAGATAGTGTGGATAGTGAGGAGGAGGAGCAGGATAGTGGATCCACCAACTTAGAGGAGGAGTCAAAGCAGGTGAAGGAGCAACCTCCCAGTATACCACTGACACCCGTAGGGGCCCACCCATCGATATTTCCACAGCCTCTTGAGGAGGCTAGAAGATGGAAACCAGCAAAAGGAGGAGTCATAGAGACCCTTTTTGGTGTTCCCAGGTACAACACCCTCCATCTCATAGTGACTATTCCAGGGCAATGGGAAATCTCCCTGATAGATGGTGGGGCCACCCACAACTTCATCGACGCTTCATTGGTATCGAGACGGGCCTTTCAGATAGAGGAGTTTGAGGGATTTGATGTTGCAGTAGTAGATGGCCATACATTGGAGTGTCTAGACAGAGTTTCGGACTTGGAGATGAATTTAGGCAACTACAATGTGAGAGATACATTTTATGTGGTTGACCTATCAGACACAGATGTGTTTTTGGGAGTCTAGTGGTTGATCACCTTGGGTAAAATCACAACCAACTACCAGACCTTGGAGATGGGATTCAGAGATAGTGACGAGAAGAGGGTTTTCTTGAGGGGTATGTCGACAGAAGCACCCCAGAAAGTATCAGCCAAGAGGATGGATAGGATCTTTATGCATGGGGAGGAAACATTTTCTGCAGAGTGCTTGATCACTACGTGCAAGGATTCCATGGGTCGATATCATTATAAGACAGAGATTCGAAACTTGTTGGGACGACATCAACAGGTTTTTAGTTCGATTCCACCAGGGAGATTGCCAGACAAGGGATTTGATCATACCATTGAGTTAGAGGAGGGGGGCAAACCCATGATCACCCCCCTTATCGTCATCCTAAGAGGTTCAAGGATGAGATAGAAAAATAAATCAAGGAGTTTTTGGTGATGGGACACATCAAACCTAGTAGCATTCCATTCACCTCTTCAATTTTATTAGTCCTGAAGAAGGATGGTACCTTGAGTATGTGCATCGATTACTGGGCCTTGAATAAGAAAACCATCAAGAACCAATATCCTATCCCTAGCATTCATGAGTTGATGGATGATATGCATGGGGAATTTTTCTTCTCGAAGATTGATCTATGCTATGGATATCATCAAATCAACATCAAAGAGAAAGACATAGAGAAGACGGGATTTTGGTGCCATTTTGGCCATTTCGAGTTTCTGGTTATGCCATTCAGAATAACCAATGCACCAACTACATTCCAGTATTGCATGAAACACATATTCAGGGGGAAATTGAGGAAATCATTTTTGGTTTTTGTCGATGACATTTTGGTCTATAGCAAGACATGGCAGGAGCATATGGGGCACTTGGAGGAAGTGTTGGTGATTCAGATTTGGATCCAGGAGCTTGATGGGGCTCAAAAAGGCCTAAAACTCAATGTTATTAGAATGGATTCAAAATGTACATGTGTGTATGCCTCATCGATACAAACCCAATGCAACTTGAACCAGCTCAAATGGACATCGTATGCTCCTAATATCGTGTTCTGTTCATTTTTCCAAACAGGAAAAACAATGTTAATTGTACAGTCCGTACAGTGCCACGTGGCAGCTAACTGTACAGGTCATACGACCGTACAGTTGACATGGCAACACAAATGGAATATTTCATACAACTAACATGTCAGACTCTAGAGGTGACATGTGGCAAGGTGACTGGGCATACGAAGATGACGTGGAGAGGACAGGTGGACTAACCAGGAGGTGACATGTGTCACCACTATAAGGGTGACACGTGGCACGTCCATATGATGACATGTGTCCTGTCCATATAGTGACATGTGGAAAGGTACGGTGCTGACAGGGCAGAGTACAATGCTGACACATGGGAGAATCGCTGACTGACAAGTGGCACTTTTCGGGCAAATTAAATGGTGCCACATGGCCCAAGCATGGCCTTCCACATGGCACCCTATCATTTGATGGTTGAATAAAAAAAAATTGGAGCTCATGGGATTCGACCCCATGACCTGTTGGTAGAGGAAACGCCTAGGGGAAAGTCGGATGCCAATGCACTACGTTGGAGATTTTTACTATAAGTTCACATTATAATAAATAAAGTGTTTAAAATGTATAAACGTGAGAGGAAGGGGGCTGGGGCTAATCCCCAACCTATGTATTTACCATAATATATGACCACAATTAAAATGATGAATGCTCCACTACAGTTGTAACCAAAGGCACCACGATCCCAGGACCTGTCCACCATATGCTTGGGGCTATAACCATCGTTTTGGGTGCATATTTAGGGCGCGGTCCTATTACAATCCACAATGTGACCATTGCTTTCGGAGGTTAGGGTCAGCGCATAGCCCTTAAGGGATGGAGCTTGGCCACATCATAGCCATGTGACTCTATTAAGGGGGGGTGCACCCAGTCCAGGGGGATTTAGCCCAATTATATTGAAAAAGTGGTTTTTTTAACCATAGGATGGTGGATTTTTATGATTTCTTTAGATGTTATTGAAGATGTTTACCCATTATCGGGGGATATTGGGCCCTTTTTGAGGCCATATCTTGGGGGGAAGTTGGGAGATGGTTACCAAATTCAGATCTATATAAACCACACCTTCTTGAGGCCATGAAAGGAGATTCAAAGAAGATTTATGATGAAGGAAAGCCAATCCAAAGCCATTGTTATGCAGAAAAGATGTTGAGGAGTGCACCTTTTCAGGCCATTTTTGGGAGCTACAATCATTCGTTTTGAGTGTTGTTTCTTCTTTTGGGTTCTTAAGATCTGGGAGAACAAAACTAGATCAATTTTGTAATCCTTTTTCATTGGTATGATGTAATTATTGATATTTGAACAGAAATAAGAAAGCATCACCCACTGAGACAAAGGCCTAGAGACGTAGGCAAGATTGTTGAACTCCGTTATCACATTGGTGTTATGGTTTGTTGTTGTTTATTGCTTCATTTCAGTTTTGTACATGTTTATATGGCTGTGATATATTTTCATATATTCTTCCTCTTTCATTAAATTTTCCTAATTGGTTAATCAACACATTCTTAATAACTAAACCATAGTTGTGTAAAGGATTTTTTTGGATCAAGTGGTATCAGAGCTAGTTGACGTTTGGATTTGAGTTTTGCATGTTAACCAGGGAAAAACTATAGCATGGTGAAGGTGAGATTTTTGAAGAGAATCCATTGATTGGATTGAGAAAGAGAGCTTCTCATAGTGAGAAGATGGCATCGAAAGAGGAGTTTTCTCAGGATGATAAAGAATTTCGAAAATCTTTCTTTGCTATGTCGTAGATGATGAAAGTTTTGTACGAGGATTACTTGGAATGAAAGAGACCAGTTTTGGGTGAATCTTAAAAGGGAAAAATTGAAGAAGGAGAGGATCCTCCTCAAATTCCTCCTTCACCTCCATCATCACCTCCTTCTTCTCCTTCTTCTTCAAGTTCAAGTTCTAAATCCAATGCAAATAAACATGTTCATAAACATAATAATGAAATGTCTTTATTAAAACTTGTTGTTAAATTCGAATAACCCATGTATGATGGTGAATTTAATGCAGAGAGACTTGACAATTGGGTCAGACAGATGGAGGTCTATTGCAATGTGCAATAGATCAAGGATGAGACCACACAAATCAAGTTGGCATCATTGATACTTGTAGGCACAACACTCATCTAGTGGCAAAGCAAGTTGCAAAATGGCACACAACAAGTGGGTAATGTATTTCTATCATAGCAAAGTTTTATTTCTCCACTTAGAAAGAAATTTTATCCTTTGGGTTATAAAGAAAAATCATTAATTAAATGGTGATCTTTAAAACTAAGAAAAGGAAAAAAAGTGCAAGAATACACAGATGGCTTTAGAAAAATGGCATTGATGTTAGATATTCCTTTACATACACAAGAAAATATTATGAAGTATATAGGACGTTTACTTGCACATATTCGAAATACTCTATTCATGTTTGGACCAAATAATCTTGATGAGGTTTCTTTTCAAG
>ML790655.1:243038-267278 GCA_009831015.1 Picea engelmannii | reverse complement strand
GGTTGCAACATTTTTAGTATATATAGGCAGTTTTGATATTTTGTTAAGGTCGAATGGTTGAGCTAGGCTCCCTGCTATTGTAATTATTTTTTATGAAGAACATTGGTTCTCTGGTTATGTATTTGTTTTTGAGACATCTTGGTTAATCTAAGTCATCTTTCTTACTCCATCTTATTTTCCTATGATATTGAGAGAGCTCATGATTGACTGATTCACATGGATTTTTATGACTGTATTATGATGAATGGTGTATTATAGTGTTGTTATAATTTCTTTCAGTTTCTTTGAGATTTGAATTCAAGAGGATCTTGCATTTAAGTTTTTCCTCCTTAGGCTGTTGGAAGACCTGGTGTCCACAACAGACCTCTACACGCTCCTCACCAAAGTATTCCCTCTATTCACCATTACTCCAACTTACCGGCTGAAGTTGATTCTAGACCTCAATTGTTTATGCAGGCTAGTCCAGATTTATGAGTTAGAACGTTATTATCATTGAGTCCTCTAAATTTGATCACCTAAAACTCATTTACATTTACTGTATAAACTAATGGGTACTAGGATTACCTTCTATGAAATCTGAGGGTGACTTCTAGTGCTAACACCCCGTAAAATATTTGTCATCACAATTATAGCAAAGACCCTTGAGTTGGAATTCAACCATTTATGTGCAAGTTAATTTTTCGATCTTGAGAGGGGTGGATGAGGGGCAGGAGTGGAAGGGAGAGGGCATGGAGGGAAAGAAGGTTTGCAGTGTTTGGTAAAAACAATTTTTTAGTCTTCCTTGGCACATTTAGTAACTTCCAACCAAATCTCGGGGAAATTCACGAGGACTTGTGCACAAATTTCATCCTTGAGACCACTTATAAATCATTCTTGGAAAAAAAATATTAAACATGCCCTCTATTCTGAAAGCTGATTGCTCAAATGTCGTGATAAACTCTTCCATGGTACCAGACTATTTCAATTTGGTCAAACAACCCAGGGAGTGTGTATCAGTTTCGAAGTGGTTATAAAGTTCAACCAGAAATTGTGTCCAGGTTATATATCCTTGGCGTGATTTTCGACACCATTTCCACCATTTACAATGTTCAAGATCCAAATAGAGGACACTATAACAAATATTTTCCAATTCATCAGTGATTTCATGCAAGGAGAATGAGTGTTCCATTTGAGTGACCCAACTAGTGGGATATGAGCCATCAAATTTGTTCACCTCCACTCGTGGAAGACATAGATCATGATGAAAAGGGTTCGACTAAAACTACTAGGAATTGGAGGAATTTGTACCTTCGAGGTTAGAAGGTGGGTCAGATGAAAAATGGAGTCCAGGAATGGGCATTTTTTCTAGGACCTTGGCAACAAATGAGTCAAGATGGGATTCAAGTAGGGATGTAAGTTGGTTGGAAAGGTGGGAATTGATGTCCTTCCTCAGTTCCGCTTTCATGTGATCAATTCGGGACTCGATGTGGGTAGTGATGGTGTTTTCAATATCTTGGTTGCGAGTGGTGGTCATGGTGAGGGGAAAACACAGGAAGAGGTGGGAAAGAAATGTGGTGGAAAAGGGTGGGTGGATCCATAGAAAGACAAGGATAAAAAAGGATAGGTATCTCTAGGATCAGGACGAAAAGAGGAGTCCAATGGAATAGGTCCCAGGTAGAGATGTCGGGAGGGGTTCGGACCACAAGAGAAAAAAGTCTGAAAAATGATAGGTATCATTGCGATTGGGAGGAAAAAAGGAGTCCAATGGGCTAGGACTCAAATAAGGGTGCAGGAATTCCCCAAACTTGTTTTTTTTATTAGTCTTGCATAGTTATACTCTGATATGAATAGCCCAAATTCTTAATAGGAAAAAAGAAATGTCAAAATGCCCAAATCATGAACATGAGAAATCTTGTTTGTTCCCTTTCTGTGTTGTTTGTGTCCCAAGGGTTAGGTTTTTTTAGGGTTTCTACAGACAAGGATTTTCCATGTGCTATAAATCTCTGATATATATGGGTCGAAAATTAGTACTCGGCCCAATATCTCAAAGCACCAACTAAGGAGGGTAGACTGTACCCTTAGCCATACCACTCGATTACCCAGGTACTAGAGAATATGATGCAGACTCTGTTTTGGGTGCACGATAGCTTGTTGGAAAGGTATCGTCAAGGAGATTCATTTTGGGGGATCAATCAGAGCCTCTGACTATCTGTGATGTTCCATTCCCAAGGTAGACCAGCAGGGAGTGACTTAGTATTCTATTTGTTCCTATAGACTATAGTCAAGCACAAACAGGGAAGGAGAGGAGAAATAGGGGAGAATTGACGGCTAAACAATGAATTAAGCCAAAAACATAGGAAAATTCACTTAAACCTAAGTCAACGGAGAAATAGAATGAAAAGGTGTTAAGGGGTGACTTAATTAATTAATTACTCATCTTAGGAGGAAAAGCACCTAGCCTAAGTCAGGTCATTGGTGAATTAGATCAGGAAGAGTATAAAGGGAGGAATTCGACCTAATTCCTCATTATGCTATGTTATGATTTGATGTTGAGAGAGTTCCCAAAGGAGGAGATTCAACTTCTATTGTTTTGTGGATTTCTGGAGGAAACCACCACCATTGATATGTTTCAGTGTTGAGAGACACACCCTAGCCCATCGGAGATACCATCTAGGTATTTCACCATGAGATTGAGGAGTATCCATTTTGCAGTGTTGTGCAGACTAGGCATTAAGGGTGCAAGTCAGAGGGAGGGTTTGTGTAGTAGCAAGAGATCATAGCTTGTATAGCAGATCCCTTCCAACCAAGTTGAGATCCAACCAGGGTGCATATATTGATACACCTCCCATCATACTCTGAAAGTGGAATCTTTCAAGGCGCAACATTCAACCATCTAGGGCACAACTCTTGTGGAAGGATAATTGGGGTTATAGACGAAGTATCAGATCAGATTTGAGGAAACCCCTCTGAACTAGTTCAACATTAGCCAGGGAGAACATTTTGAGTCATATAGCAGTTGATTTCGTTGGGGGAATCATTTTGGTGCACTCATAGAGTCCAAGAGGTGCACAGACCCCCAGGGGGTGAGATCCAGAGCCTCAAAGGATAGATCTTCCATCCAAAATTCACCAGGATCAGTCTAGAGGCTAGGGCACTTCTGTTGAGACAATTTTCATCTCATTCTAATAGTTACATCCTTCTCGATGAGTTTTGTAGTTTGTAGAGGCTATTGTGCTTCGCCATGAACTGTCGATTTTGACGATCTATACATGCATGCGTCAGATCTGTCTTCATCTTCTGGTCACAAGTATTTTATGTTATTTTCTTGTATTCCAGTGACGATCCATGAGATCTAACTGATGACTATTTTCTATATTTCTAGTATTTCATTGTGTTTCCTTGCTTAAATATCATAATACATATTATTGGGCAGTTGTTGTTCCTTATTTCTACATGCATAATATATATATTGTTTAAAACATAGTGTATAACATGCACATGCAACAATCACAAAACATCTCAAGTACATAACTAAAACACATCCAAAAACCCCCAAAGTGTCAGATCTCAAGATAAAACACATCCAGAAACCCCCAGAGTATCAGATCTGAAGATAAAACACATCCAAAAACCCCCCGAGTATCAGATCTATGAGATAGAATACTAGATCAGAAGTAGTTATCCAAATCAGTTGGATTTGGGATATTTCAATGGTATTAGAGATTTAGTCCTACCATCCTCTGACTAAATACGATGAGTGTTTCAGAAGACCCAGATGGTCGTGAGCACGTAGGTGACGAATATGTCACTTACAAAAGGTGCAAGGAAAGAATGCATGGGCCTAAGTTTCCTCCTTTCCCTCTTAGCACAGAGGAAGAGGAAGAGGCACATGGAGAAGAAGAGAGAAGAACAGAGCGTGAGGCTGAGCACGAGGCTGAGAGGATGGTAGGAGACATATATCAGTGACCAGAGGGCAGTGGTAAGGCCCTCATGGAACCAGAGGCAACCTTCATGCATGTTATCAGTGATATGTTAGCTAGTCAGTGGACCATGAATCAGTCCTTGGCACAAGTGGCTGATAGATTGGCTATAGTGGGCACCCCGAGCACACAAGCCCCACATGCAACATAGGGGAGATCAAGGGTGGGTAGTAGACCCTAGTCACCCACTCGCACATACACCTCTGTGAGTAGGATTCCCAGATATTTGTTTCCCAGCTTCCATAGGGCACCCCCGGTAGAAGAACAACTATCAATAGCACAGATGTCGCCCACTCATGTAGAGCACATTGCAGAGTATTGGAGGGAGTATGCAACATTGGGTCATGAATTCCATCAGGACATGACCCTAGTTGAATATTGTGGACTTGGACTTAGGAACTGCCCCAGAGAGCCACTAAGAGGAGGGTCACGGTAGCAACAGGGGCATAACATTGATTTCATCCGAAAATTTGGTAAACTCACCATACCTTCTTTCGACGGATCGTCTAAATGCACCGCCAGAGCTTGGGTACAGAAGCTATACACATACTACAAGCTCAACCAGATGACCAAGACAAAGGCCATTAGTTTCACTACCTTACACTTGGAGGGTGAGGCACATGAGTGGGGGTATCATGGATTGGTGAAATTGGGCCATAGTCGCATCACCTCCTACAGGGAATTCACAAAGAGACTCATGGAAAAATTTGACAGGAGGGATCCAAAGAACCATTTTAGAGATCTAGCCCAATTGAGACAAACTGGCATAACAGAGGCATTCATCTTAGAGTTTCAGCGGGTAGCAGTGGCAGTGACAGATATATTCGAGCCCTGATTGATCATGTTATTCACAGAAGGGATCAGATAACCCTTGAGAGGATGGGTGAAGGCATACCGACCTCACACCTTGCAGGATACCATCCTATTCACTAGAGTTTTGGAATATTCAGTGCCAAAACTAAACCTTTTTCCAAACCCTTCGTGCCACAGAAGGATCAAGACTGGAATCCATTCCAGAGAGAATGGAAGGGCAAGGAGAATCTGAATGATGAGACGAGGAGAGACCTTCTAAGAAGGAATCTTTGCTTCAACTGCAGAGAACCTTGGATCCCGGGCCATAGGTGCATGGGAAAGGGAGAGATTTACTATATTGAGGTGGCAACAGATAGTGTGGATAGTGAGGAGGAGGAGCAGGATAGTGGATCCACCAACTTAGAGGAGGAGTCAAAGCAGGTGAAGGAGCAACCTCCCAGTATACCACTGACACCCGTAGGGGCCCACCCATCGATATTTCCACAGCCTCTTGAGGAGGCTAGAAGATGGAAACCAGCAAAAGGAGGAGTCATAGAGACCCTTTTTGGTGTTCCCAGGTACAACACCCTCCATCTCATAGTGACTATTCCAGGGCAATGGGAAATCTCCCTGATAGATGGTGGGGCCACCCACAACTTCATCGACGCTTCATTGGTATCGAGACGGGCCTTTCAGATAGAGGAGTTTGAGGGATTTGATGTTGCAGTAGTAGATGGCCATACATTGGAGTGTCTAGACAGAGTTTCGGACTTGGAGATGAATTTAGGCAACTACAATGTGAGAGATACATTTTATGTGGTTGACCTATCAGACACAGATGTGTTTTTGGGAGTCTAGTGGTTGATCACCTTGGGTAAAATCACAACCAACTACCAGACCTTGGAGATGGGATTCAGAGATAGTGACGAGAAGAGGGTTTTCTTGAGGGGTATGTCGACAGAAGCACCCCAGAAAGTATCAGCCAAGAGGATGGATAGGATCTTTATGCATGGGGAGGAAACATTTTCTGCAGAGTGCTTGATCACTACGTGCAAGGATTCCATGGGTCGATATCATTATAAGACAGAGATTCGAAACTTGTTGGGACGACATCAACAGGTTTTTAGTTCGATTCCACCAGGGAGATTGCCAGACAAGGGATTTGATCATACCATTGAGTTAGAGGAGGGGGGCAAACCCATGATCACCCCCCTTATCGTCATCCTAAGAGGTTCAAGGATGAGATAGAAAAATAAATCAAGGAGTTTTTGGTGATGGGACACATCAAACCTAGTAGCATTCCATTCACCTCTTCAATTTTATTAGTCCTGAAGAAGGATGGTACCTTGAGTATGTGCATCGATTACTGGGCCTTGAATAAGAAAACCATCAAGAACCAATATCCTATCCCTAGCATTCATGAGTTGATGGATGATATGCATGGGGAATTTTTCTTCTCGAAGATTGATCTATGCTATGGATATCATCAAATCAACATCAAAGAGAAAGACATAGAGAAGACGGGATTTTGGTGCCATTTTGGCCATTTCGAGTTTCTGGTTATGCCATTCAGAATAACCAATGCACCAACTACATTCCAGTATTGCATGAAACACATATTCAGGGGGAAATTGAGGAAATCATTTTTGGTTTTTGTCGATGACATTTTGGTCTATAGCAAGACATGGCAGGAGCATATGGGGCACTTGGAGGAAGTGTTGGTGATTCAGATTTGGATCCAGGAGCTTGATGGGGCTCAAAAAGGCCTAAAACTCAATGTTATTAGAATGGATTCAAAATGTACATGTGTGTATGCCTCATCGATACAAACCCAATGCAACTTGAACCAGCTCAAATGGACATCGTATGCTCCTAATATCGTGTTCTGTTCATTTTTCCAAACAGGAAAAACAATGTTAATTGTACAGTCCGTACAGTGCCACGTGGCAGCTAACTGTACAGGTCATACGACCGTACAGTTGACATGGCAACACAAATGGAATATTTCATACAACTAACATGTCAGACTCTAGAGGTGACATGTGGCAAGGTGACTGGGCATACGAAGATGACGTGGAGAGGACAGGTGGACTAACCAGGAGGTGACATGTGTCACCACTATAAGGGTGACACGTGGCACGTCCATATGATGACATGTGTCCTGTCCATATAGTGACATGTGGAAAGGTACGGTGCTGACAGGGCAGAGTACAATGCTGACACATGGGAGAATCGCTGACTGACAAGTGGCACTTTTCGGGCAAATTAAATGGTGCCACATGGCCCAAGCATGGCCTTCCACATGGCACCCTATCATTTGATGGTTGAATAAAAAAAAATTGGAGCTCATGGGATTCGACCCCATGACCTGTTGGTAGAGGAAACGCCTAGGGGAAAGTCGGATGCCAATGCACTACGTTGGAGATTTTTACTATAAGTTCACATTATAATAAATAAAGTGTTTAAAATGTATAAACGTGAGAGGAAGGGGGCTGGGGCTAATCCCCAACCTATGTATTTACCATAATATATGACCACAATTAAAATGATGAATGCTCCACTACAGTTGTAACCAAAGGCACCACGATCCCAGGACCTGTCCACCATATGCTTGGGGCTATAACCATCGTTTTGGGTGCATATTTAGGGCGCGGTCCTATTACAATCCACAATGTGACCATTGCTTTCGGAGGTTAGGGTCAGCGCATAGCCCTTAAGGGATGGAGCTTGGCCACATCATAGCCATGTGACTCTATTAAGGGGGGGTGCACCCAGTCCAGGGGGATTTAGCCCAATTATATTGAAAAAGTGGTTTTTTTAACCATAGGATGGTGGATTTTTATGATTTCTTTAGATGTTATTGAAGATGTTTACCCATTATCGGGGGATATTGGGCCCTTTTTGAGGCCATATCTTGGGGGGAAGTTGGGAGATGGTTACCAAATTCAGATCTATATAAACCACACCTTCTTGAGGCCATGAAAGGAGATTCAAAGAAGATTTATGATGAAGGAAAGCCAATCCAAAGCCATTGTTATGCAGAAAAGATGTTGAGGAGTGCACCTTTTCAGGCCATTTTTGGGAGCTACAATCATTCGTTTTGAGTGTTGTTTCTTCTTTTGGGTTCTTAAGATCTGGGAGAACAAAACTAGATCAATTTTGTAATCCTTTTTCATTGGTATGATGTAATTATTGATATTTGAACAGAAATAAGAAAGCATCACCCACTGAGACAAAGGCCTAGAGACGTAGGCAAGATTGTTGAACTCCGTTATCACATTGGTGTTATGGTTTGTTGTTGTTTATTGCTTCATTTCAGTTTTGTACATGTTTATATGGCTGTGATATATTTTCATATATTCTTCCTCTTTCATTAAATTTTCCTAATTGGTTAATCAACACATTCTTAATAACTAAACCATAGTTGTGTAAAGGATTTTTTTGGATCAAGTGGTATCAGAGCTAGTTGACGTTTGGATTTGAGTTTTGCATGTTAACCAGGGAAAAACTATAGCATGGTGAAGGTGAGATTTTTGAAGAGAATCCATTGATTGGATTGAGAAAGAGAGCTTCTCATAGTGAGAAGATGGCATCGAAAGAGGAGTTTTCTCAGGATGATAAAGAATTTCGAAAATCTTTCTTTGCTATGTCGTAGATGATGAAAGTTTTGTACGAGGATTACTTGGAATGAAAGAGACCAGTTTTGGGTGAATCTTAAAAGGGAAAAATTGAAGAAGGAGAGGATCCTCCTCAAATTCCTCCTTCACCTCCATCATCACCTCCTTCTTCTCCTTCTTCTTCAAGTTCAAGTTCTAAATCCAATGCAAATAAACATGTTCATAAACATAATAATGAAATGTCTTTATTAAAACTTGTTGTTAAATTCGAATAACCCATGTATGATGGTGAATTTAATGCAGAGAGACTTGACAATTGGGTCAGACAGATGGAGGTCTATTGCAATGTGCAATAGATCAAGGATGAGACCACACAAATCAAGTTGGCATCATTGATACTTGTAGGCACAACACTCATCTAGTGGCAAAGCAAGTTGCAAAATGGCACACAACAAGTGGGTAATGTATTTCTATCATAGCAAAGTTTTATTTCTCCACTTAGAAAGAAATTTTATCCTTTGGGTTATAAAGAAAAATCATTAATTAAATGGTGATCTTTAAAACTAAGAAAAGGAAAAAAAGTGCAAGAATACACAGATGGCTTTAGAAAAATGGCATTGATGTTAGATATTCCTTTACATACACAAGAAAATATTATGAAGTATATAGGACGTTTACTTGCACATATTCGAAATACTCTATTCATGTTTGGACCAAATAATCTTGATGAGGTTTCTTTTCAAGCGACATACATTGAAACAGAGAAAACATGTGTTGGTGTATCAAGGGAATCATCTTCAAGGAAAGAGGACAAAAGGAAGTGGCATGGAAAGAAGTCAAATGTAGTGATGAGAAAGGAAGAGAGGCCCTCTTGCAAGCATTGCAATAAAGAGGGGCATGATGAGGGTCGTTTTTGGCATTTTCATCCTGAAAAGAGGCCAAAGTGGTTCAAAGAAAAGAAAGGAACGAAAACAGTTGTAGTGACAACACGACCAAAAGACTTGGGATCGGATTCAGGTGATGAATCAAAGGTCTCATTGGTTGGCATGACAAGTAAAATTGGTGAAGGAATTGATTGTAGAAGTAATTTTTTTCATATAAGGATTATCATGCGACACACTAAGGTTGATACATTAATAGACAATGGATCTCAATCTAACCTAATCTCAAAAGAATTGGTTAAGCAATTGGGGTTAAAAAAAAAGTACATCATAATCCTTACACACTTAAATGGATAAACAACCATCATCAAATGCACATAACTAAACATTGCACATTAAAATTTTCTATTTCATCTAACTATGTGGACGAGGTAACATGTGATGTAGTGCCATTAAGAGAATGTGGAATGGTCTTAGGTAGTCCATACTTGTTTGATCATAAAGAAATCTTCTACAGGACAAAGAATCAATATCAATTAACCAAAGCAGGTCAAGATTATGTGGTTCATGCTCATCATGTTAAAGAAAATAAAACTCTTCAAACAATGAAACAATTAAAGAAGGAAGTTCAAGCAAGAAACAAACCAATAATTGTTTCAAATGAAGTAATCGATCTTAAGCAAGAACATGAAATGATTGTTGAATTGAAAATCAATCACACGTTGCTTCAAGATAATCTCATGCCGTGAAAATATTACAAGTATATAAGCTCATTTGCAGTCATCTTTTTTATGCTATCATTAGTAATGTTGTCTACATGGATGATAGTAGCTTCAGTAAAATATGACAAGGTTCAAATGGCTAACAATATGTTGTCAGTTGTCATGATTGTGTTATAATTGATCTTGATGACACAGGTGCATGAGACAGAGTTCAAAGACAGAGGACAAGCCAGGTGGCCTATCTCGAGATTATTGATTAGTCGATAACCTTTTTGGGACCAAAAGGTCCTTTAGTGGGTAGGTGTGATCCAGATTTGGATCCAGGAGCTTGATGGGGCTCAGAAAGGCCTAAAAATAAATGTTCTCATAATGGCTTCAAAATGGACATGTGCATAGGCCTCATCGATACAAACCCAACACAACTTGAATGGGCTCAAACAGACGTCGTATGCTCATGATATCGTGTTATGTTCATTTTGTCAAACAGGCAAAAAAATTGTTGACTGTACAGTCTGTATAGTACCACATGGAAACTGAATGTATAAGATGTACGACTGTACAAATGAAGTGGAAGCACAGTTGGAAGATTCCGTACAGCTGACGTGTCAGTCTATAGAGGTGACATGTGACAAGGTGACTAGGCGTACAAAGCTGACATGGACAGGACAGGTGGACCAACTGAGAGGTGACACATGTCACCACTGTAAGGGTGACACGTGGAACGTCTGTACGGTGACACGTGTCTCATCTGTATGGTGACACATGGAAGGGTATGGTGTTGATAGGGAAGAGTATGATGCTGAAACATGGTCGAATCGCTCACTGACAAGTGGCACTTTTTGGGAAAATTAAATGGTGCCAAGTGGCACCCTATCATTTGATGGTTGAATAAAAAAACTTTGGAGCTCATGGGATTTGACCCCATGACCTGTTGGTAGAGGAAACGCCTAGGGAAAAGTCAGATTCCAATGTGCTACATTGGATCTTGTTATTATAAGTTCACTTTATAATAAATAAAGTGTTTAAAATGTATAAACACAGGGGGAAGGGTGTTGGGGCTAAGCCCCAGCTCGTGGATTTACCATACTATATGACCACAATTAAAACAGCGGGATCTCCACTATAGTTGTAACCAAAGGTGCCATGATCCTAGCACCTATCCACCATATGCTTGAGGCAATAACCACTAGTTTGGGTGCATATTTAGGGCGCGATCCTATTACAATCCACCATGTGACCATTTATTTCGAAGGTTAGGGCCAACGCGTAGCCCTTAAGGGCTGGAAATTGGCCACATCATATCCATGTGACCCTATTAAGGGGGCGCATGCCCAATACAGGGGGATTTAGCCAAATTATATTGTAAAAGTGGTTTTTTTAACCATAGGATAGTGGTTTTTTATGATTTCTTCAACTGTTAATGAAGATTTTTACCCATTATTGGGGGCTATTGAGCCCTTTTTGAGGCCATATCCTAGGGGGAAGTTGGGATATGGTTACCAACTTAAGATATATATAAACCATGCCTTATTGAGGCCATGAAAGGAGATTCAAAGCATAGTTATGTTGAAGGAAATCCAAGCCAAAGCCATTTTTATGCAGGGAAGCTGTTGAGAAGCGCACCTTTGCGGGCCATTTCTGGGAGCTTCGGTCATTCATTTTGAGTTCTGTTTCTTCTGTTGGGTTCTTAATATATGGGAGAACAAGACCAGATTAGTTTTGTAACCTTTTGGCACTAATGTGATGTACTTATTGAGCTTTGAACAGAAATAAGAAAGCCTCACCCACTGAGACAAAGGCCCGAAGACGTAGGCAAGATTGTTGAACTCCATTATCACATTGGTGTTATGGTTTACTGATGTTTATTGCTTCATTTAATTTTTTTACATGTTTATATGGATGTGATATATTATCATATTTTCTTCCTCTTTCATTAATTTTTTCTAATTGGTTAATCAACACATGCTTAATAACTCAACCATAGTCTTGTAAAAGATCTTTTCGGATCAGTTGAGCATCATGGAGGTGCAGTCACTATATGCCAAAGAGTCCAAGTATGAGTTCGAGATGACAGAGTTTCTTTACTTGGGCCACATCATCAGTGCACAGATATTTTAGGTACATCAGGAGAAGATCAGGTCCATTTTGGATTGGCCAACACCTAGTAGTTTGACAGAGTTAAAGAGATTCTTTGGGATGTGCAATTATTACAGGAGGTTTGTTAGGGGTTTTTAACAGTTAGGAGCACCACTCACAGGTTTGAACAAGAAGGGTTCCTTTCAGTGGATAGATAAGTCACAGTGGACATTTGAGAATATGAAGGAGGTTATGCACACATGCCTTATTCTATCCCTTTCAGACTTCTCACAGTTGTTTGTCTTCGAGTGTGACGCATCAAGGGTGGGGATTAGAGTAGTGTTGATGCAAGGAGGCCATCCAATTGTGTTTGAGAGAAGGAAGCTTAGTGATTCAGAGTGAATCTACTCTATTTAAGACAAGGAAATGCTAGAAGTCATGCATACCTTAACCAAATTCAGGCAGTATCTGGTGGGTAGCAGATTTGTAGTGAAGATTGATCACAACAGTCTCAAGTATTTCCTGGATCAGAAAGACCTCAGTGAGAGACAATATAAGTGGGGTCTTGAATATCCAAGCCTTTTACTTTGACATTGATTATTTCAAGGGAAAAAGGAACAGCATGGCAAATTCCTTGTCCAAGAGGCCGCCAAGGTGTACGATGATGGACATTTGCACAGATTGAAAAGCACATTTGTTGGTGGAATATTCAAAAAAAAAAAAATCTTGTGAGGTGATGGATGGGCATGTGGTTGATGATAGATACCGGGTACTAGATGATGTCATTTTCTACAAGAACCAGATCTAATTGGTTCCAGAATCTACCTTAAAGGGGAAGATTCTGAAAATGTGTAATGATTCACCTATAGCAGGGCACCAGGGGTACTTCAAAACTTATAGGAAGATTAGGGAGAGATTATCGTGGAAGTTTCTCAAGGATGATATACTGAAGCACATACGAGAGTGCATGACTTTTTAGTAGAACAAGTCAAATAAAACACACCCAATAGGGTTACTTCATCCTCTACCCATTCCAGAGCAGAAATGGGAGAGAATTTCTATGGATTTCATCACAGACCTCCCTCAAGTGCAGGGTAGGGACTATATATTTGTTGTGGTAGACATGCTGACCAAATTTGCACATTTATTTTCCATACCCACTGACTACAAGGGCATATAGGTAGCAAAGTTTTTTTTTAGAGAGGTATTCAGATTGCATGGCCTACCCAAGTAGATAGTCAGTGATATAGATGGGCGCTTCATCAACACATTTTGGTAGGATATTTTTCAGTTGTCAGGCACAAATCTAGCCACGAGTACCAACTACCACCCACATATAGATGGATAGACAAAGATTGTCAAAAAATGGGTGGAGGGGTATCTGAGGAACTATGTGGGAGGACAACAATGCACATGGGAGAGATGGTTGCACATGGGTGAGTACTCTTAAAACACGACTCACCATATGTGTATCAAGATGTCACCATTTAGAGAATTGTATGGATATGATGCACCCACTTTTGTGGAGACCATATTTGGGGATAGCAGGGTCCTGGGGGGAAAAGATTGGGTGGAGGAGAGCCAAAGAATTCTGTAGGAAGTGAAGGAAAACTTGCAAGCAAAACAGAACCAACAAAATATCTATACATACAGGGAGAGGGTCGAGAGCATTTTCTAGGTCGGGGACTTGGTTTTTCTATGGTTATAGCCATACCGACAGTCCTCCTTGAAGAGGAGTGGAGAAGAGAAACCGAAGATGAGATTTTATGGGCCATACAGAGTCATCAAGAGGGTAGGCTAGGTGGCATACGACCTAGAGGTACCAGAGGGTAGAAAGATTCATAATGTCTTTCACGTTTGTTTCATTAAAAATGTAGTGGGACAGTAGATCAACACTTTAGAGGAGTTTCCACCCTTAGATGAGGAGGGCCAGTTGGAGTTAGTGTCAGAGGAGGTGCTCGAGTAGAGAGAGCATACGTTGAGGAACAGGGTCATCAGGGAGTGCTTGGTTAAATGAAGGGGACTTCCAGTGGAGGATGCCACGTGGAAGGGGGAGCATATTTTGCAGCACCCAAGATTGATGTTGCTTGAGGACAAGCAGTCTCAGGAAGGGAGGATGGTGATGTCCCGTTCCAAAGAGTAGGCCAGGAGGGAGTGACTTAGTAGTCTAGTTGTTCTCGTAGACTATATTTAGGCATAAACAGGGAATGAGAGGAGAAATAAGGGATAATTGATGGCTAAACAATGAATTAAGCCAAAAACATAGGAAAACTCACTTAAGCGTAAGTCAACGGAGAAATAGAATGAAAAGGTGTTAAGGGGGGACTTAATTATTTAATTACTCGTCTTAGGAGGAAAATCACTTAGCTTAAGTGAGGTCAACGATGAATTAGATAGGGAAGAGTGTAAAGGGAGGAATTCTACCTAATTCCTCATTATTCTATGTTATGATTTGATGTTGAGAGAGGCTCCAGAGGAGGAGATTCGACTTCTACTGTTTTGTGGATTTCTGGAGGAAACCACCACCATTCATCGGTTTCGGTGTTGAGAGACACACCCTATTCCATTGGATATACCATCCAGGTATTTCACCATGTGATTTAGGAGTATCCAGTTTGTAGTGTTGCATAGCTCAGCCAGTGAGGGTGTAAGTCAGAGGGAGGGTTTTTGTAGTTGCACAAGATCAAAGCTCGTATTATAGATCCCTTTCAACCCAGTTGAGATCCATCCAGGGTGCATAGATTGAGACACCTCCCATTAGATTCTGATGGTGGAATATTTCAGGGTGAAACATTCAACCATCCATGGCACAACTCTTGTGGAAGGACAGATGGGGTTATAGACGGAGTATAAAATCATATCCAAGGAAACTCCTCTGACCCTATTCAGCATTAGCTAGGGTGAACATTTTGAGTCATATAGCAGTCGATTATGTTGGGGGAATCATTTGGGTGCACTCAGAGAGTCCAAGAGGTGCGTAGAGCCCCCAAGGGGTGATATCCATAGCCTCATAGGATAGATATTTACTCCTACAGTCACCAGGATCGGTCTAGAGTCCAAGAAGCTTCTGTTGAGACAATTTCCAGCTCATTCTGACGGTTACAACCTTTCGGACGAGTTTTCCATATTGTAGCAGTTACTATGCTTCGTCAGAATTGTCGATTTTGTCGATCTATCCATGCATGCATCAGATATGCCTTAATCTTCTGGTCACAGGTATTTTATGTTATTTTCTTGTATTCCAGTGATGATCCATGAGATCTAACTGATGACTATTTTCTATATTTCTAGTATTTCATTGTATTTCCTTGCTTAAATCTCATAATACATATTATTGGGTGGTTGTTGTTTCTTATTTATGCATGCATCATATATATATACTATTTAAACCATAATGTATAACATGCACATCCGATAATCACAAAACATCTCAAGCACATAACTAAAACGCATCCAGAAACCCCCAGAGTATCAGTTCTCAAGATAAAACACATCCATAAACCCCTAGAGTATGAGATGTGAAGATAAAACACATCAAGAAACACCCATAGTATCATATCTATGAGACAGAATACTAGATCAGTGGTAGATATCTAGATCAGTTGGATTTGGGATATTTCACTATCATTGAGAAGCTCGATCCCAAAAAACCTTCATTTAGGCCCTCAAAATGGCCTCGGAAGTTAAAAAATGCTAAAAATAGTAAATTACCAAAAAATTGTTTTGAGCCAGTTGGAAAAGATGGGTGGCCACCGATATCCACCTGGATCAATCCTCCCTCCTTAGGAGGAAATGGTCTCCATTGCGTTGAATTCCCAAGGGAGAGGGAAAAGCCTTTGCTGACTCTACATCTTGATGAGATACTTGGCTTGTTGGAGAAGTTGTGTTGCTTGGCTTGTTGGAGCTTGAAGGTTTTCATGAACCTGTGGCTAGAAGGGTTGGACCTTTTTAACTAGTCTGGCTACATGAGATTCCTGTGTGCAAAAGGAAAATTTACACTTTGTTGCAATCTTGTTGACTTGCTTCTGTTGGATAGAAGGTGCTTGGGTCGAGGCTGTATTGGTTGCAGTATCCTTATGTTCACATTTTGAATAGATTGCAAATAAGCTTAATTTTGTAGTATGAGATACTAACTTGCAACATTGTTTAGGTGGGATAGTAGTTGGAACTACCTCTGGTATCCTGTAGATATGACCCCCAGAGTAAAAATGACACTACGGGGTCGAGACTCATAGATAGCATGGAAGTTCCACATATATGGTTGGCCCAAGAGAAAATCACAGACATCCAAAAAGGAAACATCACAGACCTCATCCTTGAAGGGTTGGATGTCATATAAGAATCGACACTGGTGGCTAACACGAAGATCTCATCCCTGGCGAAGCCACCCAATGTTGTATGGTTGTGGGTGTGGTGTTTTCGACAATCCCAATTGTTTGATGACATCTGTTGAGATGAGGTTCTTCTAGCTTCCGCTATCAACAATAAAATGCAGTGGAGTCCCCTTCACCCACATATGTGAATGAAAAATGTGTTCCCCCTCTTTAAGATCTGTTGGTTCTTCTGGTTGAATTATTGTGGTCGCGACAATAGAAGTTGGACCCGTGTCGATGCTTTGTCTTCTATCAGTATTTTCTTAATCAGATTCTGAATCAAGTTTCGTCTCCTCGTCAGTGATCTTGGCCACCAATGACTATTTTGAGCGACATTCATTGGTGTTGTTCCAGGGGATTTTGTGGAAATCACACCATTTTCCGGTGTCCTTGTTTGTCTTTCCATGACCCTTCTTTTCCTGTGGCTTGGAATGGTTTTTGGGAGGCTGGTTTTAGGGTCACCTTTATCATTATTTGGTTGTTGAGAATTTTCAAACCCGAACTCTCGCTTGTTATGGTGCTTAAATTTATATTCAATTTTAACATCATATCAATAAGCAGTATCGAGTGATGAGATGTCCAGAAAATCCATTTTAGTTTGGATGTATCTGTGTAGAGCCCCAAGGTATTTCAGAACCAAATTTCACTCAGACTCTTTGATATCCAGCTTGGTGTGCAAGGTATAGAAGGTGTTGGCACTAGAATTCACCTTTGGATTGCATTGAAGGTAAGCTCAGTACCCATCAGAATGTTATGTCACGGGTTGATTTTTTAAAGGGGTCAAATGGGCGCAAACTCAAGATAATATCATTTTAACTCAGGAAACTGGACTACTATGCGTAAGCAATGAGGTCTGGAATCAACTTCATTCATTAAGTCAAATTTAGGGTGAGTAGGAGGAAGAATTTGGTAAGAAAATGTAGAGACATTCCATGAACATCAGGTCTTCAGGATCCTAAGGAAGAAAAACTAAAAACACAAGATCTTATTGGGTTCCAATTTCAATGAAACTAAAATAAATCATGATGGTATTACAATCAACATCCATCATAACACAATCACAACAATTCGTGAGAATTAGTCATACATGAACTCTCTCGGTATCAAAGGCAAATAAGATGGAGAAACAAAGTTGACTTCGATTAAGCCAGAAATCTCAGATCACAATACATAACCAGAGAAACTGAGACTTCACTAAAACGTTACAATATGGGAGCTTAGCTCTACCACCGACCCTAACAAAATAAAATAACTGCCTACATATGCCCAAAATGACTCGCCACTATAGTCAAAGCTTTGAGTCGGCGAGCTTCCTATCAGGATGATCGTGCATGCGATCTTCTGGTAGACTGTGCCTACAGTCTTTTGTCAGAATGCCCATGCATTTCTTTGTTAGATGCAATCTTTGTCAGTTTGGTCCTCACAAACTTCTTCCACGGTTGGTCCTTTTCTGGCCTTCCATTTATAGAAGGAGACGATGTCTCAACCACCTTACCCTCTTCCACAACTGCTTCATTGGGATCAAAACGAGGCCGAGTCGACTTGGCATATGGAAAATATGGCGGCCTCTTCTTTGCCACTCATGCTCGGCTGTACGCTTCCAGGGAATATTGGCAGGCAGACATGGATGGTGTTGAAGGGGATCTGGCGAGGCCATCAAATCAACCTCCCCAACTTTGGATAAAGCTGAAAAGTGGGTTTTTTAGCCCCTCTTCTCGCATTTTTCCACCCAAGGGCCAATCCTAAAGGGGAAAACACCCCCCATACAAATATATGTGCTAACAATAGGCTCCATGGGGGATAGAGTCCTCCCTGCGAGGCTATAAGATATTCAGTAGTTCCAGTCGCCTTCTGTTGGGCTATGGAGTCAAGATCAAAACACCCTGCTGAGGAATACAGGCCGATAAGTAAAAAATGAAAACAAACATACACGAGCTCCATAAGAGCTTATTTATATACAGTCCTAGACTAATTGATTTTTACATGGTGCTAAGTGAAATCAAATTTCCACCATAGCCATTCAAGTAACTTCCTGACTGGAAATTATTTTACTCTGTTAGCGATTGATAATAGATGATGCAACCGTGACAGTAGAACGGTTACATCCTTTAGCTTTCCTCCAAAGGCTGAACTTGAGATAAAGCTAGGCGGCTCCAAGGCATGAAGGAAATGCAACTCCATGTACTCACTGACAGGCTCATAAAACGAGTGGAAAAATCCAGAAAATTTGTAACAAATAGCCCGATCTGCTCCGCAGCTACTCACACATGGCTGAATATATATGGTAAGCACAGGTGAATGAGAAGTTGATGCAGGCTGAGTGATCCTAGGTGGTGGTTGCTCGCTGACAGGATCTGGGTAAGCTATAAACTACACCTTCAGTTGCTCCTCTTCTTCTTCATGGCTCCCCCAAGGATCAGATTCATAATCATCATACACATGAACCATGAAAAAGATCTGCTCTTCATCGCCTTCGCTAGGATATTCATCAAATATGGGCTTCTCTCAGTCAGTATCTGAAACAACTTCTTCCTCACAAGAAGAGATGCTCAAACCATCTTATTCATGGATAGAGATATCCTCCACATTTTTCTCATAAGAACAACAAACAACATCTACCCCAGTCCCATATCTAGGAGAAATATCCACTGCAAAAAACATTTGCTCCTAGACATCAGAATTTTCAAAAGAGACATGTTGGTCTTCATGAAAATCTAAAAGAACAGATACATCTGAAATGATGACAGATGTTTCTACGCTACATCCATCATAATGAATATCATTCAACACTCCTATACCTTCATAGAAAATGATTTCCTCCACAGTAAAAACTTCATCACAAATATGGTTTTCATGGCTAGCAAAATCTTCATGAAACAAGGAAAAATCATCACAATAGTTTTCATAAAGACACTCAACTGGAAAATAATCTTTACAAAATGAATTGAAAGCTGCATGAAAACTGTGCAAGGATTCGATGCTTGCAATGAGAGGAGATCGACACCAATCAAGGGCAGCTCCTTTCAATGAATATCTGAAAATCTTGATCTAAACATCTTCATGCATGATATGAAGCTGATGAATAAAATCGTGAAAAAGGAGCAAGTGTTCAGCTGGTACCTCCCCCTCCTTTCCTTGAAACTTGGGAAGGCTATATTCTCATTCCTCTCTACTAGGTAGTGGGTTAGGAGAACCAACTATCTTTGAAAAATCATAGAAAGAAAACCTCGGAGCTAAGATTTTGTCCATTTCAAACCAGTGGAGTCACCAATCGATTCTTCAACCATGGAGTTGCCAGGTGAATGATGTACAAAATGAGTGTGTCTGGTCTTTGTTCACCATCAAAGACCAGCTTTGATCGTTGTTTTCTCCCAGGGGGATCTAGTTGTAGCCAGGGGAAGCCACACTGAAACAGTGGAGCCGAGACAGGGGAGTCGCCACAGTGGATTCGCCAGGGGCAACCACACTGAAACATTGGAGTCGAGACAGTGGAGTCACCACAGTGGAGTCGCTAGGTGCAGGTTGCAATCTTCAATGGTTATGATATCTAATGCACCTTCAGGATCAGAAGGTCTTTGTCATTCAATCCCAGGGAAAAGTCTTCAATTCGTTCCCCATCAATGATGCCAGAAATGTTAGCACTAGAAGTCACCTCCAGATTGTGTCGAAGGTAAGCCCAGTGCCCATCATAATTTTATGTCACGGGTTGATTTTTTAAAGGGGTCAAATGGGCAGAGACTCGAGATAATATCGTTTTAACTCAGGAAACTGGACTAGTATGCGTAAGCAATGAGGTCTGTAATCAATTTCAGTCAGTAAGTCAAAGTTAGGGTGAGTAGGAGGAAGACTTTGGTAAGAAAATGTAGAGACATGCCGTGAACATCAGGTCTTCAGCAGCCTAAGGAAGAAAAACTGAAAACACAAGATCCTATTGGGTTCCAATTTCAATGAAAATGAAAGAAATCATGACGGTATTACAATCAACATCCATCATAACACAATCACAACAATTCATGAGAATCATTCATACATGGACTCTCTAAGTATCAGAGATAAATAAGACGGAGAAAGAAAGTTGACTTTCATTAATCCAGAAATCTCAAATCACAATACATAACCAAAGAACTAGAGACTTCACTAAAACTTTACAATACGGGAGCTTAGCTCTACCATCGACCCTAACAAAATAAAAAAACTTCCTACATATACCCAGAACAACTCGCCACTACATTCAAAGCTTTGAGTCGGTGAGCTTCCTATCAGGATGATTGTGCATGCGATCTTTTGGTAGACTGTGTCTGTAGGCTTTTGTCATACTGCCCATGCAATTCTTTCTCAGAGGCGGTCTTTGTCAGTCTGGACCTGATAGCCTTCTTTTATGGTTGGTCATTTTCTAGCCTTCCATTTATAGAAGGAGACGATGTCTCAACCACCTTACCCATTTCCAAAACTGCTTCATCGGGATCAGAACGAGGTCGAGTCTACTTGGCATCTGGAAAATATGGTGGCCTATTCTTTGCCACCTGCGCTTGGCTGGACGCTTGCAGGGAATACTAGCAAGTAGATGTGGATGATGTTGAAGGGGATCTGGCGAAGCCATCAAATCAACCTCCCCGACTTTGGATAAAGCAGAAAAGTGGGTTTTTTAGCCCCTCTTCTCTCATTTTTCCACCCAAGGGCCAATCCTAAAGGGGAAAACACCCCCCATACAAATATATGTGCTAATAGAAGGTATTGGTGAACTTCGACATTGCTTGGCCCCTCTCTTGCCACAGTGTGGTCCATCTCATGTATCAGTCCTCATAGTTGCCAACAGGGTAATACTATTCCTTTACCACATCCACAAAATAATCCCAAGTGGGCTCGGCCCCATGTATTCCAGAATCCTCTATGGAAATTTTCTCCTAGTAACTTTCCCACCAATGTTTGACATGGAGGAGAGCCTTAAGGAGTGCGAAGGTGATCTTTTCCATGTCGGAGAAATTATGAACAGAGAAATAACCTTCTAGCAGATTTAACCATTTTTCTAGGGCATCCACATATATATGTCCTTCAAATATGGGAATATCAAAATTAACTTGTACCTTTAAAGGAGAGGTGCCTCCAAAGTGATCGCTTGATGAAGACGTGCCTATTGTTATCAGCAGACATTGAAGGATGTGAGAAAAATTCTTCAACATTTCATCCATCTGTCGCATGAGAGCTTGCTCAAGCAACAGATTAATAGAATCGTCTACTTTGATGCTTTTCTTTTCTTCTTCCATGGTGTGTTTCTTAGGCATGTGAGAGCGATTTTATTCAAGAGAGACAAGATCGAGACCCAACTTTCTATTCTCAAACCTCGTTGGGGAAATGCACTGAAAAACGATCAAGAGGAACCTGCTCTAATACCACTAATCTGAACTATTTTCGGCACGAAATGAGAGTGAAGATATAATAAAACAATGTACAAAGATATCTCAGATCTCCAATAATATAACAAAAATGTATCAGAGATGCAACCATAAAAGCAGAGATATAGTAATACACAATTTTCTATTAAAGAGAGAAAATGTACAAAGACTGTAAAAATACAGAGTGAAAGACTCGTTAGAATAGTGACAGCTTATCTCTGAGAAGAGATGTGTCTGCTACTCGCATTCGCAAGAAGATGATTTTACAATGAGGCTCCAAATTCCTTTTTATCATAAATAAAATCCAAATCCCTAACCCCAGAAGATGAAAAGCCAACAGTTTTGTGGACCCTGTTTTGGGTAGTTTGGTGTATCAACTTCTCGGGGGCGTAACTTTAGCATACGATCTCCATTTGGGGTGCACAATAGCTCGTTGGAAAGGTATCGTCGAGGAGATTCATTTTGGGTGCTCAATCGGAGCCTTTATCCATACTTGAGAAGATCGATCTCAAAAAAAAATCATTTAGGAAGTTAAAAACTATTAAAAATAGTAAATTACCAAAATTGTCAGAAAATTGTTTTGAGCCAGTTGGAAAATTTGGGTGGCCACCGATATCCACCTGGATCAGAATATATTCCCAATTGTTGTACTCAGTGGAACTATAGCAGTCAGGTGGATGATCGGTTTATTTACTGAGGGCTTCAATATATCTAGGTCGATCTGTATACATGTGTCGTCTAATGTGCTACCACTCGAAGGGGTACCAACAGGGGTTACAAGGGTGGCCAACAATGTGCACTTAATTACCAATTGTATTTCCTACGTGTATTCTTCCCCAACCACATATTTATGCGTTGAACACCAAAGCTTTGTAGATTTAAGACGTCGGAATACGTCTCTACCCTGAAAAGTAACCCACAATTTTCTTCCAAGGAAAGTGCTTTGATACCACTTATAAGGTACCAGATCTATTATAATAGCCAAAAATAGAAATACTGCAAAGAATAATAGCAGAACAACACAATATATGAAACCACAACACCAAAATAATACCTTTATTGATAGGAAACAATGTTCACTTGCCTCTTCGAGGGGGCAACCTCTAGCAGATCAACGCTCTATTACAATAATTCTCAAGACAAAACTTCTCATGACTCCTACTCTTATTTATACTAATTCTATCTTCTAAAGATCATTCTAGAGGAAGATCATTCTAGAAGCAGAAGCTTCTATTAGGTCTTCTTACATTGACTTATTCCAATTTATTAAATAAGCCTTATTAACTAATGTTGGTCTTTATTACATGGAAATATAGTATTATATCTATGTGAGGGGTTAGGGAGGATAGGTCCCTAACACACCATATAGGCCATGTAAAAAATGCATATTCCCTCTAGGTGTCATATGGAACTAATGAGGTCTTACACATGTGATATGATTCTTGATTTCCTATGTATGATTCAAAAAATAACTTGAGCATTTCATGGCCCAAAATATGCTTTTAGGGCTTGTGGATCATGCATAAGGTGCAAAATCACCACACTAGCCATGCACAAATAGTTTTTGGCTTGTAAGTGTCATATGGCTCCATTGCAAGGATTTTTCACTAGATATGGATTACAAGTCTATGAACACCGGCATCTTAGAACCTAGAAGATGCTTTTAGGGTTCATGGATAATGAATAATGTCCAAAACTAGTGCATAAACCATTTAAAAAGAATCTATATCTTATAAGTGCCATATGGGTGCCCTAACCAGATGTTGTGAACGATGTATTTAGGGCTCATGGAACATGCACATGGTCTAAAGCCACCACATAGGCCATTTAAAGGAAATCATTGACCTATGTAGGTCATGATGTCAATGCATGGGACATTAGGTGTGTGAGTTAGTCTCATGAGTTAAGTGAAATAGGTATGTGTGTTAGGTACGTGTGAGGTTAGTGGGTGGTTTAGGGTGAGTTGCATGCATGGGTTAGGGGTCTAAAGTCATTTAAAAAATCAGTAAAAAATTTGGTGGAAATTCATCACATGTGAATGGTAATTAGAAATGAATGGCATTTTTTTAAAAGATTTGGAAAATTATTATGTTAATATCAAAGATTAATGAAATGTTAATTTTCATTGCACCAAGAGACATTTTCTGCAACCCAGTAAGAGGGAGATGTGTAATTCCTTCTCTTCTCAACATGGAGTTGACACATGGCAATAAAAACAAATATAATTAAAAAATATTCAATGTATTCCATAAATAAAATATTTCAAAGTCCACCTTATATATATATATATATATATATATATATATATATAAAGTAATTGAAAGTATAGGTGCTTTCTACATTTAGTATGAGGGAGATTTGTCATTCCTTCACTACTTAACTTGTAGTTGACATGTGATATTTAAAAAAATATTAATAAAAAAAAAT
>ML790655.1:231114-242988 GCA_009831015.1 Picea engelmannii | reverse complement strand
AATTGAAAGTATAGGTGCTTTCTACATTTAGTATGAGGGAGATTTGTTATTCCTTCACTACTTAACTTGTAGTTGACATGTGATATTTAAAAAAGTATTAATAAAAAAAAATCAATGTTTTCCTTAATTAAAATATTTCAATATCAACTATATATATATATATATAAAGAAATTGAAAGTAAAAGTATTCTTATTGTATGGAGAGACACTTTCTACCATGAGTATGAGGGATATGAGTAATTCTCTCTATATATATAGTATGAGGGAGATGCCCAATTCATTTAGTGGTTAACATTAACAAGTGACATTTAAAAAGAATATATATAGCAATTGAAAGTAAAAAGTTTTTTTTGTGGATATGGAGATGTGTAAATGCTTCAATGCTATGGAATTAACATTTTACATCTAAAAAATTATGAACAACATAAAAATATTTCAATGTGAGTCATAAATAAAATATTTTAATGTTTACTTTAAGTTAATATTTCAATATCAAGTCTCGTTTCTCTCTATATATGAAGGAATTTGAAATAAAAAATGTAAAGCAATTAGAAGTAAAAAAATTAAATAAACATTTTAATAGTATTTCTTAATATAAGAGAGATGTATAATTCCTCTCTCTCTATATATATACTAACCCTTAAATTAACATCAAAATGTCAACATGTAAAAAATTAAAAAAATAAAACATTTAAAAATAAATTATTTTAATATAACTTAAATTATAATTTAAATTTTATTTTTCCCAAAATCTTATCATTCTCATCAAGAACTCTCAAACTTTTGATATAAATCTATTTCTATATAGAAAAATAAGACAATTTAGTAATTACCATGCTGTAAAGTGAGAAAAAGCTAATACAAATTTATGTTATCTCCAAAACTGCACTTTCTGTATTCCTCAATGTTTAATCAATCCCTTAGTGATATTTAATCAATCCTTTAGTGATATTTGCAAATGAAGGGTTTGATTATGGGCAAAGAAAGTACTTCTTACTTAAGATATCTTTTTAAGGTTTAATAAATTTAATTTAATCTTAATAAATTTTAACCACCATCATTATTATATGTTATATTTCATATTTAAAATTATATTAATTTAATAAAAAAAATTAAAATATATATTTTAAAATTATCCAAAATTTAAAGAATACATGTTTTTAGACCTATAAGAGGTCTACTTTTGTATAAATATCACTTAAATCTTGCTACTCTGACTGATTCCGTACTTGGCAACCAGGAATAAAAACAAAATACCCCTTACCTAAAATACATCTTTTAGGCAAAGAAATAGTTTCCATACATGATAAATCTATGGGATCTGAACTGTAGATCTACCGATATTTGCAAATGGAGGGTTTGATTATGGGCAAGCGAGGACTCAGGAGGCTGTCCTCGGCACTTGATAGGGAAGCAAAAGCGACGAGTATTGTCTCTGAACTTTCTAACTGCAATGAAATTGCACACCAATTAACTACTGATTCTAGTGACAGCGCGCTACGTATTGTACTATTAATAATCAAAATACGGATCTTATCTTAAAAATACATCTTTTAATCTGTGGCAGCTGTTTCCCTGCGTGATAAATCTGTGGCAGCTGTACTGTAGCTATAGCGATACAGAGAGAAAAAACAAGTAATTACTGTGAAATTCCATAAAAACAGCACGTCACTTCTTAATTGCCTTGCAGCATCAGTTGGACGTTAAAGAAAGGCATTATAAGGTGTATGACAGTGCATACCTGTTTTAAAATAGAAAACTGATCAAAGTATGGTGATGATCTTGGAAGGCAGGAGGGCCAAAAGGAGGAGCATCATGAATATGGCGATGGGTATCAGCAACAACACCAACGGTGGAGGCGGCAGAGGTGGAAGTATTAAGGGAAGAACCAGTAATAAAGTTGTCCACAAGAAAAGGAACAGTATGCTCAAGTACTTCACCATCTAACAAACCCTTTCTACCACTTCTCTTCTCCTCATTCATTCATTCTCACCATAATTCTCACCATGCCCTGCAGTTTTAGCTCATCTCGATCATATGACTTGCCCTGTCTTCCTCCAAAATCTGAACAGAAACTCTAACCCTTATCAAACGCGGAACAAGATACAGATGGACCGATCCGACTTCTTAGCTGGTTTCCAAATATACCGTAGTAAAAACCTTCGAAACGCATCTGACATGAAAATTATGCAAAAACTCGCATCCTTCACTACAAACGCGCCAAATCATGAAGATTTATGTCAAAATGACAATATTCAGAGCATATGTCCGGAAGACTTCAAAAACTCGCGCGGCGCCATACCTTTGAACCTTGAGCAAAACCTCTGAAATGGCATAGAACTTCTAAAATTCAAGCAGAGGCGTCCATCCTTCACCAGAAAAGCTCCAAATTTTTCAGAATCTTGGCCAAATTTTCCAATCTTCACGGGAAAGCTTCCTTATTTATGGCAAAGATTCCGATCGTTATTGGTAACGTAATTCCAAATGCAAGCTATATCAAATGCTGGGATAACCTAAAACTGCACCAAACGATGCGGAACGTTGTTGGACTGACAGGAAAAAAAAAAGATGAATAACTGTAAGCTCAGAGGTGCGGCTCTTAAAGATATTGTATTTTCGGATATTTGACGGAATCCAGGACGATTTTACGATATTTTGAGATTCTGTTCATTCGTTCCTACTCTCATCTCGTATCTTCTTTACGGCTTTGAACATCGTCGGAAAGTGAAAGGAACCGTACCGTCATGTACGTCACTACCGACGTAACAATATTATAATTTAATGTGATGACAAGCATTAAGATCAGGCAGAAATCTGCCCTGAACCATATTTCTGTCCGGAAACATTGCCCATACTGTTGCTTCATGATCCACCCAAAATATGTTTTGCCCAATGATGGCCACTTCCGTGCTGAGATTTTTTTCTTCTATTTATTTCATTTGGGTGGGTATTTAATCTTACTATTTCGACTCCAAGAACTTTAGATTTTCGATTTTATAGTCTATGGTTGTATATAGGTGAGATGTTGGAGGGCGGAGGGTCTCATATGGATTTTAATAACATAGAGTTTAGCCCCCATAAAACAATTTCTGAATATCTTAAAAATCTATTTATCTAGTGCTTGATTGGTTTTGAATCTCTTAAAAAACTATTTATATGGTGCTTGATTGGTTGAATATGTGAGTCAATTTGATTTGAATTTTTTTTTTATCTTATTATGAGAAATAATAATAATAATTTTAATAGTATGTGGTGCACACTACAATGAATTGAGGCTTGGTTAGTAGTGGTGTATTAAATTGGGGAATCGAAAATGCTAGTGTAGCATTAAATGATGCATTAGATAATGGCCAACTTGTTTAAACAATCAGTGTCTTATTGGTCGCGATATGCTCTTTCCTTTATCAGTTTCGCTGCAAATGTAACTTTATTATATATTCCAAATGTAATCCCGGGGATACAGAGTACATTCCCGAGGAAGTTTTGAGATTACAATTTGTAACTCGTATTTGCCATTCAGATTTGAACGTTGTTTATAATGATTGAATTGTGGGTGAGTGTTAAATATTGGGTTATGCTCACCATACAGATTACAAAGAGCAATGAATATTCTTTTGGTAATTCCACAATTAACATTTGTGAGCTATGATATCTTCAATGTTTAATCTTTGGTCTGTGAGAGTCGCATTGCACTAAGCACTCTTGTTGTCAACTGCTAACATGGGAATTGTTTTTATGGTCGAAGGATTGTAAGTTGTCATCATTGTAATTGGGTCAATCCCTGCTTGCGGCGTTGCGAGAATGTCGTCCTCCTCTTCATGTGTCTTGGGACACAGATCCACACATAACTTACAGATATGTGTCATTTTCTTCATCGGTTTCACTGCAAATGAAACTTTATTATATATTCCAAACATAATCCTGAGGATATAGATTACGTTCCCGAGGAAGTTTTGAGATTACAATTTGTACCTCGTATTTGACATTCAGATCTGAACATTGTTTATAATGATTGAATTGTGGGTGAGTGCTAAATGTTGGGTTATGCTCACCATACAGATTACAAAGAGTAATTAATATTCTTTTGGTAATTCCACAATTAACATTTGTGAGCTATGAAATCTTCAATGTTTAATCTTTGGTCTGTGAGAGTCGCGTTGCACTAAGCACTCATGTCATCAACTACTAACATGGGAATTGTTGATATGGTCGAAGGACTGTAGGTTTTCATCGTTGTAACTGGGTCAACCCCTGCTTGCGACGTCTGGAGGTATACTTGAAATCCCTTGATGTAATATATCGAGTTGTTTAAGGCAATGCTCATCACAAACTATATTTGTTGCATTTTTATGATCAAATGTTGCAAATATTTGATGAGTTGACCTGTTCTTTTGGTTTGAACTTTTTGTCGTCTGTGATTGATGCATTTTAAAATCCAACAAATTCAAGAGTCAAAATAAAGGTTTCAAAGATGGGTGTTTAATTAGATCTTCTTATTGTATCTACGCCACTTAAATTTCTACAAATATATGATGAATTGGTATTATTTTGGTTTGAATTTTTTTTTTCATTATGACTCATGCAATTTATGTTAAAATGCAACAAAATTATGCAGACCCCCACCTTCCCTTGGGGCCCGCGCGACTTCCCGATCTAGGATCATTCAAATCGAGAGTTGAATTAGCTCTTTGGGCCCTGCTAAGCCCCCAAATTATTTTACACAGGTCCTTAATCTCCTAAGTCGAAGGTTCCTCAAAACCCACATGCTCTAACTAAGCCCCCTTTCCCTTAATTTCAAATTCAGGCCTTAGACCCTTTTCCTCTAGCAGAAATAGCATGTGACCTTGGGTTGTGACTGTCAGACAATTGGCTTAGGTTGATGGACAGTTGGTATGGATTGTTGGTTTTCATTGATGTCAACCTTTGGAGAGTGATATTGTAGATTGATGTCAACCCTTGAAGAAGCCCGGTAACGAATTTCGGTAGCACAAAGGCATGGGTAAGGGACCCAAGTCTCTTTCAGGTATAAGGACATGAATACCAATGAATTTATAGGTAAGACTATTCTATATGGATAGTAAATGTCATGCAATTTCTGGTGATATGTGGAACGTCACATAACTCCTCACGGTTAGAGAGTTATGGCCTTGTGAAGTCGGAGAACCCTCATGAGTTATCTAGATGTCCCTAGAAGGTCAAAGAAGTCAAATTACTCTAGAAACTCCTAGAAGAAGTTTGACTAGTCAAAGTGGATAAAACTAGGAGTTAATCATGGGTACACTTGTTGCATTAAGAAAATAAATTAAATAATAAAGGGGTTGCAACAAGAAGTTTTGAGTAAAGAAAATTATTTAAATAATAAAGTAGTCAAAGTGGTTAAGTGGACAAAGTGGCTAAGTGGACAAAGTTGGTTAAGTGGACAAAGTGGCTAAATGGACAAAATAGTTAAGTGGACAAAGTGGCTAAATGGACAAAGATGGTTTAGTGCACAAAGTGGCTAAGTGAACAAAGTTGGTTAAGTGGAAAAAGTGGTTAAGTGGATACTTCTAGAGGAAGCTGCTTGGAAAGTATAGATAAGAGAGGAAGGATCTCCCATTAGTAATCTATTGAGCATATTGAATATCTACAAGCGATTGAGGTAACCAAAGGATATATAAGGTGAATTTCATAAGGACGGTGAAGTAAACAAGGCCTAAATTCAAGGGAGGATAAAGTATTTTGATGATACCTAATAAGGTATGTTATTTACAGGTCATCTCACCATTTTCACAATAATTTTTTTTCTACAATGATTCAGAAAACAAAATCTGGAGGTCGTTGAGAAAAAATATCCAAGTAATTGTGATAAAAATTTCATCTTGTGGGTCGTTGTATTTTGGGAGTTACACTCCGTGGAAAATAGGGTTTGTGGCTAGTCCTAAAACTAGTCTAAAACAAGTGTTTGGGTAAAAACGTCATAACTTATTCATAACATATCCAAATTATGTAAGACCAAATGTATTGGTTAGAGTACAACCTGTAGTATTCTTTGTACCATTTTTAGATCCATACAACAAATATTCCATGTGGGACACACTCTACAAGTTCTCTCTCTAGAATAAGCCATAATTCAACAAGGTATGTCATTTTTGCTATAAATCCTTTTCTAAGAGGTTCCTGTAAATTCCAGCCTTGTACAATATCTACTACAAATAGATATTTAATAAAAGAATAGAAAAGATGCAATAAAAAATACAAACATTACACATAGATTTTTCCCCTGGAAACCCAAACCGGGAAAACCAACATATTCTATATTCATTCATGTATTATATTGTTTACAATACAATATACATATAGGAGCCAACAACATCCAAAACCCTAACCCAATGACTTGGATTAGTCCACAACCTTAATTCCTTAACTGGAAATAAAAAACCATCGAAAAAACCCATGTGCCGAAAAACCACCTAAATATGTGACACTACTACTTGTGCAAAGAATATAACACATACCTGACATTCTCTCACTTGTTGTTTTCTTTTCATACAGGGGGTTACAAGGTTACATAGTCAACAATCCAGGGCAACAATGCCCATGGATCGTCTACACCAAGAGAACTTCTCAGTGTTCACAGATTTTGTTAAACAATCTGCAACATTCTTCAAAGTGTCCACCTTCATCAACAATACTTTCTTTTCTTCAACCATGTCTCTCGAAAAGTGATATTAAATATCAATATGCTTTGTCTTTGAATGATGAGTTGGGTTCTTCGCCATAAAAATTGCACTCTGACTATCACAATCTATCCTTACATCTTGTTGTACCAACCTAATACCTGAACACAATCTTTGTAACCATATTGATTCCTTACTTACATGAGTGGCTGCCATGTATTCGACTTCTGTAGTTCAAAGTGCCACTACAGCCTATCTTTTGCACATCCATATTATTTCTCCTCCAAACAGGTTAAACACATACCCACATGTAGATCTCCTACGATCCAGATCTCCATCCCAATTCGCATCCACAAAGCCATGTGTATCCACCACTTTGTCCAATCCTGGTCTTCCTTCATAGCACAATCCGTAGCTAGCAGTGTCATGTGAATACCTAAAACCCCTTTTCACTGTTGTCCAATGCTCCTTCCCTAGTTTTGACATATACTTGCCCAAAACTCCCACTGCATGTGCAATGTCCGGTCTAGTACAGAGCATTGCATACATCAAACTGCCAACTGCACTCTCATATGGAACACGAGACATGTCCTCCTCCTCTTCATGTGTCTTGGGACACTGATCCACACATAACTTTACACCAACGGGAATAAGAACCTTGACTGGTTTACATTCCTGCATATTAAACCTATGCAATATTGTCTCGACATATTTTCTCTTATTTAACCAGAGTTTCCTCCTTTTCCGATCTCTTTTAATTTCCATGCCCAAAATGAAAATTGAAGCACCGAGATCCTTCAAGTCAAATTTAGAGGACAACTGAGTTTTCACATCCTAGATAATCTCCTTGTTGTGTCCTATCAACAACATGCCATCCACATACAAGACCAAATAAATCAAATGATCACCAATTAATTTAAAATACACACAGTGATCCTCTTTGATTCTTTTGAAGCCAAGTCCCAACATATAAGTATCAAATTTTTGATACCACATCCTTGGTGATTGTTTTAAACCATACAGGGACTTTTTCATCTTGCATACCAGCTCCTTCTTTTCCTTCACAGCATAACCTTCTGGTTGCTTCATATAGATTTCTTCTTCCAGATCCCCATGTAGAAATGTTGTCTTCACATCCATTTGTTCTATTTCAAAATCAAATGCAACAACAATAGATAACAAAAATCTTACGGAGGTTAACTTGTCAACAGGAGAAAAAATCTCACCAAAATCAATTCCCTCAACTTGGGAATAACCCTTTTCTACTAACCGAGATTTATATCTCTCCACTTTTCCTTCTGCATTCATCTTCTTTTTAAATACCCATTTACTGCCAATGGGCTTTCTTCCAGTTGGGAACTCCACTAGATCCCAAGCCTCATTTTTATCCAAAGAGGTCATTTCTTCATTCATGGCCCTTTTCTAGAGCATCCTCTGAATCCACTGCTTCCCTGACAGTTCTAAGATCATCATCAGTAATAGACAAAGCAAAATTTGAATGGAAATCAAATGGAGTATACCTTTCTGGTATCCTTCATTCTCGAACCAATCTCCTCAATACTGGAGTATGAGGATCTTCTTCTTCTGATTCTTGTTCTTCTATAGAGTCTGATTCATCATCTTTTAAATCAAACTCTATTTTCTTTGGTTCTTCCTTACTTGGTAGGACTTCCTGTTTAACATCATCCTTCATTTCTCTAAATACCACATCTCAGATATACACTAGCTTCTTATTTTCTGGGTTCCAAAGCTTATAACCTTTGAGACCATCTTTATATCCAATAAAGATACACTTTTCGGCCTTCTTATCTAGCTTACTCCTATTTTCCTTTGGAACATGAACATATGCATCACAGCCAAATACCTTGAGATGTGTGAGAGAAGGTTCCTTACCAGTCCATACCTCTTGTGGAGTCTTTTCATCCAACACTGATGAGGGTGATTTGTTGACCAGGTAACATGCAGTACCCACTGCCTCTGTCAAGAATTCTTGCCCTAACTCGACACCACTGAGCATACACCTTGCTTTTTCCATCAACGTCCTATTCATCCTTTCTGCAACTCCATTCTGTTGAGGTGTATATGGAGTATTCTTCTACCTTGCTATACCACACTTCTTACAAAATTCTTCAAATTCATTCTCGCAAAACTCTCTGCCATTATCTGTCCTCAACACCTTAATTTGTTTCTCTATTTGATTCTCAACAAGAGCCTTAAACTCTTTAAACCTTTCAAAGACTTCATATTTCTTCCTGAGGAAATATATCCAAGTATTCCTTGAGAAGTCATCAATAAATGAGACGTAGTACACAGATTTTCCCAATGATGGGACTGACACAGATCCAAAAACATCACTGTGAACTAGCTATAAGATTCCTTCTGCCCTCTTTGCACCATAGGAGAATCTTACCTGATTCTGCTTCCCATATAGACAATGTTCACAGAAATCAAAATCTAGAGTGTAGTTATACATACCTTCAACCATATCTTTACTGTGTAGTAGTCGAAGACCCTTTTCTTCGATATGCCCCAGTATTTGATGCCACAACATAACTTTTTCTATAGAGACTGTAGGAGTTCTTTCTTCTTCAACTCCAATATCAGGAAAAATGGAACTATTACACCCATCACTAATAGTTCTTCCTTCCATCTTATATAGAGTTCCAAACCGAACTCCTTTCAGCAACACCATTGCTCCTCGAACCATCCTGCAGGTTTCCTTTTAAAATATTGTTTTTACCCCTGCATCGTCCATTTTGCTTACATAAATCAAATTTCTGGCCAAACCTGGGATGTGAAAAACACCAGGCAGTGATCTAATCCTTCCATCTATGAGCCTCAACTTGAATTTTCCACGTCTTATGATTCTGGTTGTCGAATCATCACCTAAGAAAACATTACCTCGATCATACCTTTCATATTTGCAGAACCACTCCCTGTGGGGAGTCTTATCAAAGGATTCCCTAGATTCAACCAACCATGCCTCATGATCTGCATGTGTGCTTGAAGAAGCCAATTACACATCCCCTCCTTCTTCCTTGGAGGTCTTTTCTTTTGTAGAATGAGATTCTTCAGATCCCTTTTTTTTTCTCAACCTTGGATCTACATTGCTTCTTGTAGTGCTCTTCTTTTCCACATCGACAACATACCCTTATAAAATTTCTGAGAGATTTAGATCTACCCTTAGACATAGATCTCCCACTTGAGAAATTAGATCTATTCCTTTCTTGGGAACGTCCTCTTGCAAATAATGCATATGTGCTCTGTCCTTCCATATTCTTCCATCTCATCTCCTCCGACAAAAAGGATGAAAACACTTCATCAAACTTCAAGGCAGTTTTATTACTACCTATGGCCACAACCAGACTATCCCAGGAGTCTGGTAAAGAACGCAGTAAACTAATACATTTATCTTCATCTAAAATTTTAATCTCAACAGATACTAACTAACTTACCATAGTATTGAAGGCATTCAAATGCTCTTCCACTGAGTCTCCATCTCTCATCCTCGGGTTATACAACTTCTTTCTCAGGAATACTTTATTTACCAGGGACTTAGAATAATACAAATTCCCCAACTTTTCCCATAAATCCTTGGTTGTAGCTTCCTCTGACTCATTTAGTAATACTGAATTGGAGAGACACAGTTGGATTGTGCTCTTTGCCTTCCGATCCAACTTTTTCCAGTCATCTGCTAAATTTCCTGTAGGTGCAATACTTGGATATACCGTGATCCATTGATCTCTGTCCACCAACAGATCTTCCATCTTGAGCTTCCACATATCAAAACTTTTCCCATTAAACTTCTCGATCTCCATCTTCGAATTGCTTTCCATTTATTTTCACCTGAAAAAATCAATACCACAGATCTCCCACTGTAACAAGGCTTATCATAGTCCCGAGCCAAACCCTTGACCACAAAGGCATCTCCCTGAATCCAACAAAGCTCTAATACCAAATATAAATTCTACTCTTGTACAATATCTACTGCAAACAAATATTCAGTAAAAGAACATAAAATATACAATGACAAATACAAACATTACACAAATATTTTGTTAAAATTTTCAAAACCCCAACCCAGTTTCAGTCTCGCTGATTTTTCAGCCAAATTTAAATGCCAAACTCAGTTTCAACACTGTTTCAGCATATGTTACAGCCCTGTGTTTCAGCATATACTCACAGCGGTGTTTCAGCATATGACTTAGCACTGTGTTTCAGCATATGTTACAACACTGTGTTTCAGCATATGTTACAGCACTGTGTTTCAGCATATACTCACAGTGGTGTTTCAGCATATGACTCAGCACTGTGTTTCAGCATATCTTACAGCACTGTGTTTCAGCATATGTTACAACACTGTGTTTCATCATATACTCACATCGGTGTTTCAGCATATGACTCAGCACTGTGTTTCAACATATGTTATAGCACTGTGTTTCAGCATATGTTACAGCGTTGTGTTTCAACATATAAAAACTTAATAGAAAATAACTTCAGAACTGAAACATGAGGATTCTGAACATCGTTTTCAACGCAGAAATAAAATATCAGCAATATGCAAAACTCAGAAAATATAGACACAAAGATATTTGGTCTAACTTCGACCCTGGAAAAACCCACAAAGCGAAAACCAATGAGAGAGGGCTTTGTATTATTTATGAGCTTCTGAGAAATTATTTTACAGCATATTCATCTTCATATATTTACACAAACTTATCTAGACATTCCTGTAGCTTTGCTCCTCGATTTCTGACTGTACGGTTGTCCCAGCAATTAATGTTGTACGGACTGTCCCGAAATTTGTGCCAAAAATCTGCTAAGACTCAATTTTCGTGCCACTAAATGTTATTCGGCAGCCTTGGAATGCATGCCAATACTCCCAGAAATTGCAGTTGCTGTCTCTTTTCTTCAGCTCGACCTCTCTCTTGCTCTCTCTTGTTCTCTCAACAAGAATGCTTGAACTCCTCTTGTTCTCTCAACAAGAAAGCTTCAACTTCCTTGTTCTTGGCATCTCACTAAGAACCTCTTGGCATCTCACCAAGAGTCTCTTTCTCTCTCAACAAGACTGTTGTTGCTTCAACTACCCAAGAATGGGTGCGCCCTCTTGCCCAAGTCGACCTCATGAGGGAAGGTGAGGGGTTTTCTAATCTAACGGTTGAGATTAGATCAGATGGGTGGCTGAGATTTGGTGTCTCTTCACTCACCCTCACTTTAA
>ML790655.1:173327-228409 GCA_009831015.1 Picea engelmannii | reverse complement strand
AAACCAGTGAGAGAGGGCTTTGTATTATTTATGAGCTTCTGAGAAATTCTTTTACAGCATATTCATCTTCATATATTTACACAAACTTATCTGGACATTCCTGTAGCTTTGCTCCTCGATTTCTGAACCAGAAATCCGTACAAATGTATGGCTATCCCAGCAATTAATGTTGTACGAACTGTCCCGAAATTCGTGCCAAAACTCTGCTAAGACTCAATTTCTGTGCCACTAAATGTTATTCGGCAACCTTGGAATGCATGCCAATACTCCCAGAAATTGCATCTGTGTCTCTTTTCTTCAACTTGACCTCTCTCTTTCTCTCTCTTGTTCTCTCAACAAGAATGCTTGAACTCCTCTTGTTCTCTCAACAAGAAAGCTTCAACTTCCTTGTTCTTGGCATCTCACCAAGAACCTCTTGGCATATCACCAAGAGTCTCTTGCTCTCTCAACAAGACTGTTGCTGCTTCAACTACCCAAGAATGGGTGCGCCCTCTTGCCCAAGTCGACCTCATGAGGGAAGGTGAGGGGTTTTCTAATCTAACGGTTGAGATTAGATCAGATGGGTGGCTGAGATTTGGTGTCTCTTCACTCACCCTCACTTTAATCATAAAGTCACCTTTTAATTTGCATCTCACAAATTAAATAACTAGGACCCACATTCGGCAATTTCTCCCCCTTAGGCGACTAAGGAAGAGAAACACTTGCCTTGGTACTTTATTTTAATAAAAAATTTAACAGATTTTCCCCTGGAAACCCAAACCGGGAAAACTAACATATTCTATATTCATTCATGTATTAAATTGTTTACAATACAATATACATATAGGATCCAGCGATATCAAAAACCCTAAACCAATGAACTGGATTAGTCCACAACCCTAATTCCTTAACCAGAAATAGAAAACCATCGGCAAAAACCATGTGCCGAAAAAACACCTAAATATGTGACATGTTTCCCAAGGCACATGACATGTTTCCCGGGGCATGTGAAACTACTAATCGTGCAAACAATATAACACATACCCAACAAATCCAAGTAGTGAAACTTGGAGGAATTGCATAAACGACACTGAAGAACATTATGTACTATTTTTTTATATTTATTCATTACAAGTACATAGTTATGATTATTGCAAGCTAGGGTTGTTGACTAATCCAAAATTAGTCATGTGAGACTAAAGTAAAGTTTGACAAAAATGCTAGTCTCTTGTTGTTGAAGTTAAGGAAGGTTTGTAGGTATGTGATCATATACACCATGTATGTTACAGAGTTACAAATCAGATTTGGATGATGAAATTTATGAGGGATTTTGATTGAGGTATGTTACAGATAGAGGTTGTATAATAGTGAGGTTGTGGCACATGGTTTGATGTAATTGTTTATGGTATTTGGTTATATATAGTGTGATGTATTCATAGATAAATTTTGATGGTTATATTTGTATATGTATTTTTTATATGGTTGAGGTACATGTTGGGTACATGGTTGAGACAAGTAGTTGATGAGTTGGCACATACATGAGGTGTATAGTTGATGATGTTGGTACATCTTCATGAGTCATAGTTGATGCATGATTGGTACATACTTGGTACATGATTGGAGGCATGTGTTAGTAGTATTGTTGACACATGGTTTATGGATGATGTAGCATACTTGTCTTGGTATATTATTAGAAGAACATATTGATCTTGGTGATGATTATGAGTTGTTGTGATGCACATTGTTGAGAGTTGTCTTGGTGATTGATTTTGGTGAGTAGATTTGATTTGGTTTATAAGATTGATGAGATGGGTTTTTGTGATAGGTTGTTTGAACATATTGTTGTGACATGTTATTTGTACAGGTTTGGTGCATGGTTGATGCACTTGTTTATGGTACAGGTTGATTACATGTTGTTTGGTACAGGTTGTTACAAGTTGTTGGGTCTAGGTTGATTGGTACAGGTTTACAACAATATATCTCACAGTGATAGTGTGACAATGGTTCCATCATTCTACTTATATTTCAGGGTGGTTGGATGGGAAAATGATAGGTGGTTGTAGCTAGAGAACATAGGGGGTTGTAGCCTCCTTCTGGTTGTAGCCAAAGAATTGGGGAGTTGGAGCTTCCCTCAAGTTGTAGCTTGAGAAACTAGGGGGTTGGAGCCTCCTTCCAATTATAGCTGGAGAATTGGAAGTTGATGCTTCATTGAATATAATTCTAGACATATAAGAAAATCACTCTGTGGTTTTCTCCCGAATTGGGTTTCCACGTAAATATTGGTGTATTGTGCATTGTGTGGATGTGTTTATTATGCAGTGATGACTGTTAATGCTTATGATACAATAAGATATTGATGATGAATATATGAACATGGTTGAATAAGTAAAATAATATACTTTGTGGTTTAAAGGATTAATAATTAGTATACTTGCTCATTATTGATTCATCCTCCCCCCTCTTAGTAATCCAAAAATTGGTATCGAAGCTGGTTCCTTCGGGAAATAGTTTAATCACTGGAAGGAGATCATGGATTATTCTGAGAATGGAGTACCATTGTTTAATGATATGAATGGTTTAAAGTATGAGATATGGAGCAGAAGGAAGAAAGTATTTTACATGAACATGGGTATTATATTTGGCCATCAGTTGTTACAGGATATGATAGTTCAAAAAGGGAAAAGACTGCAACCAATAAGGAATTGAAGAAGAATAAAAAAGTAGCAATGGATTTCATCTGGGAAGGATTACCTAATCCGGTAAGAGAAAAGGTTTACAAGAGGGAAGGATTACAATCAATTCCTACATCGATCCTCGATCAGATATGATCCTTCTTGGTACACCATGTAATCTCACAACCTTGCTGAAAAAAACTCTGGCTATGTCTGGTGTCTGATACATCGTATGTACTGGAATAAAGAGTGCACTCTTCGTCAGAGTGTCTACTACCATGAAAATCGAGGCATGTCTCCTTACCGCCAGTGGAAAACCAACAATAAAGTCCATCGAAATGACTTCCCATATGGATTCCGGAATATCGTGTGGCTGTAACAATCTTGTCGGATGTCTATGTTCATCTTTAACTTACTGAGATTCTAGAAATCTGGCCATGTAACTAACTATGTATGCTTTCATTCCGTTCCAGAAGAATAAAGGCTTAAGGTATGTCTTCATCTTCATGAGTCCTAGATGAGCCATTTACACTTCTCTATGAGCTTCGCTCAAGATCAAACTTCTTAATTCGTTATTAGATGGTACGTAAATTATTTTGTGGAATATCAACAATCCATCATTGTCTAAAGAGTAACCTTCAAACTTTGGTACCATCATGGTATTTCATCCAATATTATCCTTAACTTCTTTATACCAGTCATCATCGATTTGTAAGTTTAGAATATTTTCTAGAAGATTCATCTTAAGAGGTAATACTGAAATTATGTGTGGTCTACAAATCAACGGATCTATCACTCGGTTCACAGTTCCTTTAATGTAAGTAATTTCAAAGTCATATTCACTAAGTAATTCTGACCAATGCCTTTGTTGCGCATTCAAGTCACTCTGTGTAAAAATATGTTGCAATCCACAATGATCTATTTTTAATTTGAATTTCCATCTAATTAGATAGTGTTTCCAAACTCTCAAAGGATATACAATTTCTAATCATTCCAGGTCATGTGTTGCATAGTTCTCTTCATGCTTTCTCAATTTCCTCAAAATGTAAGCGATCACTCAAGCGTCTTGCATCAAAACTCCACCTAAACCCTCCTTGGATGCATTTGTGCATACCAAGAATTCATTTTCCATGTCGGGGACCTTCAGTATTGATGTTTTCATCAACAAATCCTTAAGCTTCTGAAATGCTTCCACACATTTCTCTGTCCAAACAAACTTCTTGTTTTTCTTTTGCAATTATGTGATTGGATTTTCTATCTTTGAAAAAACTTTGACAAATCGTCGGTAATATCCTGCTAAACTCATAAATATGCGTACTTCTTGTATGTTTGTTGGTTTTGTCCATTCCATAATAGCCTTGAATTTCGCTGGATTTACAAGGATACCTTCACTAGATATGATATGTCCCAAATAATGAATCTTATATTGGTAAAAAGAACATTTTGATAGCTTCCCGTACAATGTTTTTTCTCATAGACATTGTAGGACCAATATTAAATGTTCGTCATGTTATTCTTTCGTTCGAGAATAAATCAGTATATCATCAATAAATACTTGAACAAACTTTTCTAAGTATTCGTGGAACACCCCATTCATCAAACTCATGAATACCCCCTGGGCGTTCATCAGTCTGAATGGTAAAATTGTAAACTCATAGTGTATGAATCTTGTCTTAAATGCAGTCTTAGGGATGTCTTCCTTTTTAATCCGTAATTGGTGATAGCCTAATCTCAAGTCAATCTTTGAAAACATTGTCGCTCATTTCATCTGATCAAACAAATCATATATTCTTGGAAATATATACTGGTTAATGATTGTCACTTTGTTCAATTGACGGTAGTCAATACAAAGCATCCACGATCCATCCTTCTTTCTTACAAAAATAAATGGTGCAACCCATGGTGATACACTTGAACATATGAGTCCCAAGTCCAACAATTCCTTCAATTTCATTTTCAACTCTTGCAATTCAGGTGTTGACATCCGATAAGGGGTTCTCACTATCGGTTCAGTTCCAGGTTTCAAGTTGATTGTAAACTCCAACTTTGTTTCAGAAGGTAAACCTGGTAACTCTTCTGGAAATATGTTTGCAAACTCTTATACTACATGAAGGTTTTCTTGTTCTTCTACCTCACCCTTTTCATTCAATGCTAAGATTGCATATAACTTGCATCCCTTGCGCATACTCTTTTGTATATGTAGGGAAGAAATAAATCTCAGACACACGTCTGGTTCTTTCCTACAATCACTCTACTCTGTACCAAATCATCTATCAAACTTAATCGTTTTGTCTTACTGTTGAGTATCGCATCATGTGATTACAACTAGTCCATACCAATCACTTTATCATAATATCCTAAGATCATGACATATAGGTTGGCCTTCATTACAAAATATCCCAAGTTAATGCTACAATCCGTAACCTTTCCTCCAACCTTCTGTTTGGCACCAGATGCCATTTCTACGTATCTAAACGCGTCCTCCTCAAATGTCTTTACCTTAATTCTGTTTAGTGTTGCACTAGAGATAAATCTCTCTGTAGCACCTAGATCTATCAATAAAATAAATTTTTTGTTGGCGATTGTATATGCCCTCTTGAGAACAATAGACTGGTGCTCAGACTGACGGTTGTTCACCACTGCATGTATCCTGTGGGCCTTGCCAAATATCCAAATGTAGTGGGTCCTGATGATACATATACTCTAGCCTTCTCAATCAGAGAATATCACTGGTATTGTGGCTCTCCACATGTCCAACGTCTATTCTTTGGTCCAGTACTCCTGTTCCCTGAAGTAGAAGTTGTTGACCTAACAGTATGTGACCCTAGTCTTTTCTATTGAACATGCCTAAACTATTGTTGTTGTTGTGGACGACGTTGTTGCTTCTACTTTAGTCCTCTGTATGGAGTCCTCTGTTGAGGATTATGTCATTGTGGTGTTGATAACATAGGTCCTCTTGGAGTATCTCGATGCCTCGAAGTCTGTCTAGCTAGTGTTTGATGCTACTACGTTCCTGATGTCATCTGTCCATTCGGTCTAGAAGGATTCTATCCCTGGACCCCAGTTTTCATCTCTTCCTTAGCTATGAGGGCCTTCTGAACTGCATCTTGCAACGTCTGAGGCATTAGAATCCTCACCTTCACAAGAATGTTGAAGTTAAGGTCGAACAAAAACTTGTTGACCTTTAACTTCTCCGTGTTTAGATGTGGTTCATACCTAAGTAGCTCCATGAATCTGGTCTCATACTCTGGCACTGTACAACCACCCTGTCATAAGGAATTGAACTCATTAAGTTGGCACTCAATGAATTCCTCGGACAAGTACCTCTCCCAGAACTGTTCCTCGAACAACTCCCATGACACTTCTTCGAAGACAATGTTTAGTTGAGGTAGGAGCATATTCCAACATAGAAGAGCACTCCCCTTCAACTAAAATAACACCATGCATAATTTCATGTTGGAGGTGTAATCACAAAGTGCGAAGCACATCGCCATATTCTCCAACCATGCCTCGATTGTTGAGTCATCTGTGGCACCAATACAATCAAGAAACTTCACCTTCTCAATTTCTTTGTGCATACGATAACTACTAACTGGAGTTCATTGTGAACCCTCATTGGGTACAGATGCTCTACCCTCGTCTTGATCCAGTTGGTTAATCAATGCCTTTGACATTCTATAGAAGGATCTCATCATACCTATCACATCTCCCACAACATCTTGTTCCTGCTTAGTGATTTGTTCTTCTCCTTGGGGGTTAGGCCCCTCTGGCATGGATTCTATCAAAGGCGTCACACCTCTTCCTTTAACACCACGTTGTCTACTTTCTCGACGTCCTCTAACCATGATTACTTGCATGGATAATTTCAAATTTTAATTAGTGATATATTTTAATCATTCATTTAACACAGTGGAAGGCGTAATGGTCCAATGTCACAGGGTTGAACCCGCTATGATACCATATGTAACAACTCTACAATTACATCATCAATGTAACTAAGTATTTTTTATTTTTTTTTAAAACAACATTTAGAATAGGTGACATGCAACATACATCAACCTACACATTCTAATCTTATCACATCACCATACAACAAAATCAAATACAACATAATTGTATCCATAGATCAATCACAACACAAAAGGATAATAACATATATCTATCCTCCCATCCTACCCTGCAAGGTTAGGACCTCCAAGACACATAATCAATGCTCAAGTCCAGGATTCGTCCGATTGATTTTGACCATTAAAGGTCTCATGACTGGTGACTGTTCTGAGGAACAAGGAGATATATAATCCCATAACCAACTTCTAACCTAGACTCATGACTAAATTTTAATAATAAGGCACATAATCATAACACAATCAATCTCGTCAATAAATAACAGGTAAAACAATTAACATCTACACAAAGAATGAACAATGACATTACGTCAATAACTTCTTATTGTCTATGCTAGTTCTAGAACTTTGAACTAGTGACGCAACACAAAATAAACAAGTAACTTAAACATCTATCACTTTTATGGATGCACAACCTGCGCCTTAATCACTTAAATCCGAAGTACAAATATTTAATTATAAGAAATTCAATAAGTTTAATTAATTTATCGCTATCTAATCATTTCTATAATTTAATGATGTCTTGACATCCATATGATTCTTAATTACAACAATAGGTCAAAGTCATTTTCTTATTTAAGTAATTAATGAATTTCATACTAAATTCATTGATGACAAATCATTAATGACTTAAATCTTTTTTAATTCAATTAAAAACAATTAAGCCATTAACAATATATAACCTTAATAGAATCACTTAATTTAATGATATCAATCATTTCAAAATACATCATTAATAACTCAACTAAATAGTACTTGAACATATTGTTTTCCATTTATTATAATAAGGATATCGTTATACCTCAATTGTAGAGTGATATAAGCATTGCAATCTATAAAATTTTAATCATTTTCCATTTAATTTAACTTCATAAGTGATTCTAATAAGGATATCGTTATATCTCAATTGTAGAGTGATATAAGCATTGTAATCTATAAAATTTTAATCATTAATTCACTCTACTTAAAATGTAGGTGGACCTTAAGTTACAATCTCAAGATTTAGAGCATTATTTAGTAATGCCACATAATTTAATATCATTTAATGGACTAAAACTCTTTATGATAACATTATCATAATGCCATGAACCTTTCCTTATAGTAGTCTCACAAATCATACTCTATTCAATGATTAATATTTATTAATAAAATATTGCAGTGAGAAGTAATATTAGAAAACACAAATTTACTAAATTTACAAATAAATCGATTTTGTCCAGGCTTACTCTCTCTATATATAAAAAATCTGAAAGGTATGGAAACATAATTAGTGGATCAATGGTTTTACAGGATACGAAGGAGGTCGAGACCACTAACTGCTGAATATCTGGTTAACGATATAATATCGTAGTTTAAGGCTCTCACTCAAACTTCGATCCGCCCTAGGAAAACATATAACCAATCCTGTATCACAGCACAAATAAATTCGATCGTGTAATACATGTCAAGGTAAATTCTGTGATTATTCCTATAATCAATTTGAGAATGCGTCTACATCATTTCAGTAATTTGTATTGCAAAATTAATACATATATCACTTAACATTCGTGCCATCAAGACATAATCATTTAAAATGCTTTAAAAATAAAGTCATGTTCATGTCCTTAAGCTAATTACAACAATGATATAAGAGACATTCTACATATAACAAAAATTTGCAATGCATTGTATTATAGAGGTAATGTGTACTCATCATTCACCGCTGGAAAATGAGTTGAACTCTAAAATTCAATTCAAGACTAGTCCATACAAATATTTGGAATTGTTTATGGTACTCAAAATCTTTTTAAATCAAGAATGGGATAACTAAACTATAAAAATACCGTAACCAAGGATTTGTTGAAACTTGTTGGTGGTGTTTTTTCCGGATCTTGAGCAACCTCTGATTCCACCGTTTTCCAATTCTGAGACCTCACAGATACCTCCTAGCCAATGCTATGGGTACTCTTCTTCACCCTTAGCTCCCCGAGCCGCAAAGGGGCCACACACACAAAACCATAAATAAAGTAGCTCCAAGCTTGTCTCACAAGGTAGAGCTTTCACTCCTTCCTCGAGCTTGGTATCCCAACTCTCACAAGTAAAACATAGTCCACAATAATTTTGGCAGCATAACCTTACCAAAAACAAAAGAGATCCAATTACTTTCTACACCATTTTTTTTATAGAATTTTCCTCAATGACACATGTCCACATGCACAATTGATTAACTTTTTAATTAATAAATTATGATTATTCACCCACACACTTGTCACACTCTCCCAAGATTGCACAAGTAATTACAAATTTTATTTTATTTAAAAAGTCAAATTCCCTCACATTCCCAATGTGTTCCTATTTTCTCTCTTAGTTGTCCCTTTATTCGTCATATTCTCATTCAATGAGTGTCTCCTAACTAGATTTTAGTTACAGTTGGATTAAGAGTCTTCTTCTAGTTAAACTAGTGGTAGTTTGACTCTAGATGCCATTCTATGTGTACACCTATTCTCTCATATTTTTTAATTCTTTCATTTTCAAAATCCATTTTATTATTATTTCATGCACATAGGTGCATTCTATCCAATCTTTAGATTTTTCTCATTTTTCTTAAAATGATTTATCTTTATTCTTTTAATTTATTAAATATTTAAATTAGTCCCCCAATTAAACTTAGATTTAAGCTTAGTCTTAGAGTTAGGCTTTGGATTTTATGGGGGTTTATAATTAATAAATTCTCTGTTTAATTAAATAAATTAATTCGACAAGGTCTAATCAATTCAATGTTTTCTAGGCCACCTAGACTTATTGACACAATTTTTATTTTTTATTTTTACGCTATGATCACTTCAGGATGCACCTCTATGCTCCAAGGGTGCCTCTCACCTTTGACTGGTTTTGGAAGTTTTTTTGACCCTTGGAATCAACACTCCACTTGGTCAACCTTGTGAGAGACTAAGGGCTTCTAAGGAATAAGGACCCCGCCTTATTGCACACTCCTTAGAAATCTTTGTGAGCGACTATCTCAGTCCTCCCTCACGACATCATGGATATCTCGAACTAGATAACTGTTAACCTACCCTTCAAGCCATGGTGGGAGTGCTAGTAGGTTATGATAGGGATGCTTCCATACATTTCCCTCAATGTCTATTTTTTGTGCATGGCCCCTTTACTCCTTATGTGAGTCGAATTAACAAGCATCGTCATTCTACATCCATTAACAAAAATACTGTCAATGATCCATATACATAATCATACTATAATCAATCATATGTCACATGTGCATAAAATGAAATACTCAAACAAAAATACAATCCACTCCTTGATAGTCCATTGATGCCATCAACATCCATAATCTGTCATGTGTCCTCCACACTCAAGAAAACTTATCAATAGTGTTAACACCTACTTTTTTCTACATTGTTTTATTCCTCATTCATCCTTACTTGTGTTTTCAAATTTAGTTTAAGTTATAAATATTTAAAATTATGTTGTTAAAGGTTTAATAGCTTATCTTAAAGGGATTAAAACAATTCTATATTGAATGAATGAGATGGACTTAGTTTTGTAAGAGCGGGACAAAAAAAATTACACACATGTTTAAATGATTGCTTGATGACATCACTTGGATTCAAATCTTTTCATTTGAGGCATAAGTCATGTCAACATCTATACTTCATGATTATTTAACTTAGTAGACTACAGATTCAAAGTCTAATCCTCCCAAGAAATAAAAAGGAAAAATCAGATTGAGCGCTACAGGAACTTCCACATGTCCCTAGTCGTGATTATTTCAAGTACCATGGAGAGTCATGGAGGTTGTGGATTGTAATACAAAGTTCATGTGTATGAAAAACATTTAGCAAGTACCATTTTTCAGCCATAGCATGCGAATATGGGTGGTCTTTTCTACATGTTATCTATCCATAGGGTTATACGAATGAGGTTTTTCAAACAATGTATTTTCAAAATTGGCGCATTGTTCGTTACCTATAATAGCTGGTTGATTTGAATTGACACCCACACAACAGACAGATCCCTTCTTTATAGCCAAGAGTCTGGTCTTCTGGTCACAGGTGCATATATGGGTAAAGGTGGACATGTGAATAGGAAAGAACCCGAAGGGCCTGAGAACATGGAGGCTTATGAAAATAGTTTCCATATTTTTGATCGAGCAGGTTGGTATATTTTCTGTACTAGGCTGGATGGTCATCATTACGCTACAACCATGGAATTCACTGAGAGTTTTAATGGATAACGGGCCCAAATTGAAAACTTGGTCATGCAGATTATAGAGGATTCCATAGTAGTTGCTTGCAATCTCCCGACTGATGGAGAAAGATAGTTTAAAAACAAATTGATTACAAGAGGAGATGTAAATCAACTTCCGAAACCCGAACACAGAGACCCTAATTGGGCCAAAGGAATTCTGAGGGATTGGATTACTGATGAATGGATGGAATCCTTACTCATGCTTAAAATATTCATCACCTATGAGGGGCACTATTATGTGACATTTCTATTTCATCTTCAATTTTTGCTTCATCTGGAAGGAATTAAGAGGATGAATCTACCCTACTATTTCTTGAGGGATCTAAAAAACATGGCCATGAATGTCTAAGAAAATCCCAAAACCCCTCCTCACAAAATCTATCATCAGGGCTTGATCAAAGTATTTGTCAAAGTTGAGATGGGGATATTGCAGAAGACTTGGGATAAATTTTTGATCTAGTCAGGTTTTGAGAAGAAAGTGAATCCTTCTACTGCAAAATCACATGATAAGTGTACTAAGCCTAAAAAAGAAACTTCATCTAGTGGCAATTGATTAGCCAAAGCAAAGAAGAGAAAAAGAGTATCCTATGTTAAAATTTTAGATGAACCTGTGGAAGCTTCCCCAACTAGCCATCAAGCACATGCAGGGTCTTCCCGTATCCTAGGTGGAGGTAAGCACCCTTTTCCTTTTTCACTGAAGACTTACTCTAGAAGGACTCAAAGACAAGTAAAACCAAGGGTATTGGGGGAGCATAGAAAACCCGAGACAATAGAGGAATTAGTAGATCATGTAGAGCCTAAATACCATTCCCCAAAGGTCATTCCTTCCAATGCAAGCTCCTTTGAAGACAATGTCTTTCAATATAAAATTGTAATGCGAATGAGGGGCACCGGGCCTCAAAACAAGTTCAGGATGAAGTCTAAAGTAGTGTATAAACCTGTTATCACATAGAAGATCGTAATTATCGATGAAGAGACTATTAAACCTATGAAGAAGCCATCTGCAACCAAGAAAATACATGTCACTAAGCCTGAGAAGAATAAATTCAAGAAGGTTGGTCTGATCATAAATAAAAAGACTATCACTGAAAGGATCTCTGCAGCTGAAGCAAAGCTTCTTCCTCATAATCTTTCACCTAGTCTCATCATCCAACTTCTCCTTTCCCTTCCATTCTCTCTGGAATGGCTTCCTGTCTCGATCCCTCTAGGGCACAAATGGTTTGGAGAAAGTTTTATTCTTTGGCACTGAGTCTGCAAGATCTCGAGTGTGAAGGATGGAATCCTGCAAAGTGGGAGGACAGTATGCCTTCACCCATCCTCTCCAAGGATCTCTAAGTCCTTCTATGAATAGCATGATCATCCTGGGCTCCGATATATCTGTCACTGCCATGGCTACCCGCTGAAACTCTGTGATGAACGCCTTTGTTGTGCCAATTTGTCTCAACTAGGATAGATCCCTAAAGTGTATCTCGGGATCCTTCCTGTCAAACCTGTCCATGAGCCTATATGTAAACTCCCTATAGGAGGTGATGCAACTGTGACACAATGTCACCAGTCCGTGATACCACCACTCATGTGCCTCACCCTCCAAGTGTAAGGTCGTGAAACTGATGGCCTCTGTCTCAGTCATTTGGTTGAGCTTGTAATACGTGTCTAGATTCTATACCCAAGTTCTGGCAGTGTATTTGGATGATCTGTCGAAAGAAGGGATTGTGAGTTTCCCAACTTTTTGGATGAAATCGAGGTTATGCCTCTGCTGCTGTTGTGGTCCTCCCCTCTGCGGCTCTCCGGGGTGGTTCCTGAATCTGAGTCCACAATACTCAACTAAGGTCATGTCCTGATGGAAGTCATGACCCAATGTTGCGTACTCCCTCCTATACTCTGCAATGTTTTCGGCATGAGTGGGTGGCCTCTATGCTATTGGTGGCGGTGCTACTACCGGGGGTGCCCTCTGGAAACTGGGAAACAAGGGTCTGGGAATCCTACTCACAGAGGTGTATGTGCGAGAGAGTGAATGGGGTCTACTGCCTTCTCCTGAGTTCCCCTATGTTGCATGCAGGACTTGTGTATCTAGGGTGCCCACTCTAGCCAATCTATCAACCACCTGTGCCAAGGATTGAAACATGGTTCGTTGACTAGCTAACATATCGTTGATAACCTGCATGAAATCTGCCTCTGGATCTACAGGGGCCTTTCCACTGCCCTCTGGTCGCTCATATCTGTCTCCTAACATCCTCTATGCCTCGCGTTCAACCTCATGCTCTACCCTTCTCTCTACTTCTCTGTGTGCCTCTTCCTCTTCCTCTGAGCTAGGAGGAAAAAGGGGAAAATCAGGCCTATGTCTTCTTTCTTGATGCCTGTTGTAAGTGACATATTCATCACCTACGTGTTCACGGCCCTCTGGGTCTTCTGATGCACTCATTTTCTTTAGTCATAAGCTAGCAAGACTAAAGCTATTATACCACTGTAATGTTCCTGACTTGGCTAGTCTAGGAAACACTGCTAATGCGTGTGTAGGATCAAAGGTTTACAACATATAAATGATCATACAAATAATAAACGTGACAAAGGACTGAAAATTTTGTATTATGATATCTCTATGGATTACAAAATGGCTGAATGCGACTGAATAAACTAACAATACTTGACTAGATCAACAGACAAAGGATCTTAGCTGGAATACAAATAAGCAACTGCAGTTGAATAAAATAACAACACTCAGCTAGATCAAAAGAAAAAATGATCTTATCCGAAATACAAATAAGCAACTAAAAGATAATACCCGGAATATGGGAGCACTACAGAATCAATGAAGAATGATGGAAGACTTGAATGATCTTCCTGGTGACTAGGGTGTGTCTTTCAACACCGAAATCAGCCAACTGGTGTCTTCCTCCTAGAATACACTGAACTATCTCTCTTGAGATGCGCCTCTTCTCCTCAATGACAAGTCATAATCTGCATAATGATGAATTAGGTCACTGAACCTTCCTTTATAACTTTCCAAAACCCTAAATCATGCTGAAACCCTAATTCACTGTTGACTTCCAAAACCCTAAATCACTGTTGAAACCCTAATTCACTGTTGACTTCTATTTTTAGCTCATAATGACTTAAAAGCACTTTTAACCCTTTTTAGCTCAATGTCACTTTCCGAATATAACACCTGTGACTGGAGTGACCTCTAGTAACCTTGTTTACCCCTCTTTGGACCTAGCTATAGTCTAACAGGGTGGTTTAGACCATTAAGCCTCCTCTCTGGAGCTCCTATTTGGAAAGGAACATTATAGTAATATTGTATTTTGGGTCTTCAGCTGGGTGCGAAGATCTACTCTGCAGCTGGGTGCATAGGGATAGGGAATAAAGAGGAAGAGAGAGAAGGATATACAGTTGAGTGCACACATAGAACTGTATATTTTCATCTATTCTATCAGTAAACACAATTCTGTGGACGTAGCTCTAGGGCGAGGGTGAACCACGTAAAATCTTGTTGTTCCATGTGTTTGATGTTTTGTTATTTACTACCTTTTATGTTGTTATTGCACTGCTATTTTTCCTATTTAAGATAAGAAGATATAACTTACTTCGTGGAGTTAGGCATAATACTGCTAAGAATATCTATGTTATTTTTCATTATTGTTTTGGAATCATCTTGCATTTCCTATGGTTGTAGACACTTGTGTCCTACAACCCCCCTATTGCTACTTCGGGTGAGATTCCATCTGCTTCACAGGTGTTTCCATAAGGGCCAGTAGTTAGGTTTTGTTGGTGCACTGTTAGATTTGAGCCCTGGGTCTTCCCCTATGCCAACATTATCAGACTAAGTGTTGTTCTGTGAGGGATAAAGTTCTTTTCTCCCTTTTATTTTCCTCTTCTATACTTACCCGTTTTAACCTTTTCTTCTTCCCCTCTATTATATGTTTTTGGTTCTACACTTAGTCGCATTTCTATGCTCGCGGGTTCTCAGGGTGGTAGACTGACAAATCCTCATCTCCATCTATATCTTCACATCATGAGTTTGACCAACTGCCGTTCGCTTCCATACTTAACCAATTTTATGGCCGTGGGTTCCCGGGTAGGCGCTATCAAACACTCATGCCCCGTGTTCAGGGTATACATCTTGCACCCAAAACTTCAATGATCTACAATTCGAACCCAGACTCCTCGGCCTCACAAGACTCGCTCTACATAGGACGACTCTATCTGACTGAACCACCTTTCCATACTTAGTATATTCTTAAAATTTTCACGGGTTCATGGACACCAGGGTTCACAAAAGTTTCAAAGCATTTTTTGCTACCGTCCATCCCCACCACCTCCACCCCTTCCTAATGCACATTAATTATGACTTTACTTATGATGAATCACCACACAGGTTCAAAAATATTAGCATTAATAATTAGAAATCTCGAGGACATCTCCCATTAAAATGCATTAATGGGAGAATATTATGGGATCTGATGATTTTTTTGTGTCGATCTTGAATTGGGAAAATATTGTTTGTTAGTTTAGGTTTTTTAAGGATTCATCATAGTAAGAATGCAATATTGTGCTAGCCCACTTTCATCTACAAAGGTGTTGACGTCATGTCCCTCTTTAATATTGTGCATATATTACAGCTTGTCATATTTGAGAACATTCTTGCATATGAAAATGTTAAATCATATATTTTATCTATTGCCTATGCATTCGAGCAAAATTTGCGAGCCAAAAACAACCTTCAATTTGGAACATGGTTTACATTTGGGCCACAAAAATACTATTAAAATAAAATAATATGAATAGTATTGAAATAAATATAAACAAATTCTATTTAAACTTGAACCTGAGTTTGTCAATCTCCAGGTATATTCCATAGTTGAGAATGTTTTTCCCATAGTTAATGTTTATGGCCGTGAGTTCCTAGATTGGCACTATCGAACTCTCATGTGCCTTGTTCTGTGATATACATCTTGCACCCAAAACTTTCATGATCTACAATTTGACCCCGGAATCCTCGAACTCGCAAGATTCACTCTACCTATGATGAGTCTGTCTCGGTCTGTCTGACTACCTCGCCTTTCCATACTTAGTCGATTCTTCACTTCTTGTTGTCACAGATTCTTGTGTTCGCAGACTCTCAGGTTCACAAAATTTTGAAAGCATTTATCGCTCCCATCCATCCCCACCACCTTTGCACACTTCCCAATGAAAATTAATTACAATTTTATTGGTGACAACTCACCACACAGGTTAAAAAATATTGGCATTAATAACCGAAAAGCTCGAGGACATATCCCATTAAAATGCATTAAACCGAGATTTACGGGAGATTATATTATCATCCTCCAGTGTTCACTTTAAATACTATCATGACACAATTACTATCACATGTTGAAATGCAAACAAATCTTCATCAAAGAATTACCTTTTCTCATAGGCACCCAAGATGCACCCAGTCGCCTGATATCGAATTGGCAGAGGTCAATATTATAGGATCTGTTTTTTTTTTTTGTGGATCTTGAACTTGGAAAAATTGTTGTTTACTTTAGTTTTTTTAAGGCATTATTCCCCGCCTTTCCATATTTAGTCGATTCTTCACCTCTTGTTCTCACATATTCACGGATTCTTGGGCTCCCAGGTTCGCAAAAGTTTCAAAGCATTTTTCGCTCCCGTCAATCCCCGCCATCTTCACGCCCTTCCCAATGCACATTAAGCATGCCTTTATTAGTGACAACTCACCACATATATTTGAAAAGATTGGCGTTAATAGGAGAAAAGGTCGAGGACATCTTTCATTAAAACGCATTAAACCAAGATTTATGATGCTTTTACTAGTGACAACTTACCACACGGGTTCGAAAATATTGGCATTAATAAGCGGAAAGCTTGAGGACATCTCCCATTAAAACGCATTAATGGGAGAATATTATGGGATCTGATGATTTTTTGTGTCAATCTTGAATTGGCAAAAAATTGTTGGTTATTTTAGTTTTTTTAAGGCATCATCATAGTAAGAATGCAATATTGTGCTAACCCACTGTCATCTACAAAGGTATTGGCATCATGTCCCTCTTTAATATTGTGCATATATTACAGCTTGTTATATTTTAGAATATGCTTGCATATGAAAATGTTAACTCATGTATTTTCTCTATTGCCTATGTGTTTGAGAAAAAAATGCGAGTTGAAAACACCCTTCAAATTCGAACATGGTTTACATTTGGGCCACAAAAATACTATTAAAATACAATAATATGAATAGTATTGAAATAAATATAAATAAATTCTCTTTAAACTTGAACCTGAGATTGTTGAGCTCCAGGTGTATTCCATACCCGAGAATTTTTTTCCCATACTCAATTATTATGACCGTGAGTTCTAGGATTGGTGCTATCAAACTCTTATTCCCTTTGTTCTGTGATATACATCTTGCACCCAAAAAATTTGTGATCTACAATTCGACCCTGGACTCCTCGAACTCGCAATATTGACTCTACCTACAATGATTCTGTTTGGGTCCATCTGACCGCCCTACCTTTCCATACTTAGTTGATTCTTCACCTATTGTTGTCACAGATTCGTGGGTTCATGGAATCCCAGGTTCAAAAAAGTTTGAAATCGTTTATCACTCCCATCCATCCCCGCCACCTTCACACACTTCCCAATGAAAATTAATTATGCTTTTATTAGTGAAAACTCACCACACAAGTTCGAAAGATTGGCATTAATAACCAAAAAGATCGAGGACATATCACATGTTGCAATACAAAGAAATCTTCATCAAATAATTAGTTTTTCTCATAGGCACCCCAGTCGCTTGATATCGAATTGGCAGAGGTCAATATTATGGGATATGATTTTTTTTTTTTGTGGATCTTGAACTCAGAAGAATTGTTGTTTACTTTATTTTTTTTAAGGCATTATTCCCTACATTTCCATACTTAGTCGATTCTTCACCTCTTGTTGTCACAGATTCATAGGTTCCTGGGTTCCGAGGTTCACAAAAGTTTCAAAGAATTTTTCGCTCCCATCCATCCCTGCCACCTTTGTGCCCTTCCCAATGCACATTAATCATGCCTTTATTAGTGACAAATCACCACACAGATTTGAAAAGATTGGCATTAATAGGCGAAAAGGTCCACGACATCTCCCATTAAAATGCATTAAACCAATATTTACTATGCTTTTACTAGTGACGACTCACCACACAAGTTCGAAAAGATTGGCATTAATAAGAGGAAAGCTCGAGGACATCTCCCATTAAAACGCATTAATGGGAGAATATTATGGGATCTGATGATTTTTTTGTGTCGATCTTGAATTGACAAAAAATTGTTGGTTATTTTAGTTTTTTTAAGGCATGATCATAGTAAGAATGCAATATTGTGCTAGCCCATTGTCATCTACAAAGGTATTGATGTCATGTCCCTCTTTAATATTTTGCATATATTACAGCTTTTCATATTTGAGAATATGCTTGCATATGGAAATGTTAACTCATATATTTTCTCTATTTCCTATGCATTTGAGAAAAAATTGCGAGTTGAAAACACCCTTCAAATTCGAACATGGTTTACATTTCGTCCACAAAAATACTATTAAAATACAATAATATGAATAGTATTGAAATAAATATAAACAAATTCTCTTTAAACTTGAACCTGAGTTTGTCGAGCTCCAGGTATATTCCATAGCTGAGAATGTTTTTCCCATACTTAATGCTTATGGCTACAAGTTCCTAGATTGGTGCTATCAAACTCTTATTCACCATGTTCTGTGATATACATCTTGCACCCAAAATGTTTTTGATCTACAATCTGACCCTGAACCCCTCAAACTCGCAATATTGACTCTACCTACGATGAGTCTGTCTAGGTTCGTCTGACCGCCCCTCCTTTCCATAATTAGTCAATTCTTCACCTCTTGTTGTCATAGATTCATGGGTTTGCGAACTCCCAGGTTCACAAAAGTTTGAAAGCAATTATTGCTCCCGTCCATCCCCTCCACCTTCACACACTTCCCAATGCAAATTAATTACGATTTTATTAGTGAAAAATAACCATACAAGTTCGAAAATATTGGCATTAATAACCGAAAAGATAGAGGACATATCCCATTAAAATGCATTAAACCAAGATTTATGGGAGATTATATTATCATCCTCCAGTGTTCATTTTAAATACTATCAGGACACAATTACTGTCACATGTTGCAATACAAAAAAATCTTCATGAAAGCATTAGATTTTCTCACAGACACCCCAGATGCACCCAGTCGCCTGATGTCAAATTGGTAGTGTTCAATATTATGGGATATGATTTATTTATTTATTTATTTTCTGTATCTTGAACTCAGAAAAATTGTTGTTTACTTTAGTTTTTTTAAGGCATTATGCCCCGCCTTTCCATACTTAGTCGATTCTTCACCTCCTGTTGTCACAGATACGAGGTTTCTTGGGCTCCTAGGTTCACAAAAGTTTCAAAGCATTTTTCTCTCCCGTACATCCCCGCCACCTTCGTGCCCTTCCCAATGCACATTAATCATGCCTTTATTAGTGACAACTCACCACATAGATTCAAAAATATTAGCATTAATAGGAGAAAATTTCGAATATGTCTCCCATTAAAACGTATTAAACCAAGATTTATGGGAGATTATATTATCATCCTCGAGCGTTCATTTTAAATACTATCAGGAGCAAAGGAACGTTCTCATCACCTTATGGTTGCAACTCGACAACATTTTTGTGGAGATACGTTGGATATTTTTGGGCACGAGGACCATATATTTCATTGGTACAGATCTTATGACTACTAATCGTCCCCTTCTTCCAAGAAGGAAGTTATTTGGACATCTGGAATTGCGCAAGCAGGTTGTGTCCCCGAAGTTTTTGACTGTAAGGAGTTGGTCACCTGGTGCACCAAAAATTATATTATGAACCAACAGATTATCCATTTGCGAGACCATTCTTGAGTCTCCCTATCACCTCAATTATTTCTAAATATGTTAATACTTCCTGAGCCAACGCTTACTTTCAAGGGTGAGGATTGCACAAATTTCTTAGATTTTTGTTCAACATTTCATACTTTGATAAGTGTTAATTTCCCTCTATCATCGAAAACTTTGGTTTTAAGGTGTCTTCTTTGTAATGTTCCTATTCATCCACATCTGAGACAAATTAGAGATTCCATTCAAGCCCAATTGAAAGATGAGGGAGTGGTTTTATGTGACGTCAATTTTGAGTGGAAAAAATTAAGTTATCCAAAAAAAGACCTGACAAAAATTTCAAGTATCGTATGATTGGTATTCTCCCTGTATTTGATCGTTTGGTTGGTTGAAAGGCCTTCCTAAAGATTTGTATGTTGAACTTCTTTGTTTTATTGCTGAAAATTGGAAGGGACTTTCAAGTCACCTGCAAAATGCTCCTTTGTTGAAGTATGTAGCTTCTTCCAACAACACAGATTTGGAAAGTGTATCAAATAGCTACAGATCACACCAAAATTTATCTTTCGTTAGAGGAGTCGCACATATCGTGGATTTCAAAATGGTTTGGAATATTCAGAAGCGATGCCAAATATTAGTCCATGCTCGAATATACTCACAAGGAAATTATAAATTTGGATCCTCACGAAGGTGAGAAACTGTATGAGTAGTTGAATCAACATCCTAAAATTATAGAAATTTCTATCTCAAAGTTTGTTGAGTGAATTCTGGATGTAGTAACAGACTCGATAGACAGTTGGCTTCTATCCCAAATTTTGTTGAGCGACCTCTGGATGTAGTAACAAACTCGACATACAATCAACTTTCTATCACTACTGCACATTTTTTTCACTATTCCTATGCAGATGATTACATCTGGGTTGAAGAGCTTACCACTCTTTGCAAGAATATTTCCCTAGTAGTTGAAGGTGGGTATATAATCATAGAATGAGGCTCTCAAAGGTTTCTCATGCTTGCATCAACGAGTAAATGGGAAAAATTAATGGGAAGGAATTCTAGAGTATGGACTTTGCAACACTTTCTGAAGATTACTTTATACTACCAACTTCTGTAGGAAGTTTTATGTACTCAGTTAATGATTTGGTTTCTGAAGATCACCTTTTACTACCACCTTCATGTAATGATTTTTTTTTCATTCTTTAGAAGAAACCTTGACGTGGTAGATATTATAGAGTTATTTCCAACGAATATCAATCTTCCTATTGTTTCCCATGCTTTGAATAAGGAGAATTCATTTCTTCTGTTGCAGTAGATCCGATATTTGAAAAAAATGGAAGTTGCTTGATGCTTGAAGTATTAACTTGTCTGGTTCAAATAAATCACCATCACCTCACCGCAATCATCTCTCAAGTTGTCATTAGGATCATAGGTCGATAAGCACAGAGTGCCTTCCTGGTCGTAGAGTGCTTCCATCCCTAGCTTGGGTTTGAAAAGATGCTTTTATTGCTAGCTTGTTTCTTTCTCCTGGTGGTGGATCCTTCTATCCCAACTAACATGATGGAAATAAAATAGCTCTAAGAGTTTGATCACTTCCCGGGATCAGAGTTGACTATATATTAATTTCATTTGAAATAAAAAGGTTTATGTGTGAAACCTAATGTTAAACATAGAAAATAAAATTATTTATTTTTTAATATATATTATAATGTACTTTTTTAACACACCATTGGTCGAAATATTTGAGGGGTTATTTTGGATTCATGTCCTTCAAGAATGTAAATTAATTACACAATTAATATTTCTTCTAGAAATGCATTCGATCCATTTTCGACTATGACAATTGTATTGACACTGCAATGTCCAGATAATAAATGTTTGACATGCACCTAATGTTGAGGTAATCATCGCACAGGACCCCCAACCTCCAAATATGTTTTCACTCACGACAACATTGTAATTGTCTTGACAAAGAAATGCTAAAGTCGATGCTCATTTGGAGGTTTGACAACCCTGTAGTATAAGTTCTTTGACAATGACAATCCTACTTGTTCACTACCTTAATACCCTGCAATCAATGAAACTGTTCCCATTTCCACCGCCAGTGTCAATGTCCGAAGCTGAAGCTATTTGGAGATTGGAGTCACCACTAGTGTCGATGTCTGAATTTGAAGCTACTTGGAGCCTATAGTCATGACTTGATATAGTTTTACATATGTTCAATTACATGTAGGTGCAGGTTTTAGTGGGTCAGGTTGTGTTGCATATGAATACCGACTACAACTCACACGTTTTGGGACCAGCAGTCTGGCTATAGCACAGTGGCTAGTGGGCTCTCTACAATGTAAACTATGACAACAACCAATTGATATAACATTTATTATAAGCTCTTATATAATGATATTACATACACTAGTAACACTATTCGAGATCCCGGGAAGGGATCAAACTCCCTAGAGCTAGTTTATTTCCATCATGTTAGTTGGGATAGAAGGATCCACCACCAAGAGAAAGAAACAGGCTATCAATAAAAGAATCCATGCAAACCCAAGTTGGGGATGGAAGCACTCTATGACGAGGAAGGCACTATGTGCTTATGACCTATGATCCTGATGAACAACTTGAGAGATGCTTACGGTGAGGTGATGGTGATTTATTTGAACCAGAGAAGTTATTACTTCAAGCATCGAGAAACTTCTATTTTTTTCAAATATCAGATCTACTGCAACATAAGAAATGCATTCTCCTTATTCAAATCACGGGAAACAACAGGAGGATTGATATTCGATGGAAATATCTCTGGAATATCTACTACATCAAGGTTTCTTCTAAAGAATGAAACAAAATCATTACATCAGGATGGTAGTAAAAGGTGATCTTCAGAAACAAAATCATTACCTGAATACATCAAACTTCCTGTAGAAGGTGGTAGTATAAAGTAATCTTCAAAAAGTGTTGCAAAGTCCATAGTCTAGAATTCCTTCCCATTAAATTTTCCCAGTTACTCGTTGATGCATGCATGAGAAAATTTTGAGAGCCTCATTCCCTGACTATATACCCACCTTCAACTACTAGGGGAATATTGTTGCAAAGAGTGGTAAGCTATTCGACCCAGATGTAATTATTTGCATAGGAATAGTGCAAAAAATGTGCAATAGTGATAGAAAGTTGATTGTATGTTGAGTCTGTTACTACATCTAGAGGTCACTCAATAAACTTTGGGATAAAAGTTATGTTGAGTCTGTTACTACATCCAAAAGTCACTCAACAAACTTTGAGATAGAAAGTTATGTAATTTTAGGATGTTGATTCAACCACTCATATGATTTATCACCATCGTGAGGATCCAAATTTATAATTTCCTTCTGAGTATATTCGGGCATGGAGTAATATTTGGCACCACTTCTGAATATTACACACCATTTTGTAAGTCACGATATGTGCGATTCCTCTGATGAAAGAGAAATTCTGGTGTGGTTTGTAGCATTTCATGATACACTTGCTAGATCTGTGTTGTTGGAAGAAGCTATATACTTCAACAAAGGATCATTTTGCAGGTGACTTGAAAGTCCCTTCCAATTTTTAGCAATAAAACAAATAAGTTTAACATACAAATCTTCAGGGAGGGATTTCAACCAATCAAACGATCGAATACAGGGAGAATATCAATCATAAGATACTTGAATTTTTTGTCTGAGCTTCTGTTGGCTAACATAAAACATTTCCCCAAAGACGACGTCACATAAAACCACTCCATCGTCTTTCAATTGGGCCTGAATGTCATCTCTAAGTTGTCTCAGATGTGGATGACCAAGAACATTACAAGGAAGGCACCTTAAAACCTAAGTTTTCAATGATAGAGGGAAATTAACACTTATCAAAGTACGAAATGTTGAATAAAAACCTAATGTAGCCAGGCCATATCTAGAAGAGACAAATTATTCAAGAAGATAATTTAGATAGATCTAGTTGACAACACCAATGAAGTCCAGGACCCAAAATTGATATTCAACTTGTTTTTTTTAACCAACCAATCATTTGATGATCAAGTTGATATCTATAAAAGACCATCATTTGAAAATTTCTATGGCATTCTTGAATATGGTGAAGATGACGTGAACAACTGGCTAGTTGATTATTCGATTAAAAACCAAGATATTAAAGAAGCATTGCACAACCTCTCTATTGATCTAAGGGAATTGGAAAGTGAATTCTTCAATATAAAAATCCGTCATGAAATCAACGTGGAACCCATTAGGAGCTACATCAAGGAGTGGTTCAAAAAGGTTGTCAACAAGATTACCAATGAAGGCCAAAGGACACTTGAGACGGTTCCCATTACCTCTGAGGAAAGCCATAAAAGGACATCAGCAAGCAAATGACAATGCATGGGATACCATCATAGTAAGTTCATACTGGTCACATTCTTTTGTATTTGTCAATGTCTTCATCCAGTTACTCTACCTCTTTAAATAGAAAGGTTTAATCGAGGAGTGAAAATTTTCTCTTTCTTCTTTCCAGGTCTTGTTGTCTTCCATCACTGACTTTCTTCTTTCTGCAAGCTTGATTCTTGTACATATTTTATTTATGGTCTGCGAGAGCCTCAATCCCAGTCATTATGGAAAACACATTTAAATTTTAGAGAATATGTACTGAACTATATATTTTTTTACAAATTCGAAGAGAGCTATTTTGGGAAATAATATCAACTATATTTTGTAACCCAATTTATCTGAATATAAAATATTTGAGGTTGTTGTATGGTGTTTTTCAATGTTTAATATTGTTTTTTTGAATTTTTTATATATATTTTAAATTAACTCATTTTCTTGTACAACTATTGATAGATGAATTCAACCTCTTTGTACAAAAATTTAAGACGCTCTTTGATCCATACTTAAAAATGTACGATAAGCGTTTTTGTTCCCTGCTAGTACTTCCATTTAAATAAAAGCTACTTTATTGCGGCATCTACAACTTTCGCTCCTTACATTTTACATGGAAGAATAATTTGTGATAAGACATAGTTCTATGGCCCCCACCCTATACTTAAGAAAGAAATGGGTAGGCCCATCATTCTTTCATTCTTCTAGGCCCCGAAAATAGAGTCAATGAATGACTCTATTTCAACATGGCAACTTAGGTGTTGACATCATGTTCATGTTTAATATTGTGCATCTATTAAAGATTCTTATGTTTGAGAATATGCTTGCATATAAAAATGTTAAGTCATATATTTTTTTGTCTATTTCTTATGGTTTTGAGAAAAATTTGTGAGCCAAAAACACCCTTCAAATTGGAACATGGTTTACATTTGGAACAAAAATAATCTATTAAGATAAATTAATATGAATACTATTCAAATAAATGTAAACAAATTCTCTTTAAACTTGAACCTGACTTTGTCAAGCTCCAAGTATATTACATAGTTGAGACTAAATGTTCTTTTTTCCCTTTCTTTTCCCTCTTCTATACTTACCCGTTTTTCCCTTGTCTTCTTCCCCTCTATTATCCCTTTTTGGTTCTATACTTAGTCACATTTCTATGATCACGGGTTCCCGGGTTGGCAAACTGACAGATCCTCATCTCCATCTATATCATCACATCATGAGCCCGACCGACCGTCATCCCTTTCAATACTTATCCAATTATCTTACCGCAAGGTCCTGGGTTAGTGCTATCGAACTCTTATGCCCCGTATTCCATGATATACATCTTGCACCCAAAACTTCTTTGATCTACAATTCGACTCCAGACTCCTCAAACTTGCAAGATTCACTATACCCGGGTTCAAAAAACTTTGAAACCATTTATCGCTCCCTTTCATCCATGCCACATTCGCACCCTTCCCAATGCACATTCATTATGATTTTACTAGTGACAACTCACCACACATGTTCGAAAAGAATGGCATTAATAAACAAACAATAGATGTTGTTCTGTGATATACTTACCCCTTTTTCCCTTTTCTTCTTCCCCTCTATTATCCCTTTATGGTTCTATACTTAGTCCCATTTCTATGATCATTGGTTCCTGGGTTGGAGGACTGATAGATCCTCATCTCCATCTATATCCTCACATCACGAGTTCGACCCACCATCGTTCCTTTCCATACTTAGCCAATTTTATGGTCGTGGTTTCTGGGGTTGACACTATTGAAATATCATGCCCCTTGTTCCTTGATATACATCTTGCACCCAAAAATTATGTGATCTACAATTGAACCCCAGACTTCTCGAACTCGCAAGCTTCACTCTACCTGGGTTCACAAAAGTTTCAAAGAATCTATCACACCCTTCCATCCCTTCCACCTTCATGCCCTTCCCAATGCACATTAATTATGCTTTTACTAGTGACAACTCAACACACAGGTTCAAAAAAATTGGCATTAATAAGAGAAAACCTCGAGGACATATCCCATTAACACGCATTAAACCATAATTTACGGGAGTCTGACCGACCGTCGTTCCTTTCCATACTTAGACAATTTTATGGCCGCAGGTTCCCAGGTTGGAGATATGAAACTCTCATTCCCCATGTTCCGTCATATACATCTTGCAGCCAAAACTTTTGTGATCTACAATTCCACCCCGGACTCCTCAAACGCGCAAGCTTCACTCTACTCAGGTTCACAAAAAGTTTCAAAGCACTTATCTCTCCCTTCCATCCCCTCCACCTTCGCACCCTTTCCAATGCACATTAATTATTCTTTGATTAGTGAAAACTCACCACACAGGTTCAAAAAGATTGGAATTAATAAGCAAAAACCTCGAGGACATCTCCCTTTAAAACACATTAAACCGTGATTTACGCGAGATTATATTATCAAATATCTTCTTTACATGTTACGTTTCATATTACTTTATGGGAAGATTCCATTTCATATTAATTACTTTATCCATGTATTTCTGGGTAGATTCTTTTTCAATAATTGTAAATTAAGATATAAGTTATATCTTGAATTAGTATTTAATGAAATTTCCACATAGGTTTTAATATTATTTTTTTTATCATTTCATTTCTAAAAAATAATTGAACATAAATTTTTAATATTTAATTTTTTCTTTTATTTCTTATTTAATTTTACATATTTCAACTTTCATTTGCTTATTGTTAAAGATCTATTCTAGTTTCCCTTTACTTACCATATTGTTAATTTTTTATTTCTTAACAATATTCCTCCTCTCTCCCCATCTTCCAATAATCATCATCATCAATAATTATAATGTTAGGATATTTAGACACTTAGGAGTTAGTTAAGATCTACATGGTCTAATCTTTCACTAGGTAAAAGTGTATTTCTTAGTGTGTTTCTTTAGTATGCATTAGTAGTTAGGAAATCCGATGATCACGATATGTTCCCAACATAGAGTGATCTGACGAGTCATACTCTCCTTGATCTTAACGACCATTGATCCATGGCTTAACACCTGATTGGTCCATGATATCTATTTAAAGAGCATGGAGGGTCATTTTTCGATGATCAATTATGAGAAACTCTATTGTAAAATCTCTCTGTAATCTTTTTATTTTGCATTAATAAACTGCTCCAAGTGGTCGCGTTGGCTGGGGTTGTGGATGTTTCCCCGTAGGGGTTTTACCACGTGAAAACATCAGTGTGTTGATCTTTGATCTGGTTATGTGAGTGGTTATTGAAGGTGCTTGTCCTCTGTTGGAACACCTATGTTTTCGAACATGGTATCAGAGTTTGTTTGAAGACTGACTCCTATTGTAGATCGAGATTGTGAAGCCAAGTTGCCTCATCTCCATTTATGTCATTTTCATACATTTATGGGATGAGAGGACTATTCCATTTCTTCTGGAGCACTCGTTTCATTTAGGAACACTTTTTGTTTCACTCTAAAAGGTTTTCATTTGCCCAAGATACGACCATTACTGTCAGATCTGGAGGTATAAAGCTTGAATACACATTTTTTAAATTTTTGCAGAGTAGTATTTTGGTTTTATTTCGGTTTTGTATTATTTATTTCTGAGTTGCTACTCTTTTAGATCTGTGTATGCTCTTTTCCCCATGCCATGTGCAATCTCAGAAAATAAAAAACAGATAGGAAAAGGTGCATCTTCCGGGTAAGCTAACCGAGATCTAACCCTTGTTGTCATCAAGAAGCGAAATTTTTTTCTTGTGTGAAAAGAGATTTTTTTAGCACACTCTCCAAGGCCATCTTCCACAACAAAAACACCCCCAATCATCCTTCTGAACATTACAATATGTTTTGCTAGACCATTTGGTTAAAACTTGCCTTATTAAGTAAGAGGTCTTGAGTTCAAGTCTCTCTTTTGTTACTTTTTTTTGAAAAAGTTCATGCTAAAATTGTAAAGTGTATTTCACTTCAAGTATAAAAGTGAATCACTATAAATAGCTTTAATATTTTATTTTAGAGATATTTATTTTTCATGCATATTTTCTGTTATAAAACAAATTCATTGTAAAAGTGATCCCCACTTCTCTTTATAAAAGTGGGTCACTTCATAAAACAACTTACACTATCACATGGTCATTTGGTTACCATTTATGTCTTTTTTTAAAAGGGAATAACTCTCACATCGGAAGTCCATTTTCAGTGCCATTTTTTTAAAAACACACCACTTTTCGAGATCTTCCATCCACATCATCAGTTTCAGCTTTTAAATTCACATTATTTGCATATTTGATATGGATTCTACAAGTCATGTCTTGCTTACCAACAACAACTACTTCCAATGGAAATCTCATATGGAAGATTTATTAAGAAGTAAATGCATGTACTGGATTACCTTGGGAAAGGAAAAAACACCCACTGATGATGATAAGAAATCCAAATGGGATAATAGGAGTGATGAAGCACATGGAATAATCATAATCTCCATCTCTCTTGATTTAAGGTACCACCTTCAAGAAATTGATGACCCCGAAGAAGCTTGGGACAAGATTGAATTTGTGTTTGGTAAACTCAATGTTATTCGAGCACAACAGTTAGAAAATCAAATACTGACCTTGATTCCAAGTTATTTTTCTTGCCTTGGAGACTGTCTATCTAAGTTTAAAACACTTAGCATTTTATGTGAAGAATGTAAGATAAAAATGGAGGAAGAGTGTTGCATCTATCTTATTCTTTCTAAGCTAGGTAGTGCATATTCTGTGTTTGTATCTACCTTTTATGCCATGAGAGAGGCTCTAGGGAAATCTTATGAAAAACCCACTCTTGATTCCATTTGTGTTGCTTTGATTTGAGAGGAAGATAAACTTAAACAACTTGGAGTGATCAACACTACAAGTACCTATAACAAAGCCTTAGTTGCCCAGCAGAAAGATAAACCCAAGTATTCCAAGAAGCAACATCCTCGCTACAAAAACAAGCAACATAAGGGTCCCAAACCCTCTCAGACAGCTTCAGCTCCTAATGGTGACAAAGGAGAAAAATATAAAAATAAGAAGACTGACAGACATTGCAACTTTTGTGATAAAGATGGTCATGATGAGTCTAAATGTTTCAAGAAGATGGCAACTTTAGAAGCAATGATGAAGAAGCATAACATCAGTATTGATTCTACTTCTTCTTCTTCTTCTCATGGACATGCACTTTCTGCTTCTGGTTTCTCTTTCAACACAAATTCTACTTCTTCTTCTGATAAGTGGCTTATTGATTCAGGAACATCTTATCATATGGCTAAGAATAAAGCCATATTTTCTGCTCTAAATTAATGTAACACCAAGAAAATATTTGTTGGTGATGATAGATCTCTTAGTGTTGTAGGATCTAGAATAGTTCAAGTAAATAATGGTCATTTCAATGATGTATTATGTGTTCCAAGTCTTTCTTATAAGCTTCTATCAGTCTATCAAATCACTCATTCACGTGAAGGTAAAACCGTAGAGTTTTCACCTCACCAAGTTGTAATCAAGGATCTAAAAGATCCTAAGCATGTTCTTGCAACTGGAATTGTTGATGATATACCAGGTTGTACAAGTTTGACAACTTTGGGTCATCAACTTTTTCATCAGTTTTTGTTGCTCATAGCGATGACTTGAGCAAACTTTGGCATGAGCGGTTTGGTCATCTAAACTATCGCTCATTGAAACAACTATGTAATCAACAGATGGTGATTGGTCTTCCTCTTGTTTCATGCAGAGATGGTGTTTATGTCGGTTGTGTTCTCGGCAAACATCATCGGGACAATTTTAACAAACATGCCTCTTGGCATGCATCAGTCCCTTTGCAGAGTGTTCACAGTGATTTGCATGGTCCATTTTCTTCTCCTTCTTTTTTTGGGTGCAAGTATTTCTGAACTTTCATTGATGATTTTTCTAGAAGTACTTGGGTTTACTTCTTAAAACTTAAGAGAGAAGTTTTTGACAAGTTTTTGGCCTACAAGGCCCTTGTAGAAAAGAAATCTGGATATCAAATTCAAAAGTTAAAAACGGATAATGGAGGCAAATATGTGAACAATAATTTTACAAGTTATTGCACTAAACAAGGCATCCAAATGCAACACATTGTTCCATATACACCACAACAAAATGGTGTTGCTGAGAGAAAGAACTGCACATTAAAATAAATGGCTAATTGTATGATCCAATCTAAGGGATTATGTCTAAAGTATTAGGCAAAAGAAATCAACTATGCTAATTACATAGTCAATCACACTCCCACAAAAGCTCTTAAAAATATAACATCGGAAGAATCTTGGACTAAAATTAAACCAAATGTAAGTTGCATCTGTGTATTTGGCAGTATAGCATGGGCTCACACTCCTCATGAGAAAAGTAAAGCATTGCAGCCTAAAAGTGAGAAGTGTATATTTTTTGGTTATTCTAAAGATGTCAAAGGTTATAGACTTATTCAACCACATTGTAATGAAATTATTCTTAGAAGAGATGTTAAATTTGATGAAAATCTCTTGGCTTGCGAGCCTAATTTGACAGTTATGGATTCTTTGGCCTGCGATCCATCTTCGACGTTTGTGCCTTCTTCTGTTCCTATTCTGGTTTCTTCTTCAGATGATGACAGTGAGGATGAAAATCCACATCCGCCTGTTGACCTTCCTCCAGATGAGTCCTTTGAACCTAAACAAGCACCAATTCCACCGCTTCCTAGATGGGTCCGTTCAACACGAGAAGCAGTTGGTGATCTTGTCGATGATCCTTCATATCACCATCGAACACGTTCACAGTTCTAGCGAGCCTCTTCTCTTCTGGCTCAAGTTTTAGAGACTCGTGATCCAGAGACATTTGCAGAAGCTTCAGGTCATAATGAATCAAGGGTATCGTTCTTTAATGGAAAACGATACTTGGGATCTTGTACCTCTTCCAAAAGGAAGAAAACTTGTCAAATGTAAATGGGCCTACAGAACTAAGTATGCATTAGATGGAAGTGTTGAAAGACACAAGGCTCGGTTAGTTGCTAAAGAATTTTCTCACGTTGAAGGAATTGGCTATAATGAAACCTTTGGCCTTGTAGCCAAATGAATTCCATCGACCTTGTTCTTTCCCTTGTCGCCTCACATAAATGGGAGGTCCATCAGATGGATGTTAAATCCACCTTCTTGCATGGCGAATTGAAAGAATAAATCTACATGGAACAACCTCCTGGATATGTCCAGAATTACTCTAGCCTTATTTTTTGCCTTAATAAATCTCTTTATGGCCTTAAGCAAGCTCCTCGAGCTTGGTATGCCAAAATGGACAACTTTCTTATTGACATCGTATTTTCTAGATGCCATTCTGATCCTAATGTTTATAACAAGAAAGTAGGAATCCGTCTCGTAATCCTTGTCCTTTATGTTGATGACCTTATCCTTACTGGTAGTGACTCAAAACTTTTAAACCATGTGAAACCCAACCTTAAGAAGAAATTTGAAATGACAGACTTAGGTTTTTTGCACTATTTCCTTGGCCTCCAAGTTTTTCAAACCAATGAAAGAATTTTTCTTTCCCAGTCTAAGTATGCCTATGACCTTATTCGTCGCTTTCACATGGATGATTGTAGACCAACCCCTTCTCCCTTCCAGTCTGGAGTCAAGGTTACTGCCACCTGTACCTCTCCTGAAGTTGATGCCACCCTGTACCATCAATTAGTTGGTAGCCTCTTATACTTGACTCATACCTGTCCTGATCTTTCCTTTGTTGTTGGTCTTGTTGCCCGGTATATGAAAAAACCCCATGAAAGCCATTGGAAAGAAACTAAAAGGATACTTTTCTATATCCGTGGTATAGTTCAGTTTGGTATACATTACAGTTCAGGGGGGACTCCTTTATTGGTTGGTTTCACTGATTCAGATTGGGCCGATGACCTTGATGATCGAAAGTCTACTGCAGGTTATGTTTTCAGCCTTGGTTTAGGACCTGTCACTTGGGCCTATAAGAAACAATCGGATATTGCACTTTCTTCAACATAAACAGAGTACCGAGCAACGGTAAATGCAAGTCAGGAAGCCTTGTGGCTTCGACAGATCCTTTCAGAGTTTGGATTCGAGCACTAACATCCGACTAGCCTTTGGTGTGACAATCAGAGTGCCATCAAGCTCGCTAAATACCCAGTTCAACATCAATGCAACAAGCACATCGAGCTACACATGCACTTCATTAGAAATCTCATTCATGATCAAGTTATTGAAGTGCTCTTTTTCCCTACAGAAGATCAAGTTCCTTACATTTTCACAAGGTCTCTTACAGAAGCGAAGTTTTCCAAACTTCGATAAATGTTAGGAGTTCAGGAAGCTGTCATTAAAGCGGGATAGGCTCTAATGCCTCCTTCCTTCTCCTATTATGTCAACATTGTAAATCCTTCAATCCTATCCCAAGTTGTTCTTAAGGGGGGATGTTAGGATATTAAGACACTTAGGAGTTAGTTAAGATCTACTTGGCCTAATGTGTCGTTAGGGAAAAATGCGTTTCTTAGTGTGTTTCTTTAGTATGCACTAGTATGCATTTGTAGTTAGGAAATCCGACGGTCACGATATGTTCCCGACATAGAGTGATCTGATGGTTCATACTCTCATCGATCTTAATGGCCATTGATCTGTGGCTTAGCACTCGATTAGACCATGATCTCTATTTAAAGAGCATGGAGGGTCATTTATCGATGATCAATTGTGAGAAACTCTATTGTAAAATCTCTTTGTAATCTTTTTCTTTTTCATTAATAAACTGGTCCAAGTGGCTGCATTGGTTGGGGCCGTGGATGTTTCCCCGTAGGGGTTTTACCACGTGAAAAGATCGGTGTGCTGATCTTTGATCTGGTTATGTGAGTGGTTACTAAAGGTGTTCATTCTCTGTTGGAATACGTGTGTTGTCGAACATATAAGGTGTCAACTATCATATCCATTTCCAAATCTACTTGGGAGGGACTAAGCTACCAAGCAACACTTGTTTATATTATGTGGACCTAGTTTCATAGTTTTGATTTTAGATGGAATTTTTGGCTAATGCACTTTGCTATAATTTAGCATAGGATACACAAAAAAACAAAGATATTAAATGACATCTAAATAATAATGATTAAAGGAAGAATATAAAACATAATAGGAATTATTCTCTTACTAAAATCATGTGTCCACCAAGGTGTAATTTTTATTTTTATTTTTAAATAATTTAGAAAAATAATATAACAAGCTAATTAAAAAACCACTCTAGTAACCATAAATATATAAATACATAGATTTCTATTAATTTAGCATAGGATTATATATATATATATATATATATATATATATATATATATATATTGACATCTAAATAATAATGATTAAAGAAAGAATACCAAACATAATAGGAATTATTCTCTTACTAAAATCAAGTGTCCACCAAGGTGTAAATTTTATTTATTTTTGAATAATTTAGAAAAATAATATAACAAACTAATTGAAAAAACACTCTAATAACCATAAATATATAAATACATAGATCTCTATTTTTAAAAATTCATGGTTATTCATGGTTTTGTGAATCCATTTCCTTTCCTTTTTATTTTGATGAGTACTTATTACATTTAGCATTAAAATGCATCTATACTTATTTTACCCGTGAAAGCCCCGTGAAAGCAATACCAGACATTTTTTTTGTTGCCCTTAATGTTGTGCATCATGCAACTCATTATCACTACACTGTAACTGTGCCCTTGGAAACACACCCAGAAAATTCACCGCAGCTTGCCAAAAGAAAAGAAACAGAGCCTCACACTCATTTCATCACCACCAGATTAAATTCTATACGATGAAAAAACATAAAAAAGGGCTGAGACTAGAAACGAAACATCTGAAAGATTCCAAAATAGAATGAGAAGAACGTTTTTGTTACACCTCAATAATACAATATCTAAATTTATTCTAAAGCAACACTGACAGAGATCTTTGAAACCCTAAACCAGACCTACTTAAGACTCTCTGTTACAAATAAACCTTAGAAAACAGCTGCGGAAAGCCATGCAATCTGAAATTCAGTCTAATTCTGAAGCACGTTCAATTTTGGAATAGATTACCACCATTAAAGAAGGATGATTCGAATGGTGACGATGGGCACCTGAGATTGCAAAGTTGCAACTATCGACGAGATTGGATCTCTGAGCATAATCGGAAATTCAAGCAAGCGGTTGCATTGATACAAATATATTTAAACTCGATACACTTCCGACAACAGAGTTTAAATTAAGAAAAAGTTTGTCAGTAGGAACGAATGGGACCATGATCTTGTGCAAAGGCTAGGGTTGGCCAGTTCCCTCTTTCAAGATGGAAAACAAGTTCTCAGAATCATAAGCTCAGAAACTAGTAGGAATCACACTCCATGATCTTGCCCAGTATGTGATCTTCTTACTATAGGAGCATTCTTTGACAGGTGCTTGATTTACAAACATTCTCAAATAGTTTTGTCCTACAAATGATCACATCTCAGATTTCTTGGGCACCGGGCACAGTTATGTAATGTGATTTATATGCATATGTAAATAAGGGGAGATTATAGAAGTGGGTTTTCTGCTCATTGAATAACACAACCTTACAAACATGGCTCTTCCATCTCCCCTTGAACCACATCACCAATGTTGAATTCACTACCCTAAATAATTTTGCTAGGCATAGCAAATTCCACAAACGCATCAAAATTTATGTCATTTGATCTCCATCATCAACACATGGACAGGATGATATCTAGTGTCATTTCCATCTATCATAGCATCAAAAATAGTCTGAAGGCATCATATACACGGTTTCTCAGTATTTCGAACAGTAATGTTTTGCTCTTCTCCAACAACGTTGCTTTACCATCCATCTATTGTGATCAAGAAATTCATCGTTGTGGTTGTGGTAGTAGGATCATTTCATGGTTTCCTTTTCTGGAAATGTCTTATTCCTCTCTTAAGATTGTTGGTATTCGTAATCGACTTGTACGCTGAGTGTCTCACCTTGTGAGGTCGTACTCAGCTATGAGAGGCCATTGTCATATGGAGAATTCCAATCAAACACTGGAATAGAAATAGTCACTTTTGTTTATCTCCTCAATGTAACACCAACTATCGGCTCATGAAAAACAATGGCTTTGTTTGGTAGTGAGCAAAGGTTGTCTTATATAATTATCACATGGATTTATGTAATATATCAGATATAAAATGTATGCAGAACTGAAATAAAATGCTAGCAATGGAAGAATAACAGCAATATAACCAGAACATTCACCACAATAACATTGAAATGATATAAGAATAACAACAGAAATAACACTTTGAATCTGAAAGCAATGTTCACGGGCCTCTTCGAGGGGGCAACCTCCACTTGAGCAAAGCTCTATTACAATAATATCCAAGCTAGGGTTCTCATACCCTCGACTCCTATTTATACTAAAAAGAAGCATCTAGAGGAAGATCCTTCTAGAAGCGGAAGCTTCTATTAGGTCTTCTTACATGTGTCTTATTCTATTTTATTGAAAGGTCTTATTAATATTGACCTTTATTACATCTCAATATATTGTTCTACCTATGTGCGGGTTAGGACCCTAACACTTTAGAATCATAAATTAAAGCCATCATGGATAACATTGATGATGTTAATGTAATGATAAAAAATGGTCTCGGAGCCTTCATCAAGGCCCTGTGTCCCACATATTCTCAGTATTTTGAATCACTTCAACATAGTGGCCAATTGAAGTTCCTGTAAATGTGTTGAACCTGCATAGAATAGATCTAGATAGCAAATGACATACACAGTTTGCAGATAAAATATGAGAAAAGAGAAGCGAGATAGAAATAATGGAACAATTCTCATTAACCAAATGAATGAATGATAATTTACACATGATATACTATGTATAACTAAACTAATGTGCACTAGAGGAGAAGAAAATGTGTCATAGTGGTGGTCTAGAGTGATTTGAACACACACCAACACTTACGGGAGTAAACTGCCACCTAGGCTAGTCTCTCGGGCAATTACGGGAGTGAGTTGCCACCTAATATGAGTTAATTAGTCTCTCAGTATTCAGTTAACTAAAATGGAGTGAAGTGAGGAGGAGATCAGAGAGTCACGAGTAATGTGCTAGTATGGTTATGATCCCAAGTACATTGCGCATTAGTTGGTGATGATCACAGTGCTGCATGGTGATAATTCCAATGTGCATCTAGACTCCACTCAACCGATCAAACTGAAGTGTGAACTGAAGAGAATATTATCCTATAGGAATATTCTCCCTAAACTATAGGAGACTGAATAATGACTAATAAACATAGGGAAAACCTTAGGAAAAATAAATCTCAGGTGTGTGTGAAATATCTCCAACAACCCCCCTGAACATCACTATGGTGATAATAAGGAATGGGTCCCGGCAATGAAACCATGTTAGGTACCCAAATACAAAAGATACACTGAAATAAACAAGGAAAGAGGGAAAACCTCATGGGAACACCCCCCCCCCCTCAAAGTATTGTGTATGTAAAAACAAAAGAAATAACGATTGATAGGCAACTGTGTCCTTCACTCCAAGACTACTGCATAGAGAATGGAACTTATTCTCAGTGAAGGTCTTGGTGAAGATATTTGCAGTCTGTTCTGCTGAAGGACATAAATGCAAGTCAATGATTCTCTTGTCTACTAAGTCTCGGATGTAGTGCATTTGTATATTGATGTGCTTCATTTGTTGCCTCTGAACTAGATCTCTGCAGAACTTTAGAGTTCTCTGATTTTCACATCAGATGATGATCGACCGATGAAATTGAATTGCCAACTCAGTGAGAAACTTTTGTAGCCACATAGTCTGAATGGTTATGTTAACTACCCCCCTGTACTCTTCCTCGACTATAGATAGATCAATAGTAGCTTGCTTCTTGATCAACCAACAGGTAGGCCCAGAACCAATACTGAGTGGGTAACCATATGTGGAATTGCAATCATTGTTATTGCCAACCCAGCCAGAATCAGTGAACCCGATGAGGTCCAATGTAGAGTCAGTTGCATAGTGAATCCCAAAGGTGATGGTTCCTAGTACATATCAAAGGATACACTTTTTATCCTTCCAATGTAGCTCATGTGGCTCCTGCATGAACCTGGAGACTTCTCCAACTACATAGGAGAGGTCTGGTCTAGAGTGTGTGAGATACAACAATCTCCCCACTAGTTGTTTGTACAGTGTGATGTCAACCAGTGGAGTGTCCCCACCATCCTCAAGTATAACTCCTGAGAGGAAAGGAGTAGGGGTAGACTTATAGTTTGTCATGTGAAATCTCTCAAGGAGATCTCGTGCATACTTGGCCTAAGATAGTTTGATGCCTAATGCATCCTGAATGATCTTGAGTTCAAGGAAGAAATGTAGCGGACCCATGTATGTCATCAAGAACCTGTCATGCAAAATCCTCTTGACTACATCAATCGTTGAAGTTGAGCAATCGGTGATCAACAAATCATCAACATACAAAACTAGGAGTAGAAGTGAATCAATTGTCCTAAGCATGTAAACATTCGGGTCTCACTTACAACGTACAAAGTTCTGTGACAGCAAGTAGGAGTCCATATTGGCATACCATGCCCTCGGGGCCTTCTTGAGGCCATAAAGAGACTTGTTCATTCAATAGAATAAGGATGAATCATGCACAAATCCTTGGGGTTTCTCGATATAGATCTCCTCAGATAGATCGTCGTGAAGAAATGCATTCTTCACGTCCATCTAATGGACTTACCATCCCTTTTTTGCTGCAATGGAAAGTGCTAAATGTATGGAATCCATCTTCGCTAATGGAGTGAAGGTCTCATCATATTAAATGCCATGCACCTACTAAAAGCCTTTGGAAACTAGCCTGGCTTTGTATCTCCTAACCTGTCCATCTGTTGTTCTCTTGTTCTTGTAGACCCATCTGCACCTAAAAAGTTTCCTTATTGAAGGAAGGGGAACCAAATCCCAAGTTTGATTCTCAAGGAGGGAGTTGTATTTCTACTTCATGGAGAATTCCCAAAAGGGATTTCCAGCAGCCTCATCATAGGCCTATGGATCTAAAGACTGAACCAAGAAAATATGTCTGGGTGGCATCGGTTCAGTGGAAGTGAGTGCAATAGGAGGCTCCTCGAAATAAGATCAAGTCCTCCTAGTATTAGTTGGATCCCCAACAAGATCTCATGCATTTTGAAGAGTAGTATTCGCCTACTTGGGCCTCTACTATGTCTCTGCATCTTCATCTGCATGCACTAAATCTGCATCTGACTGTATTGACTATGTATCTGGATCATTTGAATCCTCTTAATCATAACTCTTATTTGAATAAGAGTCGACATGTGCATGCTCATCTTCTCTAACACGTGGAAGAAAAAGGGTGTTTTCATGCGGCTATTGAGCTACATGCAAGACACTTTCATCGAATTTGACACTACGCTCAATGATGAGCCGGTCTGAGGAAAGATCAATGAGTCTGTATCCCTTCACACCGTTGGGATATCCAAAAAAGATACACTATATGCTCTATGGATCAAGTGTCTTCCTCTTCTTAGAGGGAATCTTGGCCCATGCACGTGAATTGAAAATACAGAAGTGGGTCACTTCTAGTTTGAGGCCTCTCCAAGACTTGTAGGGGTCTTATCCTTGACAGATCTATGGGGAGATATGTTTTGGATTTAGGTTACACAATTAAGTGCTTCAGCCCATAATCTCTTTGGAAGTGAATTTTCATGTATCATGCAAGATGCCATCTCTTTTAGAGATCTATTTTTCCTCTTAGCAAATTTGTTTTGTTGTGGAGTATAGGGAACCATGTGCTGCAACTAAATTCCGACCTCATGAAAAATATTGTGTATCTCATGGTTGACATACTCTCCTCCATTATTTGTTTAGAGGAATTTGATTTTCTTTCCTGACTGTGTTTCAACAAGGTCATTTAAATCTTTGAGGTGTTGAAAGACCTTTGATTTTTTCTTGAGAAAGAAAATCCATGTGAAGCGTGAGAAATCATCAAAATAAATTAGCATGTAACTTGATTTACTGATTGATGTATGTGGAAAAGGGTCCATGAAGTCACTATGGATCAGATCTAAAGGAAAGGAAGCCTTATGAGTCTTTCCTTTGTCAAATTTATCTTGAGGGTGTTTTCCAAGAACACATCCCTCACAAATTCCTTTGAGAAGTGGATGTCAGGTAGACCATCAACCATTCCCTACTTGGTAAGTTGTTGCATATATCTGAAATTTAAATGCCTGAAACTTTCGTGGAATATCCTATTGCTTTCATAAACATGGGTAGGTAGTAATACATAATCTAGTTCAATAAATTCAGAAAATGTGTAGAGTCTAGATTGATGATTTACCTCACTAGTAGCCACCCTGAAATTGGTTTGCATGTCATAGATATCCACTGCATCAGGTCTGAATATGACTCTCTTTCTGGTGTCGTAGTTTGTGATCTGATACACAGAGAGAATATTGACAGAAAGTTTGGGAACGTGTAGCACATTCTTGAAGCTTCCATTTGTGATTTCAATTCTTCCTTTGCGGGTGACCTCGAGTGGAGAGTTGTCCCCCATCCAAATAGGAGGACATTTGCATGCATCCAATGAATAATAGAATTATTTTTTGGCTTCCATGTGGTGTGATGCACCTGAATCTATGATGCAAACATTGGGAGAGGAGTTGAAGGCAATTAAAGCATGGCTAGAATTGCCTTTCTTGAGATTCTAATCTTCTGGATTCTTCTTCTTGGTACCCTCAGGGATACGATCTCCAAGTTTTTTTTGTTGAAGTATTTGGGCCATTAGATCTATCTTTTTTTGCATACATGTGGATTCTGGATGGAATCCTTTATGGAAGTAAGTGCATTTCTCCCATTTTCTTCCCTTTCCATCTTTGGATCTGAAGGCATCGTTGAAGGGTTTTGAGTACCCTTCCTTCTTTGGATTTGCATGTTCTTTCCTTTTTTTTTGTCTTTAGATTTTTTATATTTATGACTGCTACCATCTTTTACAATAAGTGCATGCACATTTGGGCCTTTAATTTTTCCCATATTAATGAGCTTGTTCTAATTTCGTGTCAGAGACTCAATAAAGGCCTCAAGAGAGGGCATCGTCCATGTGGCTCCATAGGTGAGCCTAACTGAATGAATTGTAGATACAAACACTGAGTATTCGAGACCAAGTTTGGAGAGAATGGCAAGAACCATTTGTTTCTCCTCCTTAGGTTTATCAACCCTGCAAGCCTTGAGTTGCAACAACAAATTCTTATATTTGGTAAATAAATCTTGGATATTTTCAAAGTTTTTTGGATCCAAAGTGAGAAATTCCACATCGACCATGTGTCCCCTCATCTCGTCCTATTTTCCAAAAATTCCTTCCATGATGGTCCAGGCTTCATTGGGGGTTTTACAGGAGGATATGTGAAAGAGGAGTTCAAGAGAAATGAGACTGCAAATAGTTCCAAACGCTTCATCCATTTGACTTAGATACTTGGATTTTTATATGGATGATGTTGGTCCGGTTTATGTTTTCATGATTAAGCTATATAATCCTCTACCTCAAATATGAATTATCATCCTCTCCTTCCATGCAAAGAAATTGTATGATGTAAGAATGAATTCTTTTGGAAATTCCATTTTTCTGCTTTCTTCAATCTTCAGTACCTGCAAAAATAATTTTTTGTGTCTTTTACCTAGCAGTCTGTGAGATTTGATACCATGTAAACGTATTGAACCTACACAAAATAGATCTATATAGAAAATGACATACACAGTTTGCATAGAAAATATGAGAAAAGAGAAGCGAGAGAGAATGAATAGAAGAATTCTCATTAACCAAATAAATGAATGATAATTTACACATGATATACTATGTATAACTCAACTAATGTGCACTGGAGGAGAATACAGTGTGCCATAGTGGTGGTCTAGAGTGATCTAGACACACACCAACAGTTACAGGAGTAAACTGCCACCTAGTCTAGTCTCTCAGTCAGTTATGGGAGTGAAATGCCACCTTGTCTAAGTTAAATAGTCTCTTGGTCTTTAGTTAACTGAATAAAACACAGTGAAGTGAGGAGGAGATCAAGTAATCATGAGTAATATGCTAGTATAGTGATGATCCCAAGGACAATGTGCAGCAGTTGTTGACGATCCCTATGTTGAATAATGATAATCCCAATGTTGTATCTAGACTCCACTCAAATGATCAAAATGAAGTGTGAACTGAAGAGAATATTATCCTCGAGGAATATTCTCCCTAAACTATAGGAGACTGAATAATTACTAATAAACATAGGGAAAACCTTAGGAAAAATAAATCCTAGGTGTGTGTGAAATATCTCAAACAATTCCTCAATTTTGACTGTTTGGTGGAAAAATTGCATAATATGAATTTTTTTTAGAAGAAGATAGTTCATCATGTTGGAGAGACTTTGTACCTTTCTCAAAAAGGGAATAATGAATCACATGATTCTTCTATAGGAGAATGTAGTAAGAGAGGATGTGGAAATAAATATTTCAGAAGAAAGTGGGGTAGGCATAATCAAACTGAGAGATTTGATTTTCACGTTCTTCATTGTCAAAAAGAATGGGCATGATGCAAAGGCATGTAGGATCCCATGGGAGAAGATCAAGGAAAAAAAGGAACTAAATTAAGAAAATGTTAAAGATCATGGATGTGATCATTTTTTTATTTGTCATTGTAATATTGGAATAAATGAAGATTTGTTCAAAACTTCATTTTCTTCTTGGAAAGATGCATGGTTTCTTGACACTGGTGCTACTTGCAACATGAATTTTTGGAGAGAATTATTTTAGGAATTGAATGACAATGTAGAGGGTACATTATACTCTGTAAACAGATCCACTCACAAACCTATAAGAATTTCCACCAACAAGCTCAAATTGCATGGATTCCTAGATTTTCTTTTGCATGATGTTTTATATCTTCTTGAATTGTGAGGGAACTTATTGTCTCTTGTGCACATTCGATAAAAAGTTCATACTATTCACATTTGTGATGTAAAATTTGAAATAAGGAGGTCTTGTGACAACATGGTAATCATAATAGGATGGTAGGATGAGAGAATATTGAAGTTGAAAGGGACATCAACACGAGCATATAATTTTACATACCTCTCTCACCATGATGAAGGTACATTTTCATCCAGTGTCATGTGGCATGCTAGATTTGGGCACATAATTTGTGATAGTATTGGTATGTTGAATGAAAATTGTGTTTTTGGTTTTCCTACCATTTTAAGGGATTTGAAACAATGTGATGGATGTATCCTTGGTAAACATAGCAAGAATACTTTTCATGATTCCACTTCAAGAGCATGTACAAATATAGAGTTGATACGCTTCGATTGGTGTGGCCCCATGCATGTTGCATTTTATTTTGGTAATAAATATATCATGGCTTTTAATGATGATTACACTAGTATGTGTTGGGTTTATTTTTTGAAACATAAATCCCGATCATTTGAAACATTTAAAAAATTTAATAGATGGATTGAAAATGAAGCACAAACATGTATTGGAACTCTTCATATTAATAATCGAGGGGAATATAGTTATAATGAGTTTGAATCTATTTGGGATTAAGAATCAAACCATTGTTCCATACAATCTTTAGTAGAATGGTGTAGCAGAAAGAAAGAATAACACACTCTTGAATATGGTACATTCCATGTTATTTTTCAAGAATGTGAAGTTCATGTTTTGGGGTGATGCAATTATGTGTGTAGTGTATTTAAGAAACAAAACTTTGTATCATTCTCTTAGGAACAAGACTCCTTATGAAACGTGGTATACCACATTCCTTTAGTGAGACATCTCAAGTTTTTGGGTTCCACTTGTTATGCTTTAATTTCTAAGGAACAAATAAACAAACTAGGTGCAATCGAAAGTGTATCTTTTTGGGGTACTCAAATACCACAAAGGAATACAATATTTACAATGAGGTAAACAAAAATTTCACTCTTTTCAGAGACTTGATCTTTCTTTAATCCACTAAAATTGACAAAACTATTTAGCAGAAGCTTGATCATCTTGATAAATTTACCCATGTAAATACATATCATGAGTTTTATAATGAGATTCCACATACTGAAGGGGTATCCCTATCTTGGACCAATATTTGGAATCTCCTTTTGAAGTTCCAGTTGCCCCACATGAAGATATAGCCACTTCATGAAAATAGGAGGTTTAATTGGATAATTTGATTGAGAGGATTAAGAGATTGAATCGTGATGGGAATTAAACATCATAGATAACAATTGGTTCTTGTGTACCATTATGTTTGCATATGTTTTAATATATATATATATATATATATATATATATATATATATATATATATTATAGTCAATGAATCCCTAAATTTATGAGGTCAAGTGTTGAAACTAGGTTTGAGGTTCTTATCATAATTGATCAATTTGTTTTCTATATGGGTGAGGCAATAAAAAATTACAATAAGAACAAAAATATCTATGTATTCTAGAATTATGACACATATAGAATAAAAATGAATAAAAAATAGAAAAAACTTATTTTATTCATTTTTATTTTATGTGTCATAATTATAGAATATGTAGATCTTTTAATTCTATAACACGTGTGGTGCTCAGCAAAAAAGAAAATTATTTAGAATGGTCAAGAAAGATCAAGAATACTCTTATATTCAATTATATTTGGGATGGAATTTGTGATGGAGATACTTAACCTCTAAAACCTACATTAGTTAAATATCTTGCAATATGGATGAATAAAGATAAGAAATAATATGCCTTGATTGTTGCTTCTATAAGTGAAGAGGTGAATCTTCACATCAGATGCGTTTGAAGCTCTTCAACCTAGAGTAGAAGGATAATGATCACATGGCTTTAGCATCAAAAATTAAATCCTTATATATAGAGATCTATAACACTTATATATATGGATTCTTCGTATACAGATCTATAAGTGTGTGTAGTTTTGTCGATGATGAATATGTGGACATATTTAAAAACATTGAAAAAAATAAAGATGGAAAACAAATATGTTTTTGTTTATTCATTTTGAACCACCATGTTCATTACTCTAAAGCTAAAACCAAACCAATAAATTCATCCAACACATAGAGGAAAGAGACATTCCTTCCTTTTTTTTTAATTATCAAGAACAAAAACATGTTATAAAAGAACAAGCACATTTTAGTTATAAAAGAGAAGAATGTTGTGTTATAAAAGTGCATGCACATTATTTCTAAGTAAAATAATAACCATGTAAAACTCCCTCTCCCTGGAATGTTTAAAAATAAAATTTTAGCACTAAAACCTTATTTTAAGGGCATATAACCTATTTTCCTCTCTTGGCCATATTTAAGGTCCCTAGACCCATCCCCTTCATGTAAAGCCACCTAATGGTGCCTAGGAACACTTTGAGGTGAAATAACTCATTGAGAGGGAATGTGTGATGGTTGGAGACCTTACTCATAGTTCTTGAGGCCTAGAAGCATCATTTCCTTGTGTAAGTTATTAGTTTCCCTTTTAGACCATGTTCTAGGGCCTTATACACATCCTTCTACCCAAAAATAATTATTGAAGGTCATATCCCACTTAGAGGCCAAATATTGCATTGAAAGGCCCTATGTGGTGTTTCAATAGAGATAAGCAATGCAACTTCCATGACACTTGATCCCAAGAAGATTTTTCAAATTAGTAAGGTCCTTGGTGTCTTTCCATAACCATTGTCAAGACACAGTGACCCATCATTCTTGCTGAAAAAAATCAAAATGTCCCTTGGTAAATCACTCATGGTGAAACAATCCTCAAAGAGGGCATATTTTGTGGGTTGTAGGTGTTTTTCATGGTGATTGATCCCTATAATCCTAATTTAGGGAACAAGGAACTTTTTCCCACCTACACTTCATTAAATGTCAAGACGCATTATTGGTTCAAAACTAACCTAGTAATGGTACCCATATTCCACTTTGATGTGACTGATACCATATAGAGGTCATTTGTTATGGCTCAATGTTTTTTCCATGGCGCTTGATCATGAGAAGTAAGGTTTAAGGTTAAGGGATATAGTTTCCCTCCCTCAATTGGGTGTAAGGACCTGAGACCCATCCATGGTTCTGAAGACCTTGTAATGACTCCCATATTCAACTTAGATGGAAAAGACTCACTAGAGAGGGATTTTTTCATGGTTTCTATATGTTGTTCATGGCTCTTGAGCTTGAGAAGGTTCAATTAGTGCATAAGATCATTGTTTCCCTTTTAACCATGTTTATGCCTTGACACCCATTTCTAGAGAATAAAACCTACTCATGGTGCTCGTATCCTACTTGGAGGCCAAAGACCCCCTATGAAGTTCCTATGTGTTGATTCAAGGACTTGTTTAATGATATTAGGTTCAAGAAGCTTAAAAAAGATCTTAAGGATTTTTTTTCATTTTTTGATGAGAGTTAAGGCCTCACAACCCATCCATGGTATATAAAACCTTATAATGGTATCCATATCTAATTCAAATTCTTAATAACCCCTAGAGAGGTGTGGTTCCATGTTTTTTCATGGTGTTTGATTCTGAGAAGGTTTTTTCAAGGCCTAAAGGCCTTGTTATCATCCCTTGACTTTGTTTTGACCTTGAGAACTATTCTTCATGCTCAATATCTATCTTCATTACACCCATATCTATCTAGTAGGATAAATATACATTTTGTGGGTCTCATGTGGATGTGGTTTGAGGACATATTCATGCTACTTGAGCCTTATAAGCTATGTTTAAGGATTAAACTTGTTGTTTCCCTCACCCAACCATGGTTAAGGGCCTAAGTCTATTGATTTATTACCATGAAAATGGTCAATGCATCAAGACCCATCTACAATGTGAAAAACATCTTAATTGTTCCCATATCCAACTCATATGCCAAAGACCCCTTAGTGAGGGATTGTGCTACAGTTTCTAGGTGTTGTCCATGGTGCTTGAGCCTAAGAAGGTTCAATTAGTTATTAAGGCCCTTGTTTACTCTTATGACCATGTTTAAGCCTTAAGAGCCATTTCTACACAAAACATACTCATGGTGCTCGTATCACACTCAAAGTCCTGGAAAAAACCCTTATAAAGGACTTGAGTGTTGGTTTAGGGACTCATTCAAGGCTCTTGAGAATTTAAAAAATATCCCAAGGAACTTGTTTTCCTTCCTCTACCATGTTTTATGCCCCATGACACATACTTAGTGCAAAAAACCTCCTAATGACATCCATTTCCAACTTTGGTGCCAAATACTCCCTAGATAGTGCCTATTTTGTGGCTTATAGTTGTTGTTCATGGTGATCAAGCTTGAAAATGTATGTTTAGGAACTAAGAACCAAGTGCTTTCCTCCCTTAATGATGGAACTTGATCTCAAGAATTTTCATTTAGTTATTAATCCCCTTTTTTACCCCCTCAACCATGTTTAGGATTCAAGACCCATTTCCACTACAAAAATCCTACTCATGGTACATATATCCCACTTGGATGCTAATGAAATCCAAACATATCCTTGAGAACTAGTCATGGTGTTGGATTGAGACACATTTTTATTTAGGGAATGTGTTTTTGATTGATCATACACTCATATCCCTCTATAAGTAGGCCATAGATACCTTACAGGGGTCTCATAAGGTGATTCAAAGAGGCATTCATGGCACGATAGCTTGAGAAGATTCATGGGTTGTAGGTGCTGCTCATGGTTCTTGAACCCAAGAATATTCATATAGAGAACAAGGATCTTATTGTCATCCCTTGGCCTTGATTAGACATCAACACCCATTCTTGGTTCACAACCAACCTAATAATGATGCTCATATCCCAGTTGGTGGAATTTAACTCCCTCTAAAGGTCATGTGTGGTGGTTTGCGAACTCTTCCATGGAGCTTAAGCTTGAGAAGCAAGGTTTAGGATTGGAGGATATCGTTTACCTCCCTTGACTATGGTCAAGGGCTCAAGATCCATCTATGATTCCTAAAACCTCGTAATGGCACCCATATTCAAATTGCATGCCAAAGCATCCTTATGGAGGGCTTGTGTCATATTTTTTAGATGTTGTTCATGGTTCTTACACTTGAGAAGGTTTGATTAAGGATTAAGGCCCTTATTTCTCCACTTGACCATGTTTAGTATTTTACACCCATTTCTAGTGCACAAAACTTAATAGGGGTGCATGTATCCTATTTGGATGCCTACAAGGAATCCCACAAAGGAATTGTTTGTGGGTTAAAGGACTTGTTAAAATATCTTGATCCTGAGAAGATTCAAAAATATCTGAAGGAACTTATTTTCCTTCCTTTATCTTGGTCAAGGCACCACAACCTATCCTTGGTGCACAAAAGCTACTAAAGGAATTTGTATCCAAACTTGTTGCTAAAGACCCCCCTAGAGAGTGCTTGGGTTATGTTTTGTAGGTATTTTTCATGGTGATTGAACTTTATGAGCTACATTTGGGGATTAAGGCTCAAATGATTTCCTCCCCTAACCATGTTTCTCTAGATCAATAAGTTCCATTTAGGGTTTAAGCCCCTTGTTTCTCGCTTGACCATGTTTAGGCCTCAAAATGCACTTCCACTAGACAAAACCTACTCATGGCATTCATATCCCACTCAGATGCTAATGAACCATGACTATGGCCCCTAGAACCATTCTTGGTGTGGGCCTAGGGCATTTTATTTTTTAGGGCCTATGTTGTTGTTTAATCATAGCACTTGTATCTCTTCAGTAATGTAGAGTTACCTTACATAAGTCTCATGTGGTGCTTCAATGATATGTTCATGGAATTATATATCTTGAAGTTTTGTGGGTTGTAGATGTTGTTCATGGCCCTTGAGCTTGAAAATATTCATTTAGGGCACAAAGACCTTGTTTTCTTCCCTTGATATTGGTTATACCTTAAGGCTTATTCTTAGTTAACACATAATCTAGTCATGGTAGACATATGAATGATACCTTACATATGCCATTTATGTTAGTTTGAGGACTCATCTTGGTGATGAAACCTATGAAAAAAGTATTAGAATTGGAGGCTCTTGTTTCCATACATTGAATATGGTCAAGGATGTGAGACCCATCCATAAGGCCTAAGACCTCATACTTGCACCCATATTCAACACAAATGCTAAATACTCCATGGAGAGGGACTGTGTTGTTAATTTTAGGTGTTGGTCATGAGAATTCAACTCAAGAAGGTTCACTTAGGACTTAACTATATTTTTTCTCCCCTAGTCATGTTTATTCCTTGACACCCATTTCCTATGCACAAAAATAGGCATGGTGCATGCATCCCACTTAGACGCTTGTAAAGAACCTCATGCAAAGGACCTAACTATTGGTTCAAGGACTCATTCAAGTTTCTTGGGCCTAAGAATATTAAACAATATCTTGAGGAACTTTTTTTCCTTCTTCAACCATTGTTAATACCCCACAACCCATCCTTTGTGCACAAAACCTTGTAATGGCATCCATATCCAAATTTGATGCTAAATATGCCCTACATAAGTCTTGTGTTGTGTTTTTTACGCATTATTCATGGAAAATGAGCCCAAGAAGCTACATTTAAGGCCTAAGGCCCAAGGTTTTCCCTCCCCTAACCATGGCACTTGAGCTTAGGAAGGCTCATCTAAGGATTAATCCCCTTGTTCCCCCGCCCCCTCCTCGCAACCTTATTTAGGCTTAAAGACTCATATTAATTAGGATTTATCACTAATTTCAAGAACATTGAGGGTTGGTTGGAAGATATTAATTGCAATATAGAAGTTAAGCGAGGATGTCCCCTAACCCTTGCCTTTTTTGGCATATGCATTAACAAGATAGAGGAAAGTTTGGAAGAATCAGGTAATATGTAGGCACTATATTAACTAAAATAGTCATCATTATTCTTCATATGATGATGATATTCTTATTATGCCGAGGGTCTCTCTTATCTCGACAATAAAACAATTCTCAAGGATTTGTATTATAGCATGAGTATGATAGTAAACAATGACAACGAAAAGGTTATGATTATCAAATCCAAAAGATCACTTGTGTTAATTTTGTGTATGGAAATAAGAAATTAAAGAAAGCTACATCATAAAAATATCTCAAAGCCATCAACATTCATTATAAGATTACTTGAACTATAACATTGAGAAAATGAGTAGAGTTACCAACTTAACGAGAACTCTACAGAGTTCTTATTTTTTGGGGGGTCAAATATTTTACCTCATTTTGAAAGGTTGTGCTACCAGTAGCACCCCCCTCCTTTTTTAGTTTTTTTTTTTTATATTTTAAATATTCTTATCCATAATGTATCCACATTATTATTTTAAATGCTTATTTTTTCAACTATTTTCAATTTTTCTTTGATTTTCAACGATGTTTTTAGTCAATTTTCCATGCTTCTTTCAATGTTAAAAATGTTGTATACCATTTACTTTTTTGAAATGATTTTTTTTCATATAATTGTGTCTCCTTAATTAATTTATGGTTCCATAGTTTTTAAATATAGTGGAAAATATCATTTTAACACATTTTTTTACCTTTACTTCAATACATAGAAAATAATTGTAGTTAAATAACACTATTTTTAAATATTTAGCCAAAAAAAAAAGCATTTTAAAGCTATAAATAATTAAAAAAACTATACATATTCAAACCTATCCATTCAAAATAACATGTCAAATAAGGTATTTGTATGGACATAATTGAACAAAAAAGTGAAAAAAATTAAAAAATTAACTTTTTTTCCATATTTTTATACATTTGAAGTAAAAAATGACAACATTTAATGTCATTTTCCGTAGTGTAGTGATTCACATACAAATTAAAGTAAAATTAAAATAATAAAAAAAATTATCATAAAACAAAAATAGATATATATATATATATATATATATATATATATATATATATATATATATATATATTCATTCTTATTTTAAAATTTGAAACTTAAAACATTACAGTTAAAGCTCATCAAAAAATTGAAAAAATTAAGCATCGTTTTCAAGGTCATCTTAAAACTAATCAAAAATATAATATATCACAAATTCATCATTCTTAACAGACACATAATCATTTTCTTGGTCATCATTTTGTGCTTCCAATGTGTCATTTTTCTCTTCCATTGGGTCTTTGATATCCAAAAGTTTTCCAACGTGATCATTTCCAATCAATCCTCCTTATGGTACTTGATGTTCCTTTGACATTATTTCCACCTTTGATTCATTAAAATCCCATTTCCTCAAGCCAACTTCTTGCATTTCATCTGGAAGAGATGGAATAGCATTAATTCTTTGTTGAATAAAACTGCATTGTGGTGGGTCACTTTCAATGGCTATGTAATTTCTTCCTTTATGTAAGCAATGTGTTAGTGTTGTACCTACTCGCCAAATATAAAATAAATAATTAAGTTAAATAATGTAAAAAACACAAATTAAAAATAATAAATATTGAAGTACGATTTCATAAATGTTAGATCATAAGTCTTACCTAAACCCGAGAAAAAATACAAAAACCAATCTCCTTAATTTGAAAATGTATCTATAAGATAATTAATTAATTCTTGTGTTTTTTGATAAATTTTAACAATATCTCCTTTCAAATCAGTTTCCTCATATGTTAGCTTTCTAACAACAACATTATAAAGCAATAAACGACTAGGCTTCCTTCCATCCTTTACATTAACAAGAATAGAATTATAAGAATCATCTTTTGTCTAGCTTGCAAGATGTATACTCTCACTATTACATGTAAATGGTTTTCTATTGGAGCTATAAATATTAGTACATGTAACATAAATACGTGGAAATTCAATTAGCTTGTGAATTAATAAAATTGATTTCTAATCTTAATCACTAAACATACACTTTCAATATCTTACCAAAAAAGTTGCATCCTTGTCTTTTTTTTTCCCTTGAAGATTGATTGTACTAATCCTTGTTGTGCGTCTAAATGAAAAACCAAAAATCTCCAAAATAATGATTTTGTGACTTCCATAAATCCCATAACCCCTTTATTTAAATCTTGGTAAGTATAAGGCTCACTATCATATCCAATATTCTAGATATTATAACCATGAGGTATATCCGCTATAAATAGGGAGTATTCTTTTTTAGGAATAATATTTGAATTTTTTTAACAATCACCTAATATCACTTTATACAGAATAGTGTCGATCCTATTCCAAATGTAGTGATCAAGGGTGTCATCAAGTTCAACATTTTGAACACATCTCCTTCTTTCTCTTTCAAACTTGGCTTTTAAAATAAAACTTTTGAAGGTTTCAGGTACTCCATCTGCATTCTTCTTTGGCATATTTAATGAAACAAACAAACATATAGTTATATATATGTAACTGAAAAAATAGAACTAAATTAACGTACAAACAAACAATATGAATGTAATAAATCAACATACATTTTTTAATGCAAGAAAAAATTGTTTCAATATTGTTGTAGAGATTGAATCTGGATAGTTGAGTTTAACATCATTCCAACTCTCTTCATTCAACATCTTAACCATTTCCTCCTGTATTCTCATATACACCTTGTGAATAAAAATAAAATAAAATCTTATTTAATGATATATATAATAAAATACTTAGAACATTGATATGTTAAACTGATTTTTTTATGTTTTTACTAATCCCATCATAAATAAAAATAACTCAACAAACTTACTTTTTAAATTCATCACACATTTATTCCATTGATAATTCACCCGACCTTACACATGATAATATAGCTATGATAAGTTTCTCATCTTTCACTCATTGTATTGTTATCCAAGGTGTTATAGTCATATCTTTTGGCATATTCTTGATTTCGGGCCTTGTCTTACTTGTGCTATATATTAAGGGTTTAGCCTTCTTAACTATCTGATTTTGTATACCAATTTTTTCCCATAGGATGAAGATATCATTAATCAAATCCTATACATTTCTAGTTCTAAATATCAATTGGGAATAGTTATACACAACTATGAATACATCACTTCCTTTGCGATTTTTTTTCTTTTTCATTTTCATCATCAATTGGGAAGCTTATTTCCATACAACATTGCTTCCAAAACTTCCCATCAACTTTTAATCTATCCCCATCACACATTTCAGAAATCTCATTATGGATAAATCTCACCCTTTGACTGAAAGGCATGGAAATCATATACTCAGTATATATGTTATGATCCCATACCAATAACTTTTCTTCTATATTTGTTAGACCAACATAAATTCTACATATGATTGTCTCAAAAATAGGCTTATTGGGATATTCTTGCATCAATTCTCTTCTAGCCTCTGCAGAATAGTTTTCTCCAATCACGTAATATTTGTAGTCAAAACATTTTGATCTATCAAATTCATCCCTGCTAGGAACTTCCATTCGGTCAAAAAGAAATAGGTAGTCAACCACATATGCATATGTATTTTACCTAATGAATGCTTTCAAATTGTGAATATGCAAGTGATATGGTTTTCTAATTTATATTTTTCTTTCCCTTTTGTGGGTTTATAAAGTTTCTTCATATTCAATTGAAATGTATGGCCATCATAACTAAGTTGGTTGTCCTCAATCTATTTTGAATCACATTTTATGGTGTTTTCATAATACTATCCTCTAGATCAACACCCGATGTTAGTATTTATCTGCTACCTTTAGGACTTACAATATAATATTCAGAGCTTATGATGCCTTCTTCATCATAAATGACATTTTCTTTCCTCCTCTTATGACTTAAATGTGTTTCATCTAAATCAACGATTTCTTCATAATCAATAGGAATGAAATCATCCCCAGGCATCACTCTTTTGTATTTCTCTTATTTATTCTTCTTATGAGAAGGAGTGATAACCTAATTGGGACTAATCTCAGCAAAATCTTCAGTTGGAGTTTCCTCATCTTCAAATGTAACCTTTTTAGGATTTCTCAAATGAGTAATTTTATTTCTTCTACATGTTCTTGTCTATCTACTCTTGCAACTTCAACCTCTGTTTTTGTTTCTTTTTCCTTCCTTCTTGTGCCTTATCAATATGAAAGAAATTGATGACTTCCATGATATTTTTCTTTGTAGTGTAAATCCCCACTAACATATGTGAAATTCACATAGAAAATTACTGTAAAAATAAAATATAACATTTTCATGTTAAATAAAATTAAAATATTAACATGATACTAAAAATAATATATGATACAAAAATAAAAATAAACAAACTTACATTTCCTTTCTCAATGTCTTCAACGATGCACACAATTCTATAAAACATTCATCCCTATTATAATTTCTCAATTTCAAACAATATCTAATTTTGATATAAGTCATGGCTTGTTTCATGAGTGCATAGACAACATCTATGTCTAAAACTAAAACATATATCTCGTAACAAGCCAAGTGGCTAATAATTTCCTTGCACATGTTCAAACTCGACACAATACACATATAGATGTTCTCCATTGTTTCATTGTTTATCTTTAACAAACCAAGAATATTTCAGTTTGTTTTCACCTTCCACATATTTCCACTCTCTAACATTCTTCATTTCCCTTAATAGATCACATGGTGTACCTCAAACAAATGTGTTATCAATTTATTGCTTAGCATTCGTGGAGGTCCCAATTGCAATTTTAGATGCAATTATTGCAGGTTGTGATCCAGATTCATTCACATATATTTTCTTCGCTGCCATTTTTCCTATATGAAAAATTATAAAAATAAATTAGATCCTTATAATAACGATGGGAAATGTTTACATTATAAGAAATAAATTAAAAATCATAGACCATAAGAATTGAACTTAAAAACAAGTTAAAACAATATTTGACTTGTGAGGTTACTGGGCAAATGTCGGGCCCAAGGCTTGGCCTATGGGGGTTGGGGTGATGTCGGACATCACCCTAAGCCCCAAGGCTTGGCCGTAGGGGCTGGGGCGATGTCGGGCATCATCCCAACCCCTGCAGCTAAGTGAAGTTCCTCGGGCCCAAGCCTTGGTCGTGGGTGACGGGGTGATGTTGAGCATTGCCTTGAGCACCCCCCATAGGCCAAGTCATGGTCCCGCATGGAGGGGCATTGTTCACACTAAATACTATGAGCCAAAACTAAAAAAAAATTATAAACAAGAATAAAAACTGTAACCTTTTTATAAAAAAATATACCAAAAATTGTTTTTTTTTTCTTTATTTCTTCTTAAAATCCTAATAATTTTGTTAAATTTCTTTGAAAATGGTCTAAATTTTATTAAAAAGTTTCTTTCTTTTAAGCAAAATTTAGAAAAAATATAAAAAAAATAGGGCTTTTATAATTTTGGCATGAAAAAAATCATGTAATTCAAAGATGATCTTATAATGGTTTTTTGGTAAATGGTAAGAATTTAAAAAATAACTAACCTCTGAAATGCTAGATTTTCCTCAAATGTCTTCTTGATGTTTCTCCCTTGTAGATTGCTCCAAACTATTTAACAAATGTTGCCCAATATTTAACACAATATAAAAACACAAAACATGATTGTGTATATATAACAAAGATTATATAAATTATTGCTAAGTGTAACGAATGTGTGGTAAATAAAAAAGAAGAAGATTATGTGTATATATACCTAATATTATATGGATCATAGCTAAGTTTAATGAATGTGAGATAAATAAAAAAAATAAAAAATATTGTGATTAACAAACAAATAACGAATTAATAGAGTAAAATTTGTTTTTAATTTTAAAGGGAAAATGTTATAGGGAAAA